>CAUOFW020001970.1:690000-905997 GCA_963454935.2 Ilex paraguariensis
ACCTTAGAGTAAGGGTCATCCAAGGTCTCCTCTACCACCTTGGAGTAAAGGTCATTCAAGAGTCTTCTCTACGCCACCAAATGAGCATCTAGGAGTCTTACCCTCACCACCAAGGGAGCATCCAAAAGTCTCACCCTCAAAGCCTGGAGAGAGTCAACCTCCCTCCACACCGGAGACAATAAAATTCTGGTGAAACCTAGCCATTCAGAGTGGACGTAGGTCGTATTGACCAAACCACTATAAATCATGTCTTCTCTCTCCTTCTACTTACTGTATTTTATACTACAACTTGACTAGTGGTGTGCAAATTAATTTATGCATCATCAATACTTAAATTTTACGATACATGTTAAGACTCGATCATACATATCTATCTATTTATATAAAACAAACAAATTAAAAGGAGAAGACTTGAGAAACCTTCCTAATTTTTTAGGATTTTAATTTTTTTAATTACCATACTAAACCATTCTCTAATCACATTCTACCAAGTGGTTTTTGTAACCACCCCTCAACTCTATTAACTACCCACTATTTTTTTAAGTTTATTTGTATAAAATTATTTTTACAATTTAATAATTTAATTGAAAGGAAATGAAATAAATTAAAAAAATAATAAAATATATATCTCGTGCATCTTACAAGGACATATAAAAATCAAGGACTGAGATAAATAATATACCCAAAAAAATAAAAAATTAAAAGCTAAATAATATACGTGTCTAAGTGGTTAGCAGTCAATATCCGCGTAATTGAAGTCCATTCCTTATTCTTTGGCAAACATAAGCTCTTCGATCTAAACTCACGACATTGAAATTAAAGGGCAAATACAAAGAAAAAAACTATAAAAGGACCACTAGGCGGGGTGGCTCGAGACATTTTGGGGTTTAAAGTGTAAACGATAAATGAAGCCTTATTATTTTTAACATTAATAATAAATTTAATTTTTAATTTTTTTAAATACTAAAATATTTATTAAATTTTTATATTCAAATTTTTGTTATCATATTTGAACTTAATGGCAAGAGAGAGAGAAAGAATAATTGAAAAAATGGTAAGTTTACGCTTGACTTTTTTTAGGGATAAAACTAGATTTTTTTAGTAATTTTAGTTTTACATTTAGTTTTTTTTTTACTTATTTAAAAAAAATAAGGGTCTTTTAATTTTACAGCTGAATTAATAGGCCCAATTTATTTAAGTTAAAATATTTTGTTTAGGCATATATTTAAATTTTTTATTTGGATTATTACTGTGCACTTATAAATTATGGGTCTTCCTTGAAATGTGCCTTAAATTTTTTTGATTGAACTTGTATTTTTATAAGACCTTTTTGTTGGACTAAAAATATTTATAGATTTAATTTTTTTACATGGACTATTTATTATATTTAAAAATTTGGAGCATTCTTAAAAAATGGGGCCTAAAACCCAAGTATTTTTAATAACACTGTTGAGTAGCCCCTGCCACTAGGTAACGAAAGACCAAGGCCGGTCATTTTAAGATATTTTTTTAGTTCAACAGTCTAGGGTAATTACGCTAGCCTAAGCGCACTAATCCGATCAAATACATGTTATTTACACTAAAAATAAAATATGTACGAAGAATAAATCAATTATTTTACATAGGTTATTTATCTAACACTTTCCTTCACGTACAGCCTTTTTTGGATTGCTCGTAAAGTGTTTGTATTGTGTAATAAGAGAGGAAGCCTGGTGTGGTTTGACTTTAACAACTCCAGACTAAGATTTTCAGATTATGTCGAATCACCATTTATTTTATATTTTTATTATTATTATCTATTTTAAAAACTTAAGTTGATTGAAAAAGACGTAACATCATTATTTATTTAAAACAAAGAGGATGAATTTGATCACTTCTACTCCCTTAAATCCAAGTTTTAGGGGCTTATTTGAATGGATTTTTGGGGAGAGTTTAGATTGACTTTCACAAATCATTCTAAACTCAAACCTCTATTTACTAAGATGAGATTCAACATTAAATTTGATTCATACTTATGTTTGATATGTAATACATAAATATGTAGGATCCACGAATATATCATAATTATTATTAACAACTATTTATCATGTAAATAACTCTATTACCCTTTCAAACCTACCCATATTAAGAGACACAATTGTCTTTTGTATCTTTAACCTTTTAACTCATCTTCCTAAACTTACCTCCCCTTAGATTTGACGAAATCCATGTTCATAAGTTTAATATTCAGGTCAATTGCGCGCTGGGTTTAAAAACTTAATATTGAATTTTCAATACAAACATAAAGTTTAGAGGTCTTTTGAACTATTTTTCTCAAACTCATCTTATCAAATCCCTGCACACTCTCTTACCAAACAATCCTATCTTTTGAATCTGAGTCAATAAATCTACAATACACTATACACTATTTGGTGTGTGGTACCTCTCATATCTTTTCGGGTTTTTTTTTGGTATAACGGTCAAGGGTTTTGGGCTAATTTATGTATATTTAGACTAATTCTCTCTCTGATAAGGTCAAATACGAGTCATCAGGACCGACCCTATAATATAAAAATAAAAGCGTGGGCTTTATGCCCCATATATGAAAAAGGCCACAAGTTTAAAAATCAATAATGTAATATAAAGTAAAAAAATAAAATTTACTACAATATAGCCTAACAAAATAATTTTTAAAAGAGTAAACCAACAAAAAAATTAAGAATTTGAGTCTAAAAGTCCAGACTATCTTACACAATCACATTTATTAAAAGAAAAAAATAAGACTAACAAATAAAAAATACTGACAAAATCATCTCTTTCTCCAATCAAAAGAGTTATAATAAGCATCCTTCTTTATACTATTAAATTTGTATGATTCGTGTTTATAGTATCGCTTGAATGAAAAAAGAGATACATAGAAATATTTTCGTGATATATATATCTATCTAATATTTATTAAATAATTTTATTCCTATAAATATTTATGATCAAAAGTCATATTATTTATCAAAAATATATATTAGCAAAATTTGAATAACAAAAATAATTAGCAATTTCGAATCTCATCAAAAAAGTAAAAATAAATTGAAAAATAAAATTATTATTAAGAAAATAAAAAAGTCTCATTGGCCGTCCTGGCTTTAGGTCCCAAATATTGTTGAGCCATCCTTGTAAGTCATCAACACTGGGATTAGAGAATTTATGAAAGTAAATCTCTCATGATCTAACTCCGAGTTTTCTAAGTTTCAAACAGTTTTGATATTTTTCATGTGCCTAGATTGCATGCTAGCTTCGTCTTCATTGAATAAACGTATATAAGGGGGTCAACAATATGCATGATCCATGAAAGCTTTGGTATTCCAGGTAAACCTAGTTTTTTCAATTCTGACCCATTCAAATTTCAAGTTTCTTTGCAAACCATCCCGAAGTCAATAATCCAAACCCTTCCATCAAGCCGAAAAATTGAAAAAAAAAATTGATCAAGTCATGAAATTTGATGACTTGATGAGTATAAATATGACAATCTAGTTGCATTTGTTATTCACCATAGTTTTATGCATCAATCTTTGCATGTCCAACAAGATGAGAGCTCTAAGCTTTGTTTTAGCCTTTATAGCAATCGTTTTCCTTCTGAGTATCAAACCATATGAAGCCTGCAGAGTGCTAGATGGAGAAGAAAAAGATTGGTTGAACAACAAAAAAATTGTGTTCCAATCTCTGCAGACACATCCTGGACCGAATCCGGGCACTTACATCCCCTCACCTTGCCGGCCTCCTTGCAAGATCGACCAGAAGAATTTTGCACGTCACGTCACATCTCCTCCTTCTCCGCGAGCATACCCAAAACTTAGGGCTCCAGTTGGTGTGGCTACTAATCGTAAATAATGGCTGTCAATGACCATTAACAGCATGACAATAATTCAGAAATCAGAACTGCAAAAGTGATGTGGGGACTTGAATAAAAATAGAACTAAACCAAAGTTTTTTTTTTTTTTTGTTTTCTATACTTTATATACTTAATGTGGGTGTATTGAATATCTTGTAGAGTGATTGACCAAGAGAGAATAAGAGGGTGTTCCGTTTGTAATTTGCAGTTTTTTTATAACTGAAGGTTGAAGTGAATGGTTTAAGTGTTTGCTTGTTATTATTGCTTCTCTTTTCTGTTGGTGTGTTTTTACCAACTTGTGCTACTAAGCCACGGCAATTTTTAGCAAATGCCAAATGAGAGAAAAAAAAAATTGATTTTGTCTCCAAGAAGGTAATTCATAAGCATCGAAAAATATCAAATGAGATGATTCTATTGATTCATACTATGTTCACTCATTCGAGGATGTGTATGAAAACCTGAAAGTAAAAATTATACCTAAGTACAAAGAACAAGTAATTTTATGAGACATTGAAACGGCTAAAACGTTTTTGTTTTGGAGGAGATCGAAACGAATATTGAATCGAACTATTAATGTCTTGCGGTATTTCGAGGTGTGTTAGAATATTTTAAGGTGTTTTAAGATATTTTGAAATTTATTCATCAATGATCAAAATATTTTAATATGTTATTTTTTGAATTAAATTTCTAAATTTTTTAAAAACATTCCATCCTAGGAACCGCAACAAGGTCAAAAGACTCAAAACTTTGGAATGCAAGAGGCGCATGGGCAGCGTGGTCAACTGTGTGCAAATTACCGTGGCACATGAACTGTCCTGTTATGTCAATAAGCTCACCGGGCTGTGGCCTAGCCTGACCCATCACGAGATAATCCCCGGAAAACCCAAAAGCCAGATGGATTTTATCATGAGAAATGTGTTTGGTCCTGGGGGTCCTATGGGGACCATGAAGACAGTCATTCAAATAAGTATACAGTAGTCCAGCATGATAAAAGAAATTTTGGAATGTTTCGACAGTCATCGTATTTGTATTCATATTATCTTGGCCATGGCCTTTTCATTCAAACCGCTCTCATTATGTATTGTGTTGTTTTGACTATTTAGTCTTCTCCGCGGAATTGAAGTTTGATATATGTGTTGATCATGTCGTGTAAAGACCTTAGCAATACATAAACACTAGCTGCGACCAAAACTTCAAACGCTGAATTGACTGTTACTAAATTCCTAGCCGAAAGCAGGTAGGTGTAGGTGTACAAAACAAAAACAAAAACAACGTCAAAGTAGCATGGAAAGGTCGAAAACCGGTTTAGAAGTTAAAATTTGTCTAATCTCGTATATGACTCTCTTGTTGGGTTTTTTTGTGGAGTCTAGTTTATGGTTGATTCGGATGATGACCCGACCCGAAATAATGTTGCGTGATTTTTAATAAGAAATTTTTTGAGGCTTAGTCCATGGAACGAAAGCTTAGACTTGTTTGTTTGTAGCCTTATGCAAGACATATAAAACATGTTTTTTTTTTTTAGTGATTAGGATTTGATTGACTCTGTTCGGTCGCTCTGTATTCTTTCCTGATAATAGTGAAATCTCTGCAACTTCGTGGATGTAGGCAAATTGCCGAACCACGTAAATATTATCTTGTGTGTGTGATTGTTTTTTTTTACGTGTGTTTTTTCTCTATTGTTGTTTCTCACAGGTTTGAAAATTTCGTTTAAATTTCCTAACATCTCTTAAATAATAATTTACTTCAAAAGTTTAAACTCTCAAAGAAGGTGTAATTTAAAGCTAATTTTTGGGTTTAACACGTTGATACTCTTTTATTAATTAGGGTGGCGGCGAAATTTGAACACAAGACCTCATTTTCTGATACTATTTTATTATTTTAAAAAATTAAATTTTTAGAGATGATGTAATTTAAGTATTTATATTTCAATAAGATTCGAATCCAAATTAAATTTCCACCAATCTGAATCAAAATTATTTGATGTGAACTTTGATTATGTGAATGCAAATATCCGAATGTAATTAGAAAGTCGATCCGATTCATATAACTTAACTAAGTTGAAACTTAACAAATTATGTCTTAAATTCAACCAAAACGCCTCATATCGTCACTCAATTCCATCCTAGACTAATATGCATAAATAAAATTCGAACAAGATCCTAATTGAATCATTTGGCTTGGATTTTATTTTATCTATTTATCATTAATTTTTTCACGTCGTCTTCTCAACAATGTTAATAATTTCACCTTGTTTCACTATCTAATCGATACTAGATTCTGGAAGAAAAATGAAATTTGATTGTCACGTTATTAAGAAATTAAACTATGTTTAATCGTTTTATATAAAACAACAACGCTGTTAGTTTGACCATCATTTGAAATTAAATTGGGGACTTAAAATAGTGTCTCCTGCTTAAATTTCTCACTTAAAAATATACAACAACGATCCAGATCGTTTAGATCCGACGAGATTTATATTATAATTTCATATTTTAATCTTTTAACCACGGTAACTCATTTAAAATTTAATATTTTAACCACACTAACTCCATTAAATTTAACTATTTAACCATAATAACTTAAATTTTAACTTTCTAAGTTCTAACCACAATAATTTATTTAAATTTTAACCTTTTAAGAACAATAACTCAACTCATACATTAAAAGAAAAAAACGTACTTTATATGGGACACGACTTGTAATATATATAACAAACGCTGTTGACTCCGCAACCAACAAATAAGACAGCCCACGAATGTTTTATTGGTGACTTTAAATTCTTGGTTCAAAACATAAACATAAGCAGTCGCAAACATAAACCGTGTCCAGATTGCATGCATGAAATCACATGTCAGGCCGTGTGTGGTAAACAAACTCACACTTTTCAGACTCTAATTAAAACCCAGTTTCTTCCACTATGACCTTTTCAATCTTATAACGTCAACAGTCAAAACCCTTTCCGTCAACTTTAAAAAAAAATATTACAAATTCAAACCCTATACAATATCATAACTGGATGGGTATAACTATAAGTATAACCTTTCATTGCCCTTTATTCACTCACTACTCACCATTGTTTTTTAAGTACTTTTTTCCTGCTTTTGCCCAACAAAATCATGAGTCCTTTTGTTTTTGCCGTTGTTTCTATACTTTTCCTTCTCACTATCAAACCATATGAAGCTAGTAGATTGCTAAATGAAGAAGAAAAAGACCGGATGAAAAACAAAAATCTTCTCTTACAATCACTGCCGAGTCGGCCACCTCCTCCTGGACCAAATGGGTGCACCTATATACCCTACAAGAATGGCGATGGCCACTGCTACCCCGGCTACCCCCACGTCAACGAGAAGAACTTCGCCGGTCATGTTATTGCTACCTCTTCTCCTCCTCCTTTCCTGCCTCCACCACCACCACCTACTCCTTCTCGTGCATACCCACGTCTCATGGTTCCATCTGGTTTCGCTGCTAATAATTAAAAGTAGAGCAAAGGCAGTTGTCGCTAACAAATGTGACAGCACCTTAGATAGTAGAAAGAAATGATTACTAGATTAAACAAAAAAGAGGGGAACAATGTGTATTTTCCTCTTCTATTCTTTGTAGCAAGTTAGTTTGGTTTGCAATTTGTTATATTTTGATTGATGGAGAAAGAGTAAGATGATACTGTCTGAATATTTTTTGAATAATTTCAAGAGAAGAATAAAAAAACTATGAATTTAATTAGTTGCAAGTCTACTTTTTCTACGTGTGTTGGTCTTGTGAATCATAAACATCGAGTGTTGTTTTTTATTAACCAAAAATTGGCCATCTTTTTGTTGCCTAATTGGGAGAAAACCCTATATTCTTTTACTTGTTTTTTAATGATCAGAAATCTATCTGAAACATGTTTATGCTTAAACCACCCGACAGAGTAAACCCTAATATATACAATCTTTCACAAACCTTTGATATCAGTCAAACCAAGGAGCCACTCATGAAAATTGAACCGATATATTCAAGTTTACGGTTCACACTTTGTTAAACAAATTTGGTTCATAGTCTTTTGTGTCCATCGAGATGTCACGGTTAGGTAAAATTACAATGACATCAAGTGGGCATAAATACGGGGACATCCTTTTCATTTCGTGAAATATCTCTACAGCTTCAATCTAATTCATATACTCGTTTAAGGTAGGATGCAACTATTATGTGTGATGTGATAATTAAAAGTGATAATGTTTTGAAAACTATTTTCTCATCTCAAAAGTATAAAAAAAATAATAATAAAGAGTTGAAAATATTTTACACAACACAACAAACAACAAATTGTTATCTCAATCGTATCAACTGAATTGGAAAAAAGAACTATATGAATCAGAAACTAAACTAAAGTAGAAAACCAAAAGAAACGTTTCTATGTTTTGAGAAGATATATAATATAGATAAGCAATTAAGATCACTGTCATGCAAATTAAGATCATGAATAGATAATACTAATATTTTGATCACATACCAATAAAACCAGATGGAGATAAAACTATAATTTCGAGGGTTCCTCATCACCAAAAAAAAAAAAAAAAACTTCAAATTTGAAACTTCCATTATCCTTTTATCCACACAAAAGCTGACCAAGAATATTATTTTTAATTTAAAATATTCTACAAGCTGTGTAACTCGAGGGACAAAATTTTATATCAATGCATTGTTTCAGTTACCTAGGAAACATAAACGTTTTAACGAATTTTGGAAATATTTTAACTCGTTTCGAAAATAGAATAAAAAAAATTTTAAAAAAAGTTAAGAATTATTTTTTCAAAATATTGGTCGAAATATATTAAAGCATATTAAAATTTTAATTTTATTATTGATTTATTTTGATCTCTTTCAAAATAAAAACGTTTTGAATATTTCCATCTTTTCAAAATAAAATTTTAATTCCTGGTGTAACTTTGATTTACCCTTCTTATATTTTCCATCCTCTACTCTTTTAGGCCCACCTTTACCTCTACGTCAAGTCGCCACGTCGATGGTTGTTATTTGAGAAGGACTTTTATCTTACACATGAATTGGACCGTTGGCAGTTCCATTCAAGGTGGAATTTCTCAAAGGAGTCATCACTATTAGCGGCAAAACTCGGGGTGACAATAAACTTGGGTTAGAGTAAGATCATTTTATTTTGGATTCTGATGGTGGTCGAAATTGTTATACCTGGTTTGCAGAATGACTATTGTGTGAGGCCCGGTGGGCACTTTATGAATGCTTGGGTTAATGGGGAAAAAAATGTTGATGTTAGATCAAAAAACAAAATATAAGTGGTTCACTTCGACAGAAAGACAAAAATTACGTACACTATAATGGATGTTCTTTCTCCTTGAGGATAGTATTACTTGAAGAAGAAGACAGTAGTTACAATGAGTTTCTTGGCTGTGAGCCTTTTTTCACATAGTATTCGATAAATAAAATTCTGGAACTCTCATTTATAGTGACGATTCGTCTTTTATTTATACACGTGGTCATCTAGGATTTCTACGATTTTTTTTTGTTGGCTGATTTTGTGGTCCCCTCTTCATTGGTCCTGTAGCAAGGTCTGCCACCTTGACGCGTTTTATGTCCACAATCCTCAAAATGGAATATATCCAAATATTTTCTTTATCAGAGAATATTTATTCATTAGGATCATCAGAGGTTGTTCATTTGTCCTCTAGACACGTGACACAACGAAATTACTTAGGATCCATCCTGTACCAAGCTCTTAGTTCTCGAGTTAGTCCATTTCATCATGCTTGGGTTGAACAAGCAGACATATACCGAGCTGGATGACCCTGGACTTCATGCCATGGGTTGTGGTCCACTTTTGGCATGAAATGGGCGTGCTACAGGTGAGCTGTTAACGATGCTCTTCAAGGGGGTTCGTCGGAAATTTTTTACCCTAAACGGACTGCCTAAGCCGTAGCTTAAATCCACCATTATCATATTCATATTGAAAAGTTAATTTTAATTCAATTTATTTATTTAATCGTTTCAAATTTTCATAATTTTGACACTAAACAACCTGTATACCATTATGTCGTGCACGAATTAACTTGTAAAACTTGTGAATCAAAAGTCCAGATTTGAGACCACGTTATTTCTCAGCTGAATCCGTGAAAAAAATTCTCTTCTTTTATAATGATGCATGTTAGTACCGGATCAAAGATGACAAAAATTAATTATTTTTGTGCGTGCAAGATCCTGCACAATATAAAAAACGAGAACAGATCTCTCCCTTGGTGAACTCGAGTGAGCCAGTTGAGTGATCAACCACGCTGCTTGGAACAGCCTGCGAGGTCCGGTGGTAACCTGGAATGGCAACGGGAGACCCTGGGGGAGCGGAAGAACGATCCAGTAAGGCCGGAAGGGGTTCCTGGAACAAAGAAGAACAAGTTAGAAGGCCGCCGAAGTGTTTTCCGGCATATCCCCTTCGACGATCTAGTTAGTCTTTGAGAAAGAGAGAGGAAGGAGAAAACACTGAGTGTGTATTGTAGTAAAGAGTTTTTTGTTGCATACCCGTCTTACCTTTTGCAAGGAGTATTTATACCTCAAAAGCTCATGATTACTGTCAGTGTAGTCAGTATGTGATCATTAGGTACAAGCAGTGTGCACACTGATTCTGATGAGGAATGTCTTCTCTTCTTAACTGCTCGGGGTCCTGAGCATTCAATGCTATGTCATCGGGATGCCGACGGTACAATGTACTCCTCTCGGGGAGGATGCAATAAATGCTCTGTATTAGGAGCATTTATTGCCTTTCATTTTCGAACCTTACCGCATTGAATGCGGTCTCATCAAGGGAATGGTGTAATTAATCGTTTGCTTTCTCAAGTCGCGTGTCAGCAACGGCATGCGGTTTCTCTATTTTCGATGTGATATCATACGTTACGCGTCCATCCCCCATTGGCTGTGGCCCCTGCATTCCAGTACGTTCTGACACTAATTGTGTAAGACGAGGTCATGATGAATAGCCTAGACTAGCCTAAGCTAATGACCTGTACGTCAATAGCTTATCCTGGAGTAGAGGAAGCGTCTAGGACGGGGTACCTCTCGGCACCGAGAAAAGGCCATCTCGGAACCGAGGGAGGTATACCGACCGAGGTACCATATCAGACCGAGGCTACGTGTTGGTTGTAACTCGTACTGAATGCCATGATCCTATATGACGAGTACCTCGGGGCGAGGACCTTTATGCGCCGATGGTGCTTGATCTTAGCAACAGTGTTTTGGTAAATACCAAGGACACGTATCTTCATCATGAAATATTTCAGAAAAATCTCATCAATTTTATTGATGCAATACCAATTACACGTGTCCGATTTAAGTGAGTTACATTTAATACAAACGTCGTGGACTCCTAGTATATAACAAACGATGC
Organism: Ilex paraguariensis; assembly: GCA_963454935.2. Classification (NCBI taxonomy): domain Eukaryota; kingdom Viridiplantae; phylum Streptophyta; class Magnoliopsida; order Aquifoliales; family Aquifoliaceae; genus Ilex; species Ilex paraguariensis. The sequence goes on from CAUOFW020001970.1 coordinate 701,250, forward strand.
TGACTCCTCACCCAACAAATAAGACAGCCCATAAAATGTTTTACCGCTGACTTTAAATTCTAGGTTCAAAACATAAACATAAGCAGTCGCAAATATAAACCGTGTCCAGATTGCATGAATGAAATCACATGTCCGGCCGTGTATGGTAAACAAACCAACACTTTCAGACTCTAATTAAAACCCAGTTTCTTCCACTATGACTTTTTCAATTTTATAACGTCAACAGTCAAAACCCTTTCCGTCAACTTTAAAAAAAAATATTACAAATTCAAACCCTATACAATATCATAACTGGATGGGTATAACTATAAATATAACCTTTCATTGCCCTTTATTCACTCACTACTCACCATTGTTTTTTTAAGTACTTTTTTCCTGCTTTTGCCCAACAAAATCATGAGTCCTTTAACTTTTGTTTTTGCCATTGTTTCTATACTTTTCCTTCTGACTATCAAACCATATGAAGCTAGTAGATTGCCAAATGAAGAAGAAAAAGAGTGGATGAAAAACAAAAATCTTCTCTTACAATCACTGTCGAGTCGGCCGCTTCCTCCTGGAAATGAGTGCACCTACATACCCAACCGCAAGAATGGCGATGGCCACTGCTACGACCGCTACCCCGTCAACGAGAAGAACTTTGCTGGTCATGTTATTGCTACCTCTTCTCCTCCTCCGTCCCTGCCTCCACCACCACCACCACCACCTACTCCTTCTCGTGCATACCCACGTCTCATGGTTCCATCTGGTTTCGCTGCTAATAATTAAAAGTAGAGCAAAGGCAGTTGTCACTAACAAATGTGACAGCACCTTAGATAGTAGAAAGAAACGATTATTAGATTAAACAAAAAAGGGGGGAACAATGTGTCTTCTATTCTTTGTAGCAAGTTAGTTTGGTTTGCAATTTGTTATATTTTGATTGACGGAGAAAGAGTAAGATGATACTGTCCGAATATTTTTTGAATCATTTCCAGAGAAGAATAAAAAGTTATGAATTAATCAGTTGCAAGTCTACTTCTTGTACGTGTGTTGGTCTGCTAAATTCAATATTGAAATATGTTAATCATAAACATCGACTGTTGTTTATTATTAACCAAAAATTGGCCATCTTTTTGTTGCATAAATGGGAGAAAACCTTTTTTTTTTACTTGTTTTTTCAATGACGAGAAATCTATCCGAAGCATGGTCATGCTCGAACCACCCCGCAGAATAAACCCTAATATATACAATCGTTCACAAACCGATGATATCAATCAAACCAAGGAGTCACTCATGAGAATTGAATCTATACATTCAAGTTTACGGTTCACACTTTGTTAAACAAACTTGGCCCATAGTCTTTTGTGTCCATCGAGATGTCGCGTTTAGGTAAAATTACAATGACATCAAGTAGGCCTAAATACGAGGACCTCACTTTTATATTGGTTTCAAATACGACGCAACTATCATGTGTGATGTGATAATTAAAAGTGGTAATGTTCTGAAATTTTTTCTAATACATACTTTTCCCTTAGGTTAATTAACAAATACTATTTTCTCATCTCAAAAGTATAAAAATAAAAAATAATAAAGAGTTGAAAATATTTTACACAACACAACAAACAAAAAATTGTTATCTCCATCCTGTCAACTGAAATGGAAAAAAAAAGACTATATGAATCAAAAAACAAAACTAAAGTAGAAAACCAAAAGAAACGTTTCTATGTTTTGAGAAGACATATAATATAGATAAGCAATTAATTTTTATTTTATTTCACTGTCATGCAAATTAAGATCATGAATATATAATACTAATATTTTGATCACATACTAATAAAAATAGATGGCGATAAAAATATTATTTTTAATTTTAAATATTTTACAAGCAGTATAACTCAAGGATCAAAATTTTGTTTTAGTGCATTATTTCGGTCATTTAAGAAACTAAAACGTTTCGACGTGTTTCGAAAATAGAACGGAAAAAATTCAAAAATTAAGAAATTTTTTTCCAAAATATTTGGCGAAATATAATAAAATATTTTAAAATACCTTGCAACTTTTTAAAGAATTGTACAAATGCATTGAAATGTTTCAAAAAACTCAAAACATTATGAAATCCCTCGAAATATTATAATTTCGATTTTATCACTAATTCGTTTTAGTTTCTTTGAAAATAAAAACGTTTTAGATGTTTCGATCATTTCAAAACAAAATTTTGTGTAACTTTAATTTACCCTTCTCATTAGCATCCATCGGTTTTCTATCCTCTACTCTCTTTAGGCTCACCTTTGCCTCTACGTCAAGTCGCCACTTAAATGGTTGTTATTTTAGAAGGATTTTTATTTTACAGATGAATTGGACCGTTGGCATTTCCATTCAAGGTGGAAATGAAGTTGGGTTGTATTAAGATCAATTTATTTTGGATTCATATTGAAAAGTTAATTTTAATTCAATTTACTTATTTAATCGTGTCGAATTTTCTTAATTTTGACACTAAACAATCTGTCAAAAACTTGTGAATCAAAAATTCAGGCTTGTGACCACATTATTTCTCAACTGAATCTGTGAAAAAATTCTCTTATTCTGTAATGATGCATGTTAATACCAAATAAAAAATGACAAAAATTAGTTATTATATTCATTCAATATCAATTAACCGTGTTTGTTGTGTTGTGTCCCAATTCGAGCCAGTTACATTTAATACAAACTTGATCCATTTACTCTCCATGTTTGCAGGTTTTACTATTTTTGAGCTTGTATGTATCAAGATTTAAATAACTCTAACTATTAATTTTGTGCAATAGTACTAGTTCCACCTAATTGGATATTTAATTTGGGGAATTCAAATTCCCTCCAATATTTTTTTTCTCCAATTGGTGAATCATTCACCATTCATGAATGAGGGACCCATTAGTAGGAGTGTCAATTTTTATCATTTATCGGGGGCGGCCCGAAACAAATCGAAATCCTACGCGAATGTTGTAGATGGGGTCTTTTAAATTTAAGTAATTGGATTGAGATCTACAATTTTTATTTTATTTATTAACCTAATAATGTGACAGCTGATATGGTCCAATAGTATAATTATAGCCGAAACTTTTGAACTTAATTGAAACTAATATCATTAGGTAAGCAAATTGTCAAATTTTTAAATTCCAATAAGATTAATTTTTACTTAATAGTGTAACATGAAAAAGTATACAAATAGTTACACTGTATGTGTGGAGAAGAGGAGACTTCATAGAAAATTAAGACAAAATAAAAAGTTATTTTATTTATAATTAATCACAAAATATTGAGCCCCTTTCAAATGGGGCCCAACCCACCGCCTAAGTTGCCTTACACTTTGGCCGACACTGCGATTAACACAAACACAATAATAGAACACGAAATTCAAAAATGACCCACTAATTAATACGAATAATAAATAGATCAAAATAAGGTTGAACACTGATAATACGATTAATTTTAAGTATAAGTAAAAAGTAGGTATTTTATTTTAAGTTAAATATTTTTTATTGACATGAATAGAACATGAACCAAAAATGACTTACCTTTACTTGAATATTAGAATTGAGTATTAATTCAATAGTCATAAGGGGCATTATATCTCTAAATTGAATATCTAAATATTAAATCACAATAACGTCGTTCTAATTTTGTTTCGCATTGACATTTAGTTAAAAAAAATAACAAACTCTTGTCCAAAAAAGTAAGAGTGTCAATTTTATCTATTAACACTAACTTGATAAGAATCTGACTCGACACAAAACTCAAAAATAACAAAATTAGTTGACACAAGTAATAAATAAATAAAATTAAAGTTTGACACGAATAACACAAATAATGAATAATGTAATAAAAAATAAATGTTTAATGAGTATTGTAGACAAAAAATAAGAATTTTTTAAATAATATTTTATGAGTTATTGTGAAATTAAATATTTTTGTATTAATACAAATATTGATATGAACCCGACATGTATAAAAAATAATCTAATATAAAAATAACACAGAAAAAAAATAACAAGAAACGACGCAATTAACACCCTGCAAAAAAAGAAATTAATAGTACGGCAATGAGCTTGTGTAACGTACGTGTGTCGAACGGGTTAAAGTTTAAACTGGTTAGCAGTCAAATCTCCGCGTAGTTGAATTCCATTCCTTTGGAACAGCTTCTTTTGCTGCTTTCGGAAACACATGTTCCTCCTCCACCAACACTTTAACGCCTTCAAACTAAAAGTGCCAAATTCAAAGAAAAGACGACCAAAAAAATAATAATAAAAATTATTATTATTCGTGAATTACAAGATAAACATTAAAAAAAGAAAAAAATAGTTAATGTAACGATAATATCATATCAATAAAATGTTATAAAAAATTATAATTTTGACTGAATATTTATTTGGTAAATGAGCGAGCCCACTGATTTTAAGAATTTTTACAAGGTAAACTATAGTTTATCACCGACCAGGATTGTTTTACAACGTAAACGATGGTTTATTCACACCGACCCTCGACCGGCCCATGTAATGTAAGAGAAATGACATGAACTTGGTATGTTTACCTCACCTCATTTAGTTTTAGTCCGCCGTGTTTAGGCGGCTTAAACTCTTTCAGTGATGGGTGGGTCCCGCTTTCTACCGCAGCATGCATGTTTTCAACTTTGAAGTCCTTTGCTGGGGCGGTGCCCACTTCAAACGTGAGGGACCAGTTGTCCGCCCCCACTGATTTATACATTTGCCCACTCAATTTTTTGAAAATTCTTATAGTCGTCCTACTCTTTTTTTATTTTCAATAAGTTTGCGGCCAAAAATAAATAAGTTTTTGACGGAATGATCAAATGTTGATCATGTGATACCATCTGAAAAATGACACTTGATCACTTTCGTAAAAAAAAAAAAAAAAATTATTTAATTAAGAACTAAAGTGACACGAATTGAAGCTTAAAAAATTAAATTAATACGATAAGAATCAAACTGACAAAATTAGTATATTTAATCCTATTAACCCTAAATAAAATATATGTGAAATGTCTGACACTATATTTTTTTAAAGTAATTGCATACCGCTTCTTAACAATTCTTTAATAAGTTGGTAGTATAGAACCAAGTAATACACGATTAAATGAAACAAACAAAATTATCGAACCCAAAAAAAGTTTTTTCTGCAGTCAATTTCTCAACACGATGGTGGATGATATCCAACAAAGCTTCACAACAAAATGCAGATTTTTTTTTTTTTTTTGTCGTGGACCATTTGATTCATGTACATTAAAAGGAAATCAATCAAAAATTTAACTTAGAACTATTCGATTATGAACAATTTCTAAGGTTTGAAGAAATGTCATGTTCAACTTTAATTAATACAAGATTGAGTTGAAATATACTATGAAAATATCAATGTTAAAATCACAACTATCAATACCAAAGCTTAAAGGTTCCGGCGTATGACACTTCGCTCGTTACTGGTGTTTTATTTGTTTTAGGACTTTTGGGGATAACTTAAAGAATGGAGTGGGCCAGATTTTTTTTTTTTATCCAATTTCTCTTTTTATTGTTGACTCTAAGAGATTCTGTAATCCATTTTATTTTTTTGGGTCAATGCCAAGAGATTAGTTCTCCCAACCAGCCCAATTTTTATTTATTTAAAGTCATAAAAATGGGTATAATTGAAGATATAAAAAAAATATACATAAATAAATAAAATTCATGGTGGGCCCCGCTCCCCATGCCCTTGTTTGCCTTCCCCCCAGCTTTTGATTTTCAAGGTAAAACAAGTGTTTTTTCAATTCTAACCCACTCCAATTTCTAGTTTCTTTGCAAACCTACCACAAGTCAATAACCCAAACCCTTCCATCAAGCCAAAAAAAATATAAAATTGATCTCTAAGTCATAAAATTTGATGATTTGGTGAGTATAAATATGACAGTCTAGCCACTTGCATTTTATTATTCACCATAGTTTTATGCATTATTAATCTTTGCCTTGGCCAACAAGATGAGAGCTCTAAGCTTTGTGTTACCCATTACAGTTATTGTTTTCCTCCTCCTAAGTATCAAACCTCTTGAAGGCCGCAGATTGCTAGATGGAGTACATCAAGAAAAATACTCGTTGAAAGACAAAAAACTTGTGTTCCAATCTCTGCGTACACGTACTCCTGGATCAAATCCATGCACCTACATTCCCAAGCCTAGAGGTACTCCTTGCAAGATCGACCAGAAGAATTTTGCACGTCGCATCACATCCCCTCCTCCTGTTACTTCTGCTCCTCAATCCACCTTGCAGTTCATTGTTCCAAATAGTGTGGCTACTAATAGTAAATAAAGGCCAGCAATGACCTTTAACACCGTGATAATAATTTAGAAAGCAAAATGGCACATGTGATGCGTTATTTTAAATAAAAACAGAAATACTTTATATAGAGAACAAACTTTTTCTTACCTGTTTATGCCTAATGTGGGTGTATTTTATATATATATATATATATATATAGTGTGATTGACCAAAAGAGAATAAGAGGAAGCTCTATTCGTACTTTGTGTACTCATTGTACTGAAGGGTAAAAAGTTTGACGTGAAGGTAAGTCTTTGCATGTTTCTATTGTGTCTCCTTGTATGCATGTCTCAAAATTGTGGTACTAAACAAACAGCAATTTTCACTGAGTTCTTTCCCGAATATATTTGGAAATGTTTTTGCCTTTAAATAATGAAATCCTCCAGTATAGTTATCAATATACAGTTGAGTCACACTCATTTTCTTTTAGAGGATTGAGTTCCCAGAAAACCAATCTCCACTGCTACGGATTATACAGGAACAAACACTACAGTCTCGAGTCCCACAATATTTTTCCAAACACGATCCTGATTGGTGATGTTCTAAACTATTTTTAAATCTAAAAGAGGAATGAACAGTACATCCTCGTTTTATATAACATCTCCACATTGGAAACTAACTCCAACTTTGATTCAAAATTATCTTCTACGAGAAGAGGTCTTTAAATACTCTTGCTACGTGCTGAGTTATTGCATGATCAAATCAAAGAAAGTGATCGATGATCATGCTGCTTACGCACTTAAAACTCTAGGCCCTCAAGACAAGCCTGGAGCTTCTGAAGCACTCGCTTTAAACCCAACTTTCAGGAAGCATTGCATCTTCAAATGAAAAGGCGATTGCCCCAAGAGGATTAAACCCTTTCAACATTGTTGTAGATGACCTTCTCCTTGTAAACTGTGGCTAACTGATCCTCTATCAATCTTTGTTCCTACAAGAGTTACAGATTTAAAAAGAGTGTCATTACCTCTCGTGGAACCAGAAAATACTTGATCTACTCAAAGTGATACGAGGTAAACAGATAAACAAACACACCGACACGTGAAACAAGTAAATATAAAACCCAGTTCAATGGTAATGGGAATGAGCTCTAAACTGTAAATTTAAGTGTTTTAATTTCGAATTGTAGCAATTTCTTGGGGTCAAGCCATAAGTAATTTATTCATTATGAATACCATTGTCCCAGTGTAGATGGTTTGTCATTAACCAGACCAGAAAATGGATTAATTGAGACACGCGTAAATTGAACTGGACACCCCTGACCAATAAACTAAAAAAAACAAAGAAATAAGGAAATATATGAAGAAAACCTACCCTTATAAATTGTCACACCAATGGTTGTACCAGCAAAACATATTGTGCTGAGGGTGCACACTGCATTTTACCCATCTCAGTGAATGGATATCTAGTACTGGGAGGAAAAGTTCAAGGGGCTACAAAGAATATAACGAAACAAGCAACAACTCGTGCTCGAAAATATGATGCAATATAAAATTCGAATGTCAAAAAATTCGGTCACACTATATTAAACAGCGGACCATAAAATTTAAAGGCAACAAAGATGATGTATTGACCAACGGCAATACATTGTGGACTCATTTGACTCACCATGGTTAAATTAAGTGACAAACGGCAATATAATCAAGTGCAGACACTAAAAGTATTACAATATATTTAACAATAAAGTCACATTTCAATTTTGACCCCAAAAAAAAACCCACATTCCAATTTGAGATTGGTTAATAATAAGATGCAAACAATATTGAGAATTTCCAAGCAAAGTGTGAGTTGGGACAAGCAAAGAAACTGGTTCTGAAGCTAATGGCTTCCATCAAAAATAAAGAAACCAAAGAGCAAGAAAACGAGGAGAGAGAAGTAAGTTGAACTTTGTGTTGAATTATGAACTTGATCTTAGCCCAATAATGTAATGAGTTCAAGAATTGTTGGGGCTTATGGTATGTTTGGTATAAGAGATGGAAATAGGAGGGATGGAAAAATAAAGGGAATAGATTATCACTAGTGAGATTATGAGGTTCTTGACTGCGTCTATTATTTCTCTCGGAAACGAACCTAACTAAACTAGTATAACGGTCAACCACTGAATCCTAACGTTGACTCTAAGATTCGAATCTTTAACCTCATGATGAAAAGTTTGGCAAGTATCTCACTAGATTATCCCACTCGGTGGTTATTTTTCTCCTTGTTTCATAGAAATAATAGAAAACTAGATGGATGAATTTATACTATTTTATTTGGTATGAAAAAAAAATCATACAAAATAGTACATGTTGAATACAAATACTACCCTTAAGTTACTAAAAAGCAAATGGCATGTGGATCTCACCATGGCTTACTTGTTCGTTGGAGAAAACAAAGTATCCTGAATTCCACATAAATTTCTATTTTCAAACCATGCTCAACAGGCACCCTCTAGGAGGGCATAATAATAAATTTATCAGCTCTAATGATCGGTATACTTTCTCCAATTTTCTGCCCGAAATCAGACAGATTAAATTGGTGCGAGGAGGGGATGCAGTTTCCCTCCCCCTTATTTTTTCCTTTATATTTTTCTTTTCTAACCAAACAAAAGGAAAACACCACTTTCCCTTCTTTTTTCTGTCCACCCATTTGAGATACAAAATACAAGAGTTGAAGAGTGTTCCTTTCTTCTCTTGACTTTTTTGGTGTGGATGGAAAATAAAAGGGAAAATGAAGTTTTTATTTTTTGTTTAGTTGGGAAAAAGAAATAAAAAAGGAAAGAAAAGGGAGGGAAAGTGTATCCCCTTCGCCCACCAATTTTTTAATCTGCCCCAATTCGGACTAAAATAATAAAGAATCTTCTCTCTTTCTATTGATTGTTCACATATTCCAACTCTTAATTTAAAGATTCAAAAATTAAACGGGAGTTCCTAGCCTATTCCACCAATTCCATGGTGCAATGGCATGTTAGCAGACAATGGAGGACTGCATAAAAGTTAGAACGAGAAACCAGGGAATGATACAAATAGATAAAGGAAGTTTCCTTATGTAATATAATGTAGTTGAATGCTGAATTACTCTATGGAATTCTCTTGTAGGAAAAAAAAAAAGAAAAAAGAAAAAATTGCTTTGCTGAAGCATCAAACTCTATCATGTCGGAAATCGTACGATACATTTTGTGTGGGGCCAGAAAGTATCAAAGAAAACCCATAGAGTGATACAAATATAAACATAGATGAGCAGAAGCTTGAATTACTGTATGGTATGCAACTGTGCATATAAGTCGAAATTCGGATTCATGCACACACATTGTACAAGCAATTCATTCTTTTTTGTGGGTGACGAAAAACTGTCCCAATCACACGCTCTTTAGGTTCACATTTGCACTGCAAATCTTAGATGTATACAATTTTTGCAACTCACTTCCATCAATTAAACATGGTTCCATGTTTTTATAGTCAGACTTAAATTCAAACTAGCTACTTATGTAAATCAATATGCGTGGATTATAATAAAATAGCACGGCAGGCTGCCATCTCTCTCTCTCTCTATACTTGTCCTACCGTGTTCCACCTCTCACTCTCTTCTATCCTTTTCCTTGTACCCTTACTATTATACCCACTAAACAGCAATTTGCAAACTTATCACCACCCCCGTCTATCACTCCCACTGATTCCTGTATACTTAATCTTAAAAGTGTAACGTAATTGTTCGAATCGTATCAACCTTTTTACGTTCTTTCTTATAAATTCTTATCTGGCCATTTTGAGATCGTTTCTTTTAAATTTGTTTCGCTTATCTAACCATTTGATGAGAATGAGACCAAATATGAGAAGACACCATGTCAAACATATAACTCGACCGTTTTCTCTATGGACAAATTGAGAGTACATGGTTATAAAATTTAATATATAATTGGCCTTTTCTGTTTGGCCTAACCAAATTCAATAAAGTTTGTTTTTGGGTGAAACGGTAATTTACACACAATTCAACTAATTTTTTCTTTAATTTTATCAAAGACCGGTTCTCTGTACCGAGATTTATCGTCCTAAATAAACACATAAACGGCAAAGTATTCCTTTCATACAAACTGAAAATAAGATGTACAAAAACCAATCAACTTTGTTCACGATAGTTGAACGTCAAGAACTATCCCCTCTTACCTCAATTCTCACCGGAAAACCACCTTGCATCTTCGACGCCAAGTACCATATGAACACCGGCTCAACACCTTCCACCGCCGGAACCACCCTATACTGCCGCAAGACTACGGAAGCCACCCTCTTCATTTGCAAGAAAGACATCTCCTTGCCTATACAAATCCTTGGTCCTGCCTGGAACACCGGATACGTATACGGATCCCTCGCCAGGAATATCCACTTTCCGGTCGCCGTGTCTCTTTCCAACCACCGTTCCGGGCGGAACTCAGCCCAGTCTGAGCCCCACAACTTCTCCACCCTTCCCATTGCATAAGGGTGGTAAGTCACCTTCATACCCTTCTTCACAACAGTCCCATCTGGCCAAACGTCATCTTCTGTAGCTTCTTTTGAATCCAAAGGGACTGGTGGGTACAATCTCATGCTTTCACAAAGCGAAGCATGAGTATAAACCATGTCTCTCACCTCATCATAAACTTGCGATTCTGATTCCGATTTTTCTTTGATCTCTTGAAGAATTTCATGTTCGACTTCTGGGTGCTTGTAGACCAACCAGAAGAACCATGTCAAGGCCGCAGATGTAGTGTCGCGACCCGCGAATATAAAGCTGACAACAATATCAGTAACAAACTTTTCATCGGAGTGACCAGAGCTCAAGAATCTTGATAAAAGATCAACAGAATCGAGTGATGATTTTTCTTCAAGCTCTTCTTTCTTTTCTTTGATAATTTCTTTAGCAAATTCACGTATTTGGTCTATCGCGATTCTGAGTTTCTTTTCAGATCCAGACTAAAGAACTTTTTGATTTTCCAGATTAAAGGAAGAAGTGAACTGACTCTTTCACAACAGATTTGAACAGCTTCATCAAAAGCAACTGCGAATTTCGCCTGAGGGAGAGAAGGTAACAAGTAAGCAGGATCGTAGCCGAAAGCAATCTTGCAAACATTGTCAAAAGTAAATCTTTGAAGTATGTCTTGAAAATCAAGAACAGTATTGTTAGCAACAGCGACGGAGAGGATTGGAATAAGACGATCTGAGAGCTCCGTATCAACTACAGTCTCCACAAATCTACGTAAAGATTTCGTGTTGAATTCTTGGCTCGCGATTTGTCGTTGTAATTTCCAGGCCTCGCCGTTGACGTTGAAGATTCCGTCGCCGATCAAGTCCTTGAGAGCCGTTCGAATGTCGTCGCCTTTCTTGTAGATATGGAAATGGGTCTTGAGGATGTGTTGGACATTGGAGGGATTTGCAGTGAAGACTTGGCGCTTACCCAGAGGCTTGTGGAGAAGGAAGGTGGAGGAGGGTGTGCTTGTGACCAAGTCCGATGTCCATTCGATTAGGCGGTGTTTGTTTTCCGAGAAAGTGAAGTAAGAACCGATTAAAGGGTATGATTTGGGGAGCTTGGAGGAATTGGAGGAGGAGGAAGATGAGATTGTGAAGATGGACTTATAGTTTTGATAAATAAGAAGAGTAATGGAAGAAGGCAAAAGAGCAGTGAAGTTGAGAGCTCCTGGTCTAACATGGCTGATGGTTTAGATGATTTATGTTCTTCAAATTGGGAAGAAGATTGGGCTATTTATAGGATAATTTCATTACCTTTTTGGGTTCGGATTACGATTATCACTAATACTACAGTAAATTACACTTTATCGCCTCAAACTATATTCCTTATTTCATTTTACACCTTTAACTATAAAATTTCTTACATTATACCTTAAAGTATTAATTTTATTTCATATCAATATAATAGATAACGACAATTTTTCTTGATTTTTGATTTACATATGTACAATAGAGAGTTGCTTATTAGCAATACATACCACTTATATGTGTATTTATCATCAAAAAATTAGCATTTGTTATTAATTGGAGTGATATGAAATAAAATTGATACTTTAAGATATAATGGAAGAAATTTTATAATTGAAGGTGCAAAATAAAATAAGGGTAATAATTCAAGGGGATAAAAGTATAATTTATTCCTAATAAATACTATTGAAATTTAGACCATAATTTAAGCACTTAATTTATTGTGAATATTAAATTGATATTGTAAATATTAAATTGATAATTGAGTGCATTCAGTGCTAGAACCAGTGACAACCCCAATGATCACAACCATTAAATCTCAACATTAATGTATTATTATTATGAAATTTTAAAAATTGGTTGTTCATGCTTCAACCAATTGAAAATCTTGTAAATTGAACTATCCAATCAGTGACATCATAAAATATTGTATCCTCAAAAACTAAAATTTTATTTCAATGCATTATTTTGATTACTTAGAAAACAAAAACATTTTTACCCATTTTAAAAACAGAATAAACACGAATAAGAAATTTAATATACGAAACATAATGAAATATCTCAAAGTACTAAAATTTCGATTCCATCAATAATTTGATTTGGTCTCTTTAAATACAAAAACATTTCCATCATTTTAAAAACAAAATTTTGATCATTGTGTATTGCGAGTTTCATATTACAATTTGTTTAACTTATATTCAATTTAATTGAACCATAAAACGGCAGATTCGGGTGGGTTTGCATACAAACAATGGCTACATAGTTAGTGTAAAGCATCTACATCGACGAGTCCAAACATCAGGATTACAAAGTTCTGTGTTTTTACCTCTCGATGAAAACAGTGCTTCATAAGATATTTCGGGCATGGGGATCCAAACTCCTGAATCTCGATATGAGATAAATTTTACTAGTTCCAAAAACAAAAGTTGCCACAACCTAAGAAGGATTTACAAGCCAAAAAAAAAATCGCCTTATCCATGTTACAAACAGTGCATTTCCTGATCTCCCAAAAGAGGTAGCAGTCGAAGCGAATCTCCTCAAACAAAAAATTGTGACATGATTTTCCTCAGATTTCGATTCAATCTATCGACAACATTGAGAATACCCATGTGAAAAGAATATATTTTAAGGATTTACTTAAGGAGATACGGCATGTCAGGAGCTACATTAAACAAAATGTATGTATCTTGAACAAAAAAACAAAAGCAAGTTAAATGTAAGAAAGAGACGAGATGTTTCTTACAAAATCACAAGATTCTGGTAGGGAAAAAGAGTACCCGGAAATTACATTTATCTACAAACACTGAAAACAGCATCATCTATCTGCATTTACAAAAGTAGATCGGCTAATTGGAGCCAACCTTGAGAACATTCAATATATTGCACATGAACCCAGCTTATAATGTCACGAAAGGTTCTGCAACGAAATAGTGTCTCAAAGTTAACTTTGCCACCTTGACTATTAAAACCAATCAAAGAGGAAACAAAACCCAACTGCAAAAAATGGGAGGCAAACACCTTTAAGCGTATCCGAATCAGTTTCCTCCAGCACACCATCACTTTCTTTGCAAACCAAGGTAGCACCTTGGCTCAAAATCTTTATTTTGTGACCACAATTAATACCTTTAGCATTCAACCTTGACCGCCTCAGTCTCTCCCCCAGGATATGGACTGATGATGGAGCTGCACTCTCTGTGGTTAGTTCCACCTATATCCAATGTGTATCTGTCAAAGTTCATTATTGAAAGAATCAACAATCGGAGGAACAAGTTGGGAACAGTGTGAAGTTCATGTTTTGGACAACGAAAAAGGAGACAGAAAGCAAAGCATTACTATTTAATAAATCTTAGGAATGCCGATAAAGTAAGGCTATTGCACTAGGGAAATCCAACCACCACAGAATGGTAAAAATTCAGAATGTAAAGCCAATTATGCAGATATAATGCCAGACCCTATAAACCAGTAAACATAAGTATACCTATGTCATTCATTTAACTTGCTAAATTTGTTAAAATTTAAAGCATTTCACAGCAAATTCATGGTTAAAAAAACAAGGAAATTTGGCTGTGATTATCACGTATAGCATTACTAGTTCATTCACGAAATACCTATATTCTGTATGCATCAAAGGCAGATAAAATCTGTATTGGTTCTGCAGAAACTCCACTACTCGATTAAAATAATTAGTGAACGTTAGTTGAAGGGAAGACCGAAGGTGAAGAATGAAAGTCAGGAAGCAAAAATACTAGTACCTATATGTGAATTTCGCGGAGTGCTTACCATGTCACAGCAAGATATGCACCCTTACAAGGCAGAGACACATTTTCTTCTAAACTCAAATTTCCTTAATTCTTGTAGCTGATGAGCTACCTCTTTAATGAATTGTATACCCTCATTTCCATTTTGGAGCGAGTTAAAAGCATGCTCAAGGAAATCACGGTCAGCCTCAACTGCTTCCAACCTATCATGTAGGTCTAAAATTTCATTTTCAATAGCAGTCAGATCAAGTTTGCCAAAATGCTCAAAGGATGTTTGCCGATCAGAATCAAGATAGTTCTTTTCAATGACAAAATGATTGTCCTCAACTGAAGCAACAGAACTATCTTTAGCAGAAGGGTTTCCATTTGATGCAGAAAAAGCTTTTTGCAATGAAACACCGTTCTCTTTCTTCTGATGATTTATTTGGGTCCCCTTGTCGATAGGAAACTCTCCCTGGTTATCTACCGCATCTGTCATCTTTTCTGAATATCCACCATTAGGCATGTCACTAGACTCCCCATTACTAGAAACTTGATGAAGCGATCTCTCTAACTTCTTCAAACATTGAGAAATGTACAGTTTTTCATCCCCAAAGTCTAACAGTGAAGTTTTTCCATTGATAGGTTTATGACTGCCCTCGGATATCTTAGAAGATCTTGAGCCACATGGGATGTTGCCCTTATTATCATTGCAATGTACACCATTAGTCTCAACTGTAACGTTTTCCCTTCTTGAATTGGATGTTTCCTCATGCAGAGTCTCCATCGCTGATTCATGTGAAAAGGTAATCCTATAAAACTCTAACTCTGCTTCCAAATCTTGCATCTCTTTCTCCTTTTCACCAAGGAGATCATTCGCCTTTTCCAGTGCCTCCATATCATACTCTGCCTGCTCCTCCATCATTCGTAGATACTGCAAGGACTCCATGTGAAGTACTGCCTTCTCCTCTTGCAACCTTGTAATCATGGCCATTGCCTGATTTGCAGCAACTGCAGCAGCACTTCTTTCTTCCTCCAATTCCTTGTATAAAGCCCTCATGCATCTCCGGTCATGCTCAACCTGTCGCTGTAACCTATCAACAACACTTTCACCCTTAATCTCACAGACACTGTTTCCATCCACAGATTCACAATCAGAATCATTTCTCTCCGATAAGGTGAACCTCTGAAGCACCTGAATTCCATCAGAGTTGGAAACATCACTTTTCTGCAATCCATCTTGATGACCATATGTTCTGGGACTTGTATTATTCAATAAAGAATCCATATCATTAGGATTTAATGTGTGTGGCAAGAACTTCAGATCTTCACCTTCATCTGCGTCACTGACGGTAAGTTGATCTGCAAGTAAACTTCGTACATTTCTTGTTTTATGATTTATAGCTGACTTGGAAACATCTGTAGTGTGTATATCAGGCATTGATGGAGTAGCATCATTCGAAAAATCTGCTCCAATTTTAGTAGTGGTTGATGGAAGTTCAATGTCACTGGTTCCTGTCACATCTACTGCAGAAAAGCATTTCAGAAGGGACAAATATGTTAAGAGCAATGCTATTGGGACATAATTTGAGGACATAATGAGTTGTCACCAATGATATGATAATGAATTCATTTAATGCTATAATAGGACCCATCATTAAATACATTTCACTATCATATCATTGGTGACAACTCATTGTGTCACTCAATTATGTCTCAATAGAATTAGTGATATGTTAAATGCAATAAACATCAAAACCCATAACACATTATGTTTCCAATGAATGCACACATAAACGCATACATACACGAACACACACCATCCACATACACGTGCACATTTATATATACATACATAGAGACGGACAGAGAGAAAAATTAAATATACCCGTCTGTGGAGATATGCCAAGAGGAAGTTCCACGCCATTGGATGATGGGGTAACATGATATAGTGACACAAGCTCAGATAGAGCAGAAAGCCTGGACATGTGTGAGAGAGGAATATCATGTTTAGATCCCTCCGCTAATACACCAAAGGGAGCTCCTAAGGTATTAGATGAAGGGGGAACATCATCCAACCAAATAAGCTCTGGCAATGCAGAAGAATTAGGATTTGGAATAGGATGTTCCCAGTTAAGTTCTCCCAAACCATGCCCTATAACATTTGACGTCAAAGGATTTACATGATTGGGCTCACTTGCATCAATTGGCACAGACAGATCAAGAAGTGATGGCCCAGAATTGGAAGCTTGATGAGCCTGCTTCACTGGAGCCACATATTCAGTCCTTGCCTCGGACAGACTTCCCGGACCAGGTTGCACAACAAGATCTTCCTTGTGACCAAATTCTTCACGAACTACAGAACTTCCATCATCATCAGAAAATGGGACCTCTGACTCGGAATCAGACGTGATCTTCAGCTCGGTATATCCAACATGAGACAAGGAGTCAACACCAGTATTCCCAGAACAATGGGGTGTTAAGGGTCCTGAAAATTTCTCCCGTATCCTCCTCAAGCTATCTCTACGGGTTAAACGACTACGTCCTGGCAAGCGAGGCAAAGGAGGTTTGACAATAGCTTTACTAGCCCCAAACCCAACTGGAGTTAACTGAAGCAATCCTTGAGCATTTGATCTGGTCCTCCATGGCTTATCGCAACAAGAACAGTTCCTTTTGCTTAAAGAACCAGCTGTAAAGTTCTTTTTCAGAAATGGACTCTCAAAACCACATCGCTCAAAATCCAGTCCCAATTTACCTACCAACAACCTGTATGATTCTGGGTTTGATTTGTTCTGCATGACAAATGACACGAGGCATTCTTCACACATCTCAACGACATTAGCAAGCTTACCATGGAGGTGACAAGATATCAAAGTGGATATCTCTGTTTTGTGGTTGCTGCAGAATAGATTCCGATAGAATCCAGGATTTTTGTTTCCAAAAACATGATCAAGCCTTGAACATAGTAGACAAGGTGTTTGTAATTCGCAATAAGATGCAAAAGTGGTCAGTAAATATGAAAAGGCCGCATCAACAAACAATAAAAATATCAACAACCATTCACAAGCAGCTGAAGACAGAAGGCTCATAAATTTCCGAGGATTCCTCTGTCTATTGACAGATGAAATCCTACTAACAGCCATTCCCAGCCAATGAAGCCCCAAGAATCACATGAAGCCCCCAAGTGGGAAAATAAACCAAGTGCTTCACTGGCTCAAAGACGTGCAAAATTCATAATCCTCCCAAACGAAACCAGCAAATTCCATGTTTCCGATTCATAGCTGTAGGCATTAACAAACTATTAAAAGATACACCAAGTAATAGAAAAACATGAATAGATTAAAATCCAAGAATCACAAACAAAATACAAGCCTAAACGTATGGGTTGGTTATTCCAACAAAAATGATAAGAAAAACAATTACTCATATCTCAAAAAGGATCAGAAGCAACAGCATTCCAACCACTTGTGCTACATTCAGCATTCAATGACAAACCCACAAATTTCATTTCAAAATTATCAATGATCAAAAGACAAACCCTACATCTATTCATTAAAAAGTGCCCATTTGATCAGTGGAACGACTACAATCCCAATTACACAGGAGAATCGAATTTGCTGGGAACCACATACAATGTACATCGAAAGTATGATTCGATTCGCATACCCAAAAAGAATAAGAATTAGATTTGCGTCAGAAAAACTCAACCTTAAACGAATTTTACATTGATGCATTTTATGTATATGTACATAGCCACAGAGAGAGAGAGAGAGAGTACCTGGGCGTGCAGGTTGATGATGGAGGGAGGAGGGGTGGAGCAAATGGAGATCAAAAGATCATCATCAGTCATCATTAGGAGGGGGAGGTACATGAATTAAAAACGAACCAAGCGCCGAAAATTACAAAGTGGTCCTTATGGTCTACAAAAAATCACTGGCCGTTGAAACCAACCGAATTTCAGAATCCTCGTTGCCTAAATAAAGTAAAACAAATACTAGGTTTTGTAGCTGACCCATGAACCTTTGCGATGCCGCTGAGATAAAAAAGCAGTAAACAAAGCACCCAAAAAAGAAGAAAATGAAAAAGAAAAAAGAAAAGGGTGTCACTGACAAATTACAGTCCTACGGGGGTTGTTTTTGACATTTCCTGTTGGGAAGATTTATACACGCTGTTCTCTAGTATTCAATAATCATTAAGCTGGTTTCTACTCATTAATAAATTTACTTTATAATCACAATTATCCGATTATTGTGATTATTAAATACATATTTTAAGTACGCAGTCTTTGTAGTATTATTCAGTAATTATTCTGATCAAATTTTAGTATTAAATTTGAAATCTAAATAAAATGACAGCATATTATTTGAGATTTTTATTAGGGCTCAAATGACATGACAGCAAATAAAGAAGTTCAAGTCAGCTGCTATGTCATTTGAGCTCTAAATTTAATTCCAAAATTTGGTCAAGATAACATTACTTTTATTCTTAAAATTTTGAACAATCTCTTCTTTTCATAATTGGCCATCATCTTAATTACTAATTTGGGCCTAATTTCCTATAACTATTATGTCCAATTTAGTACAATGGAAAAGTGAGAGGATCAAAAGTTGGAGGTATAAAAAAAACATCATATTTGGCAAGGAAGGAAAGTAAGAAAGATGAAAAAGTAAATGGATGAACCTTCCTTCTAACTCACCAAAATCAATCCTTCTAAAATCGGAAGGAAAGTGGATAGAAAGTTAATTATTTGTGTTGAGATGTATCTTATTTGTCTATATATCTTATGTATACATTAATTTCACATAAAAATACAATGGTAAAATATATATATATATATATATATATATATATATATATATATATATATATATTTAAAAAAAATTAATTAAAAAAAAAAATTCATCTTAACTAAGGGTGGAAATTTTAGACTCAACACGATAACACGACTCGAACTCGATACGAAAATAAACAGATCAACTTGTAACTCGATACGACACAATTAGTTAAATGAGTTAGGTTAGATTTGACTAATATTCGATACAAACTCGTAATGACTTAACACGAATCTAATACGAGAAGACTTGACACGATTGTTACCTCTAATCTTAGCCAACACAAAAAAAAAATATAGTTATTTTTATTTTTCATCTATCTAACCAAATACAAAAGAAATAAAATGTATAATTCCTACTTTCCATCCTTCCTACTTTCTACACTCCTTACCAAACGGAGCATTAAATTGATAGCAAACTTTATTTAACATTAAAATTTACAATTAATTTAATAATTGTATTAAAATCACATCATCATATTTTTAAATTAAGTTCCTACAACATTGATTAAAAATAAAAAAATATATAATTTTTCAATATTTTTATGAAGAACCATGCTATGGAAACTTAATAATTTTTTCCAAATTTAGTTTTAATTAATTCTTTTTATTAATTTTTACCATTAGATCAAATAAAAACAAATGATCTAACAATATAAATTGATTATGTTTCTATTTAATTTAATGGTAAAAATAGACAGCAAGACTTAATTGATATGAAATTTATAATTGAAGAACTAAATTAAAATAATTAAAAATTTTATAAATTAAAATTGAAAACAAAGTTAAACAACCATTTATGATTTTTACCCAAACATATTTATCGCGGGTGGGTGACATCTGCCCCACCATTTACATCCTTACTGGCCCACGCATACAACGCGGCCAGCCATTGTTAAACAATCCAAGATTTCACTCTTCTCCTTCTCAGGGCTCGTTTTGAAGTGTTTTTTCGAAAGCTCCACTGTAATAGGTCTATTGTTTTATTTTACTTATTTTTTTCCCCAAAGATATCGATTTTTGTCGTTCTTTGTGCGTAATTGGTGTTGAAGTGGAAGTGCAAGGGTTTTTTTCGGCGCAGAGTGAGCAAGTTGTCAATGGCCAAAGCCTAAAGATTAAAATGGGCATAAGATCGATGAATTCATGAAGGGTTTCTTGAGATCTTTCACTGTAAATCAGTTGGTATTCAGTTTTTTTTTTTTTGTCACTGTGTTCTGTCTGCTGTTATTTTATGTTGTTTATGTTTTCTGCTAAGAAATTGATTATGTCATTCTTTCCGCCTTTGTGTGTTGAAGGTGGGAGGTGTGAGGGGTTTTTCGGCGCAGAGTGGGAAAGGCTTGAATGGCCAAAGCCTAAAGATAAAAGTTGCATAAGATTGATCGAAATTCATGAAGGGTTTCTTGAGAACTTTCAATGTAAGTCACTTGGTATTCTGTTTTTCCACTTAGTTTATTTATTTTTCCTGGGAAGTAATTGATTATGCCATTCTTTCTGCATGTGGGTATTGAAGGTGGGAGGTGTGAGGGGTTTTTCGGCGCAAAGTGGGAAAGTTGTCAATGGCCAAAGCTTAAAGATACCAGGGGTTACAGATATCTTTGCGGTTGCTTCTGGTAAAGGTGGTGTCGGCAAATCCACTACTGCTGGTAAATTTTCCGCTCTTTATCCGTCTATGTTTCATGTTTTCGCAAGAAATCGTATTTTTCCTCCCCAGAGTTTGGTTATAATTATATCACAGCCGTTGCTTCTGGTAAAGGTGGTGTGGGAATGGCCACCACTGAACTTCTGTATGCGTGATGGGTGTGGTCTTTTCATTAGTATTCATCGAGGCACCAGCACCTTCTAATATTTTTACCCTCTTTCTCTCAGTAATGTTCTATAACTTATCCACTATACTTGTGAGGTTTTTCAGTTAATTTGGCCGTTTCACTTGCCAATAAGTGTCGACTAAAGGTTGGGTTGCTTGATGCTGACGTCTACGGTCCCTCAATTCCTACAATGATGAAACTACATGGAAAGCCCGAAGTGGGTGTAGGTGATGCTTTGATTGTATTAAATTTGTACTGATATGCTCTGGAGTGTGATTATTTCATGTTAAGAATTACTCTTGATGCACATTGTGAATTTTTGAGTCTCGTTCTTTTCAAACTGATTTAAGAAATTAAATTATGCTCAGTGAAGTTGTTCTTGGTGCAAATTTTGACATGCAGGTGAGGTTAGGAATGTAATCCTTGTGTTTTACCTCAATGATTAGTTTATTGTTAAGCTATTTTCTCCACATTTGTTTGTTGTTGACTAACCTCTAATTTACAAAAGTTCTTTTACAGAGTACATCTTTTAGCAACCAATGTATATATGTAATTGTGAATCTACTTCAGTCCATACACTTTGCAGTTATAATAAATTGCATTTATTTTTCCCTGAAGTTTTGGTGGATTGGAGATACAGTGGGAAAGGAAAGGGGAAATGCAGAGATGTTTTAAATAGAAGTCACTCCCAACCACTTCTAAGTACTTTTCATTATTCTCTGTAATTTTATTAAATCCAAACTAGGCTAGAAATAAAGGAAGAAGTAAATTTGAGAAGTCTTATAAATTTGGAATGACAAGACAATGGTTGTATGTACTAGTTATCCAAGAATATAATGGTCATTTTGCCACCAAGGTAGTTAGAATCTCAACGGGAATCCCCTAGTCTAGTGTGAGATAAGAATGACAAGATGTTTAGTATAGCAAGTTTTATAGATTCAAGAGTTCTCAGTGCAATCAGAGATTTTGATACACATATGCGTAGATTGTTTCCAGTGAAAGTATCAATTGGTTGTGGATGCTAGTCCAAGGTGCAAAAAGCTCAAAGTTTTCAGGAATAAGGGTTGTAGAGCCACAAATTGACAGTAATGATGCTGATTGAGAGCTGAGATGTCAGCTATTAGGCCTATGTGGTAAATGTTTGGTCAAACAAATAAAGGAGTGTAAAGAACTACCATGTATATTTCGCACTTGCTTGCTTGGCTCATAAACAAGGGTGAACTATAAATGCTTTGACAGTTTGTGTCCAGTGTTTTTCTTGTTCTAAAGGGCATCTCCTTCATGATTTGGTTTATAAATCCTTGGAGAACTGTGCCATGCTAACCTTTTTGAGTAAATGATTAGGTAGATGGTTAATTTTCTTGTGCTGCTATGTATGGTTTTCCGAGCAGGTTTATGATATTGTGAATCATCACTGCCAATTATGATTGAGGAACTTTAATTATTTGGAATTTTAAGTAATGTAACCATGAAAAATCTTTTGTCCCTTTGTCGTCGTTTATTTTCGTTGCTCTAAATCATGCTCACAAAACGAACATTCAAGGCTGCTGTTGCCTAGGAGATTCCAACATGTCTGAGCCAAAATGGAGACTAGAGATATACCCAGACTCAGACATGGTCTATCATTGTTTTACCATTGTATAGATACTTTTTCCTGAAATATAAGGTGACCACTTCATATATTCCTTCACAGTTGTTGTCTAAGTTAGGTTACCATTCTTTACTAATTGGACCCCTGCCCCCTGTTCTCATTCACTTACGTTTTTTTTTTTTTACTTCGAACAAATCTTTGCATTTTTGCTTCATTTGAATTACATATGGTTGGCCTAAAGTAAGGTGTCTCTAAGTTGAATTTAATTTGGTAACCTTAGGGTACACTGTGTACTTCCTCTTGACTCTCGACTCTTAGGCAATATAATTGAGATATTTTTGTTCTTCATCTACCTCTATCTATGTATATAAAATATACACCTTTCTGTGTTTATGAGATAAATGATCATGATCTCTCTTCAGCCAAGAAAATGATTCCAATTGAAAACCATGGAGTCAAGTGCATGTCAATGGGGTCTCTGGTGGAGAAAGATGCCCCAATCGTGTGGAGAGGTCCCATGGTATGTGCTAACCTTATTCTGCTTATTGGGTTTTGTCTTTGTTCTTTTACATACTTTCTACTGCATTTCTTTCGTTCTCCATATGTAGCTGGAAGGATTTGTGCTTGCAAAGTGGCGAGTCACTACTACAAGTTTATTTTTGTTGAGCTTGATGCTCACCCAAACAGAGCAATCATTACTCACTGCAGAAGGATTATGGAGATGAACCACATACCCATTGTTCATACTCTCAAAGAAGGCAATCAATGTGCTGATGTTTTGGCTAACCTTAAGAGTCCAACAGCCGGATCATTTTGTTGAGCTTGATGCTCCCCCTCCCCAGCTGGCAAATTTTTTGTTAGCAGATATGGCTAGTGTAGCTTTTACTAGGAACTCTATCTAGTTTCTTGTTTTAACTTTCTGATGTACCAAAAAAAAAAATGTATATTTTTGCTTGCTGGATTAGTGTGGTTATACTGATGACTAATGCTATACTGTTTAAAAACATGCTACTCGTGATTTTGTAGCGTTAGTCTGAAATTGATTCAGTCTTTTCTTCGCAGGTCATGAAAGCTCTGGAACAGATGACAAGGGGAGTTGATTGGGGTAACCTTGATATTCTTGTGGTGGATATGCCTCCTGGGACTGGTGATGCTCAGATATCTATTTCCCAGAGGCTCCAATTATCAGGTAACTAGAAGATATCATCAGCATTTTAGAGATGTTTGAGGCTTTCAAAGATCCCACTTGATGATGTTCAAGGATATTGCAAGGAAGCATCTGCTTCTTGGGGCTTGCACATCGGCTCATATTCTAACTTCTAAGTATGACCTGACAATGAGTTTACGTTACATGTGAAAAGGATATTAGTATATTTTGCACTAACTTTAATGTTTGTTTGTTCAAATATAAACGCGAGTATGTTTTTCACGGATAATTGTGTTCAAGGTCTGGAAGGAAAAAGGAATTGACCCCCCAACAATTAGTCATCATCACTAAGTTTGTTTTTGATTTCTCCTCTCTTTCACAAGCTTCTTTACCAAAATGATTCCCATTAGCTGTGCCTCAGTCTCAGGAATTTATCTCCATAATCCTTTTTTATTTAGTCTGGCTGGCCGAAGTCGAGTAGCTCACTCATTTTCAATCTATGTAGCTTCGTAATTATGATTTGATTATCAATGGCTAAAAACTTGAATCTCAGGTCTACAAGAGGTCACTAGGTTCATCCCCAAATAGGAACTTATTTTTCGTCTGGCAATGGGGATATGGACTGGCTTGATGATAGTTTTGGGGAACTTATAGTCTTGAGCATACATTTCATTTTGAGTATCGCATCTGGGGGTGATTATATGTGTAATCAGCTAGACACGGTACAATACTTGGGTTTGCCATGGAAAGAGGGTAGACTTGTTTGGTATGGTATTTTGGGTCGCGATTCGTTTTCAAACCCTCTTTCGTATTGATTTCACTATTGTACTGAATTATATAAGAATTGTATGGATAAAGAAATTACATAAAATTGTACGTCCGTACTCAAATAGTTGATGAATATCTGTTTTACATCTGTGATCGGTGTCCTATGAGCTACAATTATATGTGATTAAACATCTATACCCATAATAAGTATCTGTTTTTATATTTGTGATATAAGTTTCAAGGCGAATTGATTTGGGATTAGGGTTACAATTTGGTCGGTAATTTAGGTGATATGGATCGCGATCTCACCCTGTTTTGCAGATCATGGGTCATTTGAGGTTAATTGTTTTCTGGTAATTGAGAGGTAGAATTATGATGAACTTAAGAGCTGAGCTAATTTGTTGGGGAATAGCTTCAAATTTTCATGGAAGACTGTGTGATGAAGTTTTGAATAGTGCTACCTACGATTATGCATATGCAGGCAGAAGGTAGGGAGGCTTAGAGGTGTTGGGATTTAAAAGGTTGAAGAAAGTTGTGGGCTTTGCAGATTGAAATGCGTTGGAATTCATTTGCTTAATTGGCTTTGATAAACTTTGGACAGTAATTGATTAAAGGCTTTAGACTGTGCAAGTTTCTCTTTTTGACCTTCTTCTCTCTTCTTAGATTAATATTTGCATTCTGAATATCATTTTGTTATGAGAGAATGATGATATGCCTTACAAAATGAAAAAGTGAAGACAATAACAATGGTTTCACTGCTAGTATTGTGCATCAACTGCCCAGAATCTGTTACTTTGTTTGATGATTTTTTTATTGGAAAGTATTATTTTTTTTGCTATTTATTGTAAATTACAATCGGGTGACAGGTGCATTGATCGTTTCAACTCCTCAAGATGTCGCGTTAATGGATGCTCGAAGGGGTATCAAAATGTTTTCTAAAGTTGAAGTTCCGGTATCATTATTCCTGAGCTTATTTATGTCTATATGTGATTATATATCAATTAATGTGCGGTAAATGACATATAATCTGCTTGTCATGATTTTCTGAGAAGTTTTGGTTGTACCACAGATTTTGGGGGTCATAGAGAACATGAGCTACTTTAGATGTCCCCACTGCAGTGAGCCTTCGTTTATTTTTGGAAAAGGAGGAGCTCGTAGAACAGCTGAGGAAATGGGCATGGCATTTATTGGTGAGGTATGCTTTCCATTTTAATCTATTAAGATGCTAGTCATGGTAATGGTGTTGGCTGTGTTTGAGCTTTTTGAGGAACTGCTGGAGAAATAGGTATTTCTCTTGTCAAGATTGAGGAGTATGATTGCTGATCACAGACCTAATGGGATTCCCATGTTTTGACCTGGAATATATGATCACTTCTCTTGTCCTCCTGAGATGCCACCTTCGTCGGGGCCGGAGGGGGGTGCGTGCATGCAAGTAGGGATGCAACTCAGGTGAGTTGGGTCAAGGTCAATGTGGGCTTCATCCGAGGCAAGGGAGCTTATGCCTGGAGACTAACCCAGCCTGACTCATAACTCAATATTCTCAAATCTTTAGCTGACTTATTGTGGTGAGCTTCAACTAGATCATTATTGGATGACACAATTTAAACACCGGAATGAAAAACCTGTCCAATTTGTCTTCCACATTTTGCAAGTGGCTACTGGAAAGTGGCAGTGTTTCATGAGCGGGTCCTCCATCAAAACCTGCCCAAGTTTTTGTTATTCTTGTGATTTTTATATTTGTATACATGTCTGCCAATATAATTTTCTTACCCATTTAGGTTGGGAAAAGATAGATGTTACATTGATCTGATCTATCACTCCATGTTTTACTTTTTTAGATACCACTGGAGGGGGAGATCCGAAGTGGTTCTGATGAAGGTGTCCCTATAGTGGTATCAAAGCCTGATTGTGCTGTCTCAATAGCATACACTGATGTCGCTCAAAAAGTTGTGCGCAGACTTGAAGAATTGGCCAAAGAGCAACAACTCCGACCACAGATAACTCTGTGAATGCTGCAATTGGCTTTAGATATAGCTCCAGTTCCATGATTTGTGGTTGTGGCGGAGTACTCAGTTTTGCTTTGCAGTTTGTCTGTGCTTCCATTGTTTCGCAGAGAAAGACAGGTGCGGATTTCGTGCGGCATGGATATCCGGGTTTTAGTTGAGGATTTGTGAAGGATGTACAATTTTGGTGCCGGCGTTATGTTTTGACCTGGGCTGAAACCCGGTGATCTGACCAAACAAGGGGCAGGGAGGTTGTGGACTCTGGCCATCTTTTAAACCTAAAAGGTTGAATCCCACTCTCAGTATAACATGGTGGTGATGAACATAACTCCTGTTGTTTTATAGCTCGTATGATTCGACACAGATTTCACTAGCGCTGACCTTTTGTATTATGTTCCTGTGAGGGAAACAAAGAGGGTAAAAACTAAACAAACAGAAGCAAATTATACTTAATATATTTACACTAGGATTGAGGAAAGGGTTTTAATTGAAAAGAAAAATATGATAATGGTGGGAGTGTGGTGGTGGTGGTGTTGTTCTGTAAATTTTAGAAAGGTTATTTTTAAATACACGAAATAGTCTTTAAATATTTTTTTTTAAAATTATTTCTGAAAATAGAAGAATAATTTTTAATATGCAAACTAAACGGTAGCTGAATTTTATTTTATTTTATTGGGTTGTTTTTGAGAACAACACGAGGATCTTATTCTTACTTAAACCTATCTACCCGAAAAGGATGGGTGCTCCATCCCCCAATAATCTATCTCTTGGGAAATTGAGATATAAACTTTTTTGTATGATATAAACTATAAATTTTTATAATACATTACTACACACGTCTTAGATACAATACCTAGTCTAGATCAGATGTTGACCTTATTACTACTTTACCACTTGGATTTTGGTGGTGAAATTGGAAGTTGGTGTCTTGCCCATTGTGTTATAATAATCAATGTAATAAAATTAAAAAAAAAAAACCTAAATTGATCCTTAATCTAATCTAAGAATAGTAGTTGATGTAATAGGTTGGAATCAGAATGAACTTGTGATGTTTTATAGACTAATTAGGAATAATGTGTGTTTGAAGGCACTAAAAAAATTTGAACATTGAATAATCAAACACAAAATTGAAGGTTTAAACTGTACATAATTCTTAAACATGAAATAATTAATATAAACAAACATGCATTAAGATTATGATGAGAATCACAACTAGCTCCTGGTGGGGAATGACTGAAAGTTGCCCTGTGTGTGTGTGGTTGGGTGGGTGGGTGTCAACTTGAACCTTCAATTGATTTCCCTTCATCCATTTTTCTCTTTTCATGCTTTCCAATCAAATATATATCTTCTTCAATTTCCCTCCCTATAATTCCATTTCTTCTCACTCATTCAGTCTGTGTCTGTCTATCTTCTTCTCCGATCTCTGAATGCATCATCTCACAATCTCTCTCCAATCCCCAATTCGAAGCAATGGATTTTCTCCATATCAAATTGTTCTCCAGAACCCTAGACTATTTCATACCATTTTCCCCGATGTTTTGCAATACAGCCGGAGAAATCATTTTTCGATCTTCAACTGTAGGGGAGTAGAATTCTCGGCTCCCAAACGCTGCCTTAATTCACTGAGCTTAGCCGATAATGGTTCTGTAGATGATGAGAGATTGAGAAGCTGCGTCGCAATGAAGAACGTCGATGTGGCGACTCTCGGAAACCTTTGTGTGGATATTGTTCTCAATGTCCCCAAGTTGCCTCCCAAGTCGTTTCAGGAACGGCTAGCTTATATGGAAGAATTGTCCAAGTCACCGCCCGATAAGGTCAGTTTCTTCTCACTTCGCTCGACCTCTGAGTTTCATAATTTTCAGACCATTAGGGCATGCTTTATTTTCCGTTTAAAGCAGTTATGTTCCTGAGTGTCTTTTGCGTTAAACAGAGTGTTATCCTGAAAGCTCTGCCATGATGGTAACAATTGGGATGGAAGGGTAATAATTTGGAAACTCCACTGCTGGCAATCACAGTATCAAAGCCCTTTGATAAGAGTTAAACTTACCAAGTTGGATCGGATTTCTTTCCAACTCCCATACCCTAATCCATTAATATGCAATGTTACTATATATTCAATATTAATCTTTCACTACCAGATACCTAAAATTAAACAACACTACTGTGACCAGCCAAATTTGATCATTGGGAAGTCTGGTGTGAAGTGATTTAATCAAGTGTTGAACCTTGTGTTCATTCTCGATGCTGCACTTTACGGTGGTTAGGATGCTGTCACTACTGTTCTTGGACAGTTTGATGGAACTCTATCAGTGATTTGGTTTGGTAGACTTTGGGAGCGCCAGCGGTTTCCGTCTGGTGGTTAGGATGCTGCCACCACTGTTCTTGGACAATGTGATGGAACTCTATCAGTGATTTTGTTTGGTAGACTTTGGGTGTGCCTGCAGTTTACCACCGTCAAGGTTCCACTGGTGGACTTCCCTCGTGAGTTCAGGCTGCCATAGTCATACCCAGGCATGGGTTCCACCCCAGTTGCCCTTGCAAACCCTTTTTTCACAAGCAAAAAAAAAAAAAGAAAAGAAAAAATTTCAAATTTATGACATTCTGGAGTGGATGTTGACAAAAGGCTGATTTTATATTCAACTAAACAAGTGTTTCGTCATCACACTACTGTTGGTCACGTTATATGCTCTCTCTCTCTCTCTCTCTCACACACACACACACGTGTCCATACATGTTTGTAGATGAATATCTGTGTTTGTTTTTCTATGTTCTTCCCTTATTCACCACAGTTTAGGACTTACATAATTTGTTATTGCTCAGCAATACTGGGAAGCTGGTGGTAACTGCAATATGGCCATAGCAGCAGCAAGACTGGGACTTCATTGTGTTGCAATTGGTCATGTTGGTGATGAAATGTATGGCCGCTTCCTCTTAGATGTTCTTCATGATGAAGGAATTGGTACGGTTGGGATGAGTGACCTGAATGACAATGTTGACAGTTCAAGTGCTGCATATGAGACACTTCTATGCTGGGTTTTGGTGGACCCTTTTCACAGACATGGTTTTTGCAGGTATAAGTAATCAATTAAAGGTTTATTCCTTCTTTAAATATATATAAATTTTATAGGGAAACAAATTTTTCGACATAAGTAATTTCTGAATGAATTGTTGTTAACAAAGGATGGTGCATCACACCTTCTGCTTATTTATCAGTCGAGCAGATTTTTGTAAAGAGCCTGCATTCAGTTGGCTGAGCAAGCTATCTATTGAAGTAAAGATGGCAATTAAGCAATCAAAGCTCCTGTTCTGCAATGGTTATGGCTTTGATGAACTCTCCCCTTGTTTGATTATTTCTGTTCTGGATTATGCTGTTGAAGTTGGGACAGCCATTCTTTTTGATCCTGGACCACGGGGAAAGACCCTAGTGACAGGAACACCCGAAGAACAGAGAGCACTTGACAAGTTCTTGAGGATGAGTGATGTTCTTCTGCTAACGTCTGAGGAGGTTTGACTTGTAACTCTTCATAGACTGTATGAGCCCATTCCTCTTTCCTTCACCATAGCCTATTTTTGAGGAGATTATATACTCAACTAAGCCTTATCCCAATTATTTGCCATGGATTATGAAAATCCATTTAGCCACCGATAATGTGCATGGCTATTTTTGCTGTCAAAGTCATCGTTAATGTATTCCTAACTACCTCAACATGCATCCTTGATAGCTTTCCTTTTGTCCTTGCATCTCCTTTTAACTTGAAACATATTGCTCCTTTTTGATAGTTATGACAAGGTTAGACATCACCTCTACCTCAGCTTTTATCAACACGGTTATTTCCTTGCTGTAATTGGCTTGTTGTCACCCTTCTGTATAAATATTTTGTTTGGTTACCTCATTTTGTGCACATGTTTACTCTTGATAGTTGCTTATTTTGTATCATATTGTTACGAGCCTTTTACTGATTTCCCTCCAATTTGACTGGTATGTTTGAACAAATTGAACAGTCTATGCACCAATCCTCCATTTATTCTGCTCAAATCACAGCATCTTTTGAAGATTGTGTCAGCTGCAAAGATGAATAAACCATCACCATATTGAATCAATTAATGCCATAACTGGTCGGGATTACAGATTTTGTTTCCATCTCATTTTTTGTAGGAAGTGTAAATTCTGAAGTTGGCCCAAACTAACTGATAGATTTATGCAATCTGTACCCTCTAGTTAGACTTGGATAGGAGAGCTTTTGATTTTGTTTTATAGTATTTTAGCATGTTCCCAGAGCTTACTGTGCTTTTGGGAAGAGTTTGGTAGTTTTGAAGGTGGTAAACTTGTAATGTTATAAGCTTCAGGTAGGTTGCTTAGTTGAAACATGATGTGGTTGTTTTAAGCTGCATGAACTTCTAATTATTTTTTACGCTGGCTAATAGGTACCTAATATATTTGATCATTGAAAGTGTGTAAGTTCACTGAATTTGTTCGGTCCACACCACCCATAACATTAATTGTTTTGAGGTATAAAGACTATACAGTTCTCTAAATGAACTAGCCGTACTCATGTCTAAGGCTTCACTGTGGATCGGCTGTCTATATTTATCATCCAGTCCTTTGAAGGAATCTGGAAAGAGTAGATTAGATTCGTTAATAAATGAAACTAACATCCGACATCATCAATTCTATCCGTATGGCAGTGTGGATGACTTTTGTTGTATCTACTGTTATTTATATGATGCATCATCCATTCTAGCATAATTTTCACTTTTCATCCTAGTAATATAGCTTATGTTGATGGCTTGTCAGGCTGAATCATTGACTGGCATAGGAAATCCAATACTGGCAGCCCAGGAGTTGCTCAGGAAAGGGGTCCGCACAAAATGGGTGATTGTTAAAATGGGTGCAAAAGGCTCAATTCTAATAACCATGTCAAATATATCTTGTGCACCTGCATTCAAGGTACCATTTATTATGTTGATATGTGCTCATGGCTCATACGAATGTTTACATGATCACCTGTTTGAAGTTATTTGATGCTAGGATCCTGATAAGGAGTAATGGTGGTACATTTGAACATGTTTTTCTTGTTTAGTGCAATTTAAATTTTTATTTGTGTTTCACTTCAGTAAAATTATTGTGTGCTGAAACAAGTTCTTGAAAACAGAGAAGGTGCATCACAAGAGACTTTATTTTCTTAGTTTGGAAAGATTTTCCTTTGAGTTGCACCTTTCCTATCCAACTGGGACGCATGCTACATTTTTATGCCTTGGTGTCTGAGTTGGCTCTTCAATTGACATTCTTGAAATCTGTAACAGGTGAATGTCATTGACACTGTTGGATGTGGAGATAGTTTTGTGGCTGCAATTGCTTTTGGTTATATACACAACATGCCCTTCGTTTATACATTGACAATTGCAAATGCAGTGGGTGCCGCAACTGCCATGGGTTGTGGCGCTGGTAGGAATGTTGCAACCATGGAGCAAGTCATAGAAATCTTGAGGGAGTCAAACCTCAATGAAGATGCCAAATTTTGGAATGAATTGCTTGATGAAAATTTGGATAGTGGGGAAATTACATTCCTCTCAAAAATGCTTATAAACGGAAGCAATAATTTGTTGAGCCGTGTTCCCTTGCAACATGTGGTTTCTGAAATGCTGCCTAAGCTTGTATCTGCACGGGTAGAGAGGGTAGTTCCATCTTGAAAATTATTCATTTCCCCGTGTGTTGCAAGCTTTGATTGCTCTGACAGATTCACAGCCCCAGAAGTGAGCTTGAAGTTAGGATAACTAATTCACTCTGTTGGTCGTCGGACAGTTGAATCAGTATACTCGGTGGAAAAAATTTAGTTTAAAAAGAAATGATGATTGGCTCGGTTGCTGCTTCATGTTTGTTTTGGGATGTTTGCTGCTATAATAGGTTTAGTTTAGGAGCAGTACTGAATTCAGCTATAGCAGATAAGTCCGGAGTTCAACAATTGGGGTTTTTGTTGGTTGTGAAAGCAGCATTTTAATCGGTTGTATGCATATCGAGTTGGTTCATGTTTCGTGTGTTCCAAGTTACTGTAATTGGAATTTTATTTCTATCAATTAAAGATCGGAAAATAATGGATGTGGCAATCGCCTGATGGAATTGTCTTCTATCTTATAACTACTCTAATTCTCATGGTATCTAAAACTGGTTATCTTTTTCACATTTCTGAAATTGTCTCGTGTTAAAAAAATAGGATTAAATTACATCCAGACCCCCAAAATTTATCACTTAATCATCTAAACCTCACATTTGAGATACTTCAGTTAGACATCCTGAAATTTATGAGCATGTAACACATAACCCTTTGCCAGTCTCCATTAAAGTAGACCTTAAAAATTCATCATGTCATTATAAAATGTAAATGTAATTTACCAAACTACCCTTCTTGAACCAAACATTTGGAACACATTCTCAGTTAAACAACTTCGATTCTGTGATCACACTTTGGGGAACTCCAAAAATCAAGGATCTTCAGACATCAAGTATCTTCAGTTGCCCCAAAGTGTTATTCACCTGAAAGAGAACAAGCTCAATGAGAAGGTCTAATGGCACAACATACACTTTGAAAAGCAACTAAGGCGGGAAACATTATATACTCAACTCAAAAGGGTAGTTTGGTCATTGTAAAGAGCTTCAGAAAATATCATTGGACATTTAGGTCTTTTGATTTGTTCCTTTGCATCTGTCGATTAATTGTCATCCACAAGAGATCTAAGTGTAATATGTCAAATGTGACAAGAGTCTACATGATTAAATGATAAATTTTAAGGGATTTGTGTGTAATTTATCCTCAAAAATAAGTTACTGAACACTAATTGAATGCACTCACGCTAACTGGATACACTCACGCTAATTGAAACCACAAGGCAAGCGCCAAAACGCTAGCACAAACAGCTACCACAGACACGCATGATAAGGGTTGTTGGGCCAACTAGGCCACCACTTTTACCAGATATGGGTCCGAACAACCCAAGAGCCTGAAACAAGCTCGACCGACCGCTAGAAGGACCAAAACTCAGCTGCATAACCAAAAAAAGAATGAATCGACACTAATAAGAGTCATCATAAATGATCAGAATACAAATTACGGCAACCACTATCAGACACAGGACATCGTAAAAAGAGGATAACCAAAATAACTAGAAAGGCAAAGCACATACAAAATGGAACAAGCAAAATGAAGAAAAGGTTCATAGCTAAACCCCTAATGCATTAAGAAACACTAATCACTAACTGTTCCCATCATAAACACTTCCATACAACATGCATTTCCTGCCAACAATCATCTGATAATTCCTAGGTAAAACAGAATGGCACATATAACATAATCCCAACCTGTCTAAAAGATTAGATGTCAGCTTCTTCAATAACCATAGTTGGCTCCATAGACAGAACCATAGTCTCCAGCAGGTGCATGGCCAGTATGACCAGTAGCATTAGATGGCGGAGATGCATAAACAGGAACATGAGAAGGATATGAATTATAGCCTTGACCAGGTGGCCCACCGGCAGGGTTTTGTGCAGCACTGGCAGCATCAGCAATAAAATTCTGCACAACACAAGGCAGGAAAAATAGAATAACGCCAAAATGAATATTTATATAAATCAAGTGCTAAACCATGTTTGACAACAACTAATGTACAGAGATGTAACATTGTATTTAAAAAACAGACCCAAGAAAATGTAACTACCAAAACATTTTAGCAAAAATAAATGTGGATTGATCATTGTGGCATGTTTTAGCAACAAAAATGAAGCTGTAGTAGTGAAAGATGATTAGTATTTTGTGACCAAATTACAGTATCGTTAACAACCTACTAAAATATCTCAATGCTAAAACAACTTATATATAATGATCACACACTTGCCCACAAGAAGCCAAACTTATTAATTCTTTCAAATGTGCCCAAAAAATTAATATGCCCAAGCAAAGCATTCCCAACATTTGGGCTAGAAACCAGAACTCAAATTGATATAAGCCAACAAGGGAAAATAAAGAGGTAAAAGAATCACAACAATTTTTCAGTCTAAATCTTACATTCCAATGCCCAAGTATTGGCTATAACTCGAGAGGACAGTAGAAGGAATCAAATAAAATGCCTACTTATCTGGGAAAAGTATGTTATCACTTGTCAGTGTAGAAATTCGCAATTGGTACTTAAAGAGTGGAGCGGGAAAAAAAAAAAAGAAGCAAGATGGATACAAATAAGCTAGCAACACAACTATCAGTATGCAAGCACAAAACTAATGAATCAAGGATCATAATCAAAACCAACAAACATAAAGCCAAAGCCAGAGTTCAAAAAAAACTGAGTAATTCATAATATGCCTGTATCAACTGTTGAGCTGTTTGAACTTGCGATGCAGATCCATTTATTTCAACAGTCATCTCCCCAGGAACACCCCTTGTTTCCTGTATTGCAATAGTTGCACCACTGGCACGACGAATATAGCTAATATTTGAGCCAGAGGTGCCAATAACAGCATCTGCATACGACAGAGGAATTTGCATGTTCTGCGAGACCTATAAAACCATGAAAAAAAGTGACATACAATATCAGTTAATGTAATGCAAACCAATGAAGCAAGGACGAAAGATGTTAATGATTATGACAAAACAGATAGGTTAATCAAAACTTCTCCATCAAGTAGATCTAGTCTTACTTATTGCAAAATGTAAACGCATTTTCAATAGAACCTGTGGTTTTGCAGAAATATTAAGTGAAGGTGTCCAATGAAAAATTGTATGAAAGCTTTGTAAAGACATTTTCAGTGCCACCTAAGCAAAACAGTAGCTTTCAAAGTTCTAACAAATACAACTTTATAAATTTGATTCCGTGGGCTCAAAACTTCCACCAACCACTTCTTTTGGGGGGTTTATAATGGGCATCCGGTACTATCTATACTAAAAAGTGAGTTATTGACAATCAAGTCACCATTTTTAGAATGGCCGATGATCTAAAATAAGAATACAGATCAAAGGGATGGTACCTTTGTGACCATTGACTGCTGCGGCTGCATACTTGTCGTATGAGCTCCCATAGATGCATCTCTGCCAAAAGCAGGTGGACCCTGACGAGGCTGCTTGTCTAAAGGAGGCATGTCTGCTGGTGCATAGTAATTGTCAAATTGACGTGGAGGCTGCATATATGGAGGATTGGGCACAAACCAGGTCCACTGCCTGCATTCATTGGAAAACCTTGAGGAGGAGGGCCCCAGGATTGGGGTGGGGGCATGTTCTGATTTGCTCGAGCATTCGGCATTTGCATCTGATCAGGGAAGAGGAAATAACATTTTGATCATAATGTGCTTTTTCATGTCTACACCATTGAGAGATCATTTCCAACCCACTAGGCTTAACAACGGGCTGCAAAACCATTTCATATGGTTCTAATGAAGGAAACATCATACCATTCATCCAAAACCTTCTATCCTACTGGAGAGAGGGACGGGTGTGGAAGTTAATCTAACCTAGTTTGGCTTAGGCTTAATTCAAACTTAGATTTCAAATCTAATCTAGCATCAGGAAAGTCAAGCTGAATGATTTTGACACGTGGCCCCCCATGCCAAACTTCATAATAACAAGTTATAGACATTAATATAATACTTACTAAAAATGATATCGACTTAGCTCACCTACCAGCGATAATTTCAGTAGTATTTTATATTGAACTGTAAAAAGGTGGGTTCTTGAGTTGCACACTCAATAAACCTATTACCACATAGCATGCCGCGCTATACAAGCAACAAAGTGACGCCAGTACCCCCAATTAACTGGCTGGAAACAAATAGATTTCAGAAGAGTGGTAAAGATCCACTTACGACATGTCAACACCTCCTCAACAGTAAGGGCTCAACAGATTCCTACTATCAAACCCATAGAAGAACAAATTGACACGAAAACAACAACTTACTTGCATTTCAAATATTCCAATAACACTACGGTCAACCAAAAATTTCCTGAGATGGGTAGCAATCAATTCAACTGCTTTGTGCACTCCTGTAGACACTCCTTGTATCTCAACAACACTATCATCTGGTATGGCAAAAACTGGCAGGTTTTCTGCAGAGAATTGTGTCCACAACATTAATTCAGTAATGAATATATCATTCCCCATGGTGAGAGATGCAAATCCAACGTATTATAGAGTACCAATCATGAGAAACCCTAACGGCTAAAATGACACTTGCCTGATTCACAAAAATAACTTGCGGCATTTCACATGCATGCTGGCAAAGCCGAGAACATATATTTGTAAATTGTTAGACAAGTAAAAGCGGTAGCAAGAAATTTTAAGGCATGGAGACTTCTACAGGGAACTTCTCTCATGCCGCATACCAATCCACTTAAAATGCATTTTTAGGACTACCTAAACATATTCATGATCAGAAAATCACCTTTTCTAATTCAAAGAAATATCCAACACTTCTCAGATACTTCAAAACATGTTTTAACATGAATTCTAACATAGAGTATAACATAGTTAGGAAAAACATTACAAGAGTCTTACAATGTTTGGACTATTTCTTAGAAAAAGAAAATTAAAATACAGCAGAGGTATCTAGTTGAAATTGGTCCCAAATGATGTCTATGCATGCATCATATTCTCAAGTTTCTTATGCAAATTTTACTTGAAAATTGAAAAAATTTGTAGAGTTTCATGACAACAATAATTTATAAGGTACATACTGTCATGTCATTGTCATCTCGTACCCATATCCTAGAAATAAAGTACGGAATATATGATATAAAAGCAAAGTGAGGTTCTTTAGAATATAAGGACAGGAATGGTGGAAATTATCTTTAATAAAAATTTTCAAAGATCAAATAAATCATATGAAACAAGTTTTATTTTGTCATCCAAAAGCAACGCAGATAATATTAAATAGGACAGAATGGCATATAATGTAAAGACACCTTCTCCCAGCACTCGAATTGTACAATGAGAAGTATCTTGAATAGACTTAATAGTGGCACCCTGTTTCCCAATCAAGCTTCC
This sequence comes from Ilex paraguariensis, assembly GCA_963454935.2. Taxonomy (NCBI): domain Eukaryota; kingdom Viridiplantae; phylum Streptophyta; class Magnoliopsida; order Aquifoliales; family Aquifoliaceae; genus Ilex; species Ilex paraguariensis. The sequence continues at coordinate 738,904 of CAUOFW020001970.1, forward strand.
AGCTTGCGTGGCTGCCACAAGTAGCCTTGTGCAAACAATTCCACCAGCTGCGGCATGATTTGGATCAGTTTCAGCATCAATGATACGTTTATGAACCCTTAACAAACCATCCATAGCAGGAGGAATAGTGACATCCGGCTCCTCCTTTGCAGAGACCATAACCTAATAAAAGAGCAAACCAACAATTAAATACAGCAGAATTATTAGAAGGTTTTATATTTAGATGCAACCTTAGCCTGAATCATTGAGCCAAGAAAGAAAAATTATTATGAAGAAAATATTCTCCTAAGGATGGGTAAAAACAGAAACTCAGCATTTACACAACCTTAATAACTTTCTTGATCAAGCAAAAAGTATCGCATTAACATTTCTTAATATCACATTTTCCACAAAATTCAAATAAATCAAACATAAGCAGCTCATTGGGTCAACATTCTATTTCAAGGCAATATACTTGCACGCGCACACAAATAATCAGCCGAAGTAATACAAATTAATCTCAGACTCACACAAGTTACTGCCTCCAAGTCAGTGTAGAAACAATATTCTCCCTGCCAACAAGACATGCCCATGCAAGAGTGCAAAAACACCTGAACATGGGTGTACTCATCTGCCCACCCACCATACAGGAAAGCATTTGTGCATTTCTTTAGGTGTTTTTTTTTTAGAGGGAGGGTGGAGAGCGATGACATCATATAGGTCACTTGCCACCAAAACATATAGTACCAACAAACTGTGCTCTTCATGGAAACTACGCCTCTCCCAAAGGAGTTGATATAATGCAATCGTCAAATCAATTACTCATCTGTTAAATTATCTTCCATAGTCTACCTTTAGAATAGATTACATTAAAGATCATTAAATATGATCTAGATTGAACCTCTCAGCATTATAGGTCCTTGAATAAGCTTTTCAAACTGTATACAGTTCAAATACATAAATAATGGTGGAACATGCCAGCACACTCCATACGTAAAGCTGCATATACTACTTAGGAGATTGAAAATACATCATGCATAAATGCTGCACACGCTAAATCAGTTTGCTAATCCATTCCTATTGAATTAGAAGCAAAATTCAGCCAACTTTTAAAATATCAAGGAATCCTTCACCAGTTTAAAGTATTATAACATAATGGGAAACAACAACACTAGTCATTTCCTATCTTATATTTCCTTCAAAATGAACCCATACTATCACCTAACATACTCATAACATCTTAAGGCAAAGGTCTAGGGGGTCAAAGCTAACAAAGAACTCCAAAAAACAATAGTTTATACCAAAGACATTGGGGCTATTGCTTAGTGGAGAAAAGCATGGATTGACTACCATGATCATGGTTATTACGTAGTGTATGATACCGTTCCCTGAATAAAAAACAATATGTATCGCTCAAGTGCATTAGATTTACACCTATCGTGCAATACACACAATAGTGAGTCAAATCATTTGAGTCGTCTGATATGGGGCAAATCGTTTTTTTTTGTTGGGAAGGGGGGGGTGGGGGGAGAAGAGATTTTAATCTGGAAACAACACTGGTTCACATGGAGCTAATTTTTTTTACACACTAGGCAGTGAAACAATGTTGTTTCACTATCTATGGTTTTAAAATTAGAAGTCTTCTTTCATTGTTCTTCCATCGCAAGAGCAAATAGTTTGATTGTCAAGAGTTTTCGCCTCTGGCTCCTTTGGATGAGCGAATTAGGAGTCCCTAAATTTTGATATTAATGAAGTATGTTGGAATTTTTTGTTTTGGACCATGTAGCCTCTTTAAATTGTTATGAGCAAAATTTTGTGGTGAAATGAAGGGTTATTATTAAATTTTTTCATAGGTATGTGTATTTTTTTAAATTTTATAAGATTGCAAGTATCTCATGATACACAATAAATTACAATTCACAAGACGCTGTTTTAGAAAAACAATATAACTTCCAATGCACGTTTTGACAACCTTGATTATGATTCCAAGTTTCTAAGTGGCCACTTCTCTCAACTAACATCAAAGTGAATTTGAGTTTGATCCACAACTCCCATTTCCCTTCTTGGTAACACCAGACCATGGTTAATAACAAAACCAAACTAAGCCATATTGACACACTTCATTTGACTCTCTCCTAAGTGTTATGTCAAACAATCTTGCTTAAATGGTTTTTCAAAATGAATTCCCTTATAGGTAATAATGCAGCAGCTTGCATTCTAAGAATGTAAATATATTATCTATTAGCAAACAAATTCTTTGCTCAGCGTAACTTAAATGCAAAATGACAAGTTAAGTAAAACCACCCCTGTGCCTACTCATCCCTGTGCATAATAAAAGGAAAAATTCTCAGAGACAGTAGTTACACACAGTTGAAAAGAAATAACCAGAAAACATGAAGCATTACAAAAACCACTATTGATCAGAAAAATTTTGGTTTCTCATCAAAACAAAAACAACAAATAAAAACCACCATTAGAGAAAAATAATGTCAATTAGTTTAATTGCATAAATTAGATGCTTGCAACTACAGACGAGCTAGGAAGCACGGATACAAACACGGGTGTTGTATCTGATACGATATGGACACGAAAATACGACAAAGTTCAAAAATATAGGATATGGGTACGACAAGAATACGACTATTAAAATAATATAATATATTTTTTAAATAATAATAGAGTTATAATATATTAAAAATAAAGCATATATTATAACAATATTAATAATAAGACCTAACAAATATTATTTTCTTGATTAAAATTGAAATAGATCAAATTAAATATCTACCATTTTCATCAATTATCATGACATCTATTGACAACATTCATAGTATATAAGTTACATAACAAAAAATATATTAAAAAAAAATATAAATTGCATTGCTTTTAATAGTTAAAAGTTATTTTTTTAATAAAAAAATTTATGACCGTGTCTCAAATGTATCTTGGTCGTGTCTGGACAGTGTTCTAGACGTATTTTGGCTGTGTCCTAAACGTTTCATGGCCGTGTCCGACTAAGTTCACTATTCAGGACACTTATAACTGTGTCGGACACATGTCCGGCCGTATCCTCGCTGTGTAACACAGACATGTGTCCGACACTACCACGGCACCCTTGTGAAAGTATCCGAGCTTCCTAGCAGGCGAGTCTTACATCTTTTAGCTTATCTACCATTGTGTGCTATAAATAATACACTACTATTACTTGGGAAATCTAATTAGACCATCTTCCTAGATCCACACTGCTCAATCCTGTATAACTAGAACTGTCTGCATGTTTAGGATCTTAATATTTAATAAAAGACATAACTGTAAACATTTAATACATGCTATACTTTAGTTAATTGTTAGGTACTGTGTCGATAAATTCCCACATGAAAAAAGAGCACTATAATTTCCAAATGACAGTTTTGAATCTTGACAATTTATGTTAAACATACAAGAGATGGAAATCAAAGGTACCCTACGTTTCTAAATTTTTTTAGAGAAGTTGAATAAATCCGTATTGCAGGAACTTTAATTGACACTTTGTGGTTAGACAATGTGGAACAAATCTAATATGCTGTTTGGGGTACTGCATCTTATTTGTTCCTTTTGGTGAGATTATTCTGGTAAAAAGTTTTAGAACTGCGTGGCAAGACACCAATCAACCAGGTTCTGAAGTTACCAGATATATTGCAACGCTTCTTGGTACTGATGCCCGCAATAGGTACATCTGACAGTTAAGTCAGAACTTTTTAGCACTTGTAATGCTCAATGCTGATCACTGCAATCTGGACCTTTGGTTCTTCTAATTTGAGGCCACTTTGGTGGTTGGAGTTTGCCTCAAATATGCGAGAACCTGCACACATTCATTTTGGTTATTGTGATAAATACACTTCTATTTACATCATTTGGGTTATTGTGATTAATATCGTTCATTTTATAGTTTAAGAGATTATGACGAATATACTTTCTTGATATTTAAGCTGTTAGTTGCACTAGAAATTTCCCGTTTCCTACTTTGTCCTTTATCCCTAGTTCATCTTTTACCACTTATTTTAGCCTGGGGTGCATATATCTCATTAAATTATAATTATAACAATTTTTCATGATGCCTCTTAACTATTCAGTTGTTCACATATTTATAATTTTCTTCCATTTGACTATTGATTGATGTCTTATCCCTCCTAGAACAATCATGACATGAAACTTCTTGTATCTAGTTAACACAAATTCGAAACTTGATACACACAATTAAATTAACTAAAAGTTCAAACCCATTAAAATGAAACAGATTAGCTAAAAACAGTCAGAATGTACTTGATAGTATGGTATTGCAAAATGATATCCTTGGCTTGTGCATGCAATTGCATACCGAGAGAGACAGAGGGAAGGGTGAGAGCAAAGAATGTAAGAGATGGAAACTGAAAAGAAAACAATAACTTTAGGACAATGGGAAAGGGAAGTTGGTAAAATAAAAGAGCATGCATCAAAACATCAAATAGTGGTTAACATGATTTGGGTGATTCATAATCCGCAACATAACCATTAAGCAAACCTAATAACAAGGTGCTCACAACAAAATACTTAACTCATAATGCATAAACCAATGAAAATTATAGGACACTCACAGTTCTTTCGGTAGTCCCAGGAGGACCATCAAGAATCTTAATACGAGCTTTTGTTTCCTCACACATCTTCTTAATGTACTCTCCCTTGCGACCAATGATACCACCAACCTTTTGCACAGGAACCAACATTCTGAAAACATTCTCTCCAGGCCATCCAGGCCATTTGTTTTCTCCACCACCTCCTAAATCAGTTTCAGTAACTTGTGTTTCCTGGGGGAGCGAGTTCTCTGGCATATCTCCCATATCACCAATATCACCCATATTCTGTTCATCAAGGTTTTCCTCAGCCATTTACTGGCCAAATGAAATACAAGAAGCAAATTAATACAAAAATTCAAGAAGTAATGAAATAAACAAGGTAAAACGTCTCCACAGACATTTTCATTAGGAATAAGATTATAAGTTAAACACTAATCAAAATTAGGATAAAAGCAATATGAAGCGTGAGATGAGAAGCATTAACTTAACTATTATACATCTCTACATCAATGAATATAGAAAGTTATAGAGTTTGCAGTATGAAATGCTTGTTAAAAACAGGTAAAATATTATATAAACAACTAGTATTTGAATATTACATCTCCTTCGCACCAAAAGAGGAAAAAAAAAAACCAGGCCCCATAGAACAAAGAAAGAAATAAGTAAAAATGCTCTGTCAATGATCAAATATATTAACATACATTAAGGACATATCAGCGGCACTGAGGTGACAAACGCAGGAAAACTAGAGGACTATGAATGACAACTTCCTCCAGTTTTTATGTTCGCCAGCTCTCTCCCGAGTATATCAACACACACACACACAATAAAAGATGTTAACCACACCATTTGGCATATTTCAACCAAGAAGCACATGAACAAAAATGATACTAGCACCCAAGGCCATTATTATATACCAAGTACCCCAAAAGAAAAAAGCACCAATATTGTTAAAGCTATGTGATCCATCTAATGCATCATTACTGGACAATAAAGGAAAACAAGATACAGTGGAAGAAGGGGTGGAACCATGTACAGAATTTTATTCATTTCCCAACCAGATTAGCATTCAGCTAGTACAAAAGACAGACTCATACGACAAACAAAAATTTCACAGAATCTCAGGGTCACAAACAACTTCAGCAGTTCTTTCAGCCAATTAGTTTAGAATCAAAACCAAAACTCCCCAGAAATCATATAATGTCACACCCACGGGAAGAAAATTTGTAATCCGGAGCCTAGGAAGTTATGCAAGAAGCTTCAAACAATTAAAGTAAAGCTGCTCCACAAATTCGTATAATACAAAATCAGCATTACAAGGAAAGGCACATAGTAAGTTAACACAACAGTCCACTAAGCTTCTGTTCACACTTAAAAAGCAATAGAACTTTAATCCGCCTTTTAAGACTTACTAAATTGCAAGTTTATTGAAATCAACAAATGAAAAACCAACTACAAATGGAAGTAGAAGTAAGATTTTCTCTTGCTTAACAGCACTCACAAGAAAAATCTAAACTCAACAACATATACAACGTCAAGAAACTGAAAAGGAAGCCTGATTAAAAGACTAATTCCCTCTTCACCATCATCAATCAAATCATTGCCCCCTCTATAAACCACAAAAACCTTCAAACCCTAATTTACCCACCCAACACTTTCCTATCACTTTCAGATATATGTTAATTTAAGATCAAGCGGAGAGTAAAATTATAAGAACCCAGGGGTTCATATCAACCTTGAAACCGATTGCAAAGAATGGCGCCCAAGAGCCGGTGTACACACAACCAAACTCATACTTGGCCGTGGGAAAAGTAGTTCGTAACATAAAACATGTCCACGAAAAGAAAAACCAAAAATCAATCAACTAAAACCCTAAAGACACCAAAGCTCCAAACCCGTTATCACAAGACTACCAGTTCGAAAACTTCAATGAAACTCCTGTCCAAAAAATTCAATGAAACACCCACCGAAAAACCCTAAAACACCACCGACCTCGAGAAATTGTATAAATGCAAAAAAAAACCCTAGAAAGAAGACGAACGTGTATAAAGTAAGAACAAAACTAAATTTGAGTGGATTCGACTAGGAATACAAATGAACGCACTTACGGAGAATGATTGATTAAGAAACTCGCGAACAGTGAGAGAGAGAGAAAGAGAGAAAAGAGGCTAGCGAGCGGGAGAGAAACGTTGGCAGCGGTGGGAGATCTAGAGTGGTTTTATGGCGAGGTTGAGATGATGTTTGGATAATTGCTTTCTAGTCCCTCCAATTTGTGCTATTACTGGATTTGACTGGTATCTTTTGCCCAATAGATACTGCCACGTTGATAACGACACACTTCAGTTTTTGACAATTTCACTATATCCCTCGTTGTTTCTAAAATTATAATCATCCTTTATCCGAATTTTATTGTAGACAGTTGAATTCATTTTATGTCAAATTCATATCATGTCTAAATCGTATTTAGTCAAGTTCATATTCTATTTAATCGAGTTTATGTCAACTAATTTATTGAACATCCTATTAAAAAAAGAGGTTAAACAACTAAACAAAGTATTTGTATAAGCATATAATAGGTATGAATAGAAGAATAACCTATAAAATGTAGGATTAGACGGCTTAACGGAGGATTTCTTTTTTCTGATTGTAATCATCATTTTTCTACTTGAATAAAATTTCACTCACTTTTGATCAAAAAAATTAAAAAATTAAAAAAAAAAAAGAGAATTTTTGCATTTGGGGCAATGATGCAGTTAATGAGGTAATTACCGAAACACGCCAAAAAGCCCAGACCACTGAAATTTTTGGAAGGGCTCTCCCTAATAGTAAAGCCCTATAATTCTTAGTCACAAAAATCTTGGGCTTTCTTCTATTGTTGGGCTTTCAAGAGAAATTAAATCTCGTTGGATTATTAATTGATTTACGTGCCCAAATTATACCCCTACTACAACTAGTGTTGGTACAAATTCTTGCACAATTCAAGAATTCTGGTTGACTTGAGTTAACCTCTTGGACGACCCCCAAATAACCTTTACCTCTCACCCACTAGTCACTTGATCAAGTGCTAGTGGGTACCTCCTCCATATGGAGCCCAGACTTATATGCAGGGGAGGGGAGGCGATTCTCAGTCTATATAGGACGAAGCTCCGCATGGACATTGAGAAGTAAAGGTTATTGGGTGGTCGCTTTGACACATGTCAGGTAAGCCGAAATTCTTTCGGAGGGAAGGAATCCTGTCCACTAAAATGCGTCTTTTGTTGGTACAATTCTTGCACAACTCTAACCTAGGTCAACCAGAATCCTTGAGTTGTGCAAGAATTTGTACCAACAACTAGTATACATACAGTTGACAGAAAATGTTACTTTGCTTCTGCATTGAAGTATAAGTTGTTCTTTGCATGCATGCATGAGAAAATTATTCTTTTAACTTGATTCGTATTATTCATGTTATCAAAAAATCGTGTACGTCACATTAATCATCAGATCTATTGTAGAATTCAAACTTACGATTTTGAAGTTTTAACGACTTTATGTGAGCCACCATCAGAAGTTCCAACTTCAATTGGTAGAAATACTATTTTGCACTCGACTAACACTTCTCTTGGTAGGTTTCATTCAATCCTCCTGATCTTGTTTGTATGGTGCTTGGAGCCGGTTATTGATGCATCTCAATTGTTAATTGTAGATGGCTTGTGCCGGTGGGCATTAGCAAGACATGATTTCCACTATAAATTTTGCCAAAAAAGTACAGATCAAAAGTGCAACCAGTTCACCAAATAATTAGTAAGTGATATAGTATTCAAAGAAATTAAGAAAAAAATGGGTAAATTTCATTTATATTCCCCGTAATTATTCCATATATTCAATGACATCCTCTACTTCTTTTGAAATTTCACTAACACCCTTCCTCAGTGGTTGTCTGCTAACAGTGTTAAAGGAGGAGGCCATTTAACATAAATGTCCATATGTACATCAGATAATATATTTAATTTTGGATAAACTTCATTCACACCTCCTATAATTATCAATATATTCAATGGCATCCCTTGCTTTTTATTCATGAAACCCTTAATTACCGGTAGTTAGGTTACTTAACTGGATGTATTTAAGAAACCCAACCCATCTCAACCCCATTACTCTTGACCATTCTCATTCTCATCCCCACCGTGTCTTTGATTGTAATCAATTTCACATTCGGCTTCATTTCTGACACGCCTTATTTCATATTTTCAACTGAACGGAATATTGGTACAAACAGATATGGAATTATACCATGCAAAATATCTACATGATCCCTTCTCACAGTTAAAATACAGTCATCCTTTAGTGGGCTTTTTCGATTCTACAATCTTAATCACAATCTTTTTACGATAATAACATCGGTCATAAGCAAATCTTATATCGACATTTTTCTCTCCTACATCTCTGCCTCTACCAAACTTGGATGAAGAAGACATTGACTCCTAACTTTAACAATGTCTCTGGATATATTGTAAAAAAAATTAAAAATTCATCCTAAAATTCATTATTGCATTAAGCCAAAAAAAAAATTGAAAACTCCACAAAATTAGGATATATTATAAACAAAAAAAAATAATGAGACAGAGGTTTTACTTGGCAAAAACGAAAACTTCCATAAGAAACGGGGGGTGTCATTGAATATATAGATAACTACATGGGCAGTGAATTAAGTTTACCCAATAAAATATATATATTTTAGGAGATCTAAATCCAAACAGAATTTGGAAAAAACATGTACATCATTTATGATGAATCTGGGCTGTTGGTTCAAGTGTTGGATAACTAAAATATTTGTCTAGCTTTATGAAAAGCAACTTTACTGGTTTAAAGATTTCTAATTCACACTTCATAAATCTCTCTCCCACTACAAATAAATAATTTGGTTATTATTTATTCTTATTCTTGGTGACAATCCTTCTATGAAAACACAAGCAAAAGAAAAGAAAAGACTAGAATCTGATAACAAAAACTGGCCATTGATAAGAAGAAGAAAATAAACTAAGGTCAAACATTTCCACTTTTCTTCAGTTTCCTTTCTTCTTTAGCTTTAGCAGGCCAGTCTAGGGTAAGCTTGCCACTCAAGCTTGGCATCACACTAGCTGCTGCATATGATAAAGGTTCTTCTCCAACACCCACCTTCCTTTGCCTTAGTGGGAAGCAAAAGACATATCCTTTGCTTGAGAATAACCACAATGTCATAGATAAAAGCATAGGCAGTTTCAGTTTTAAGAGTACTCAAACAAGCCGTAGGTGAAGTCCCAGACCAAAGATTTCAATCAATTCCCTTGTTGACTATATGTGAGGCCGGCAATAACAAATTAGATACAATGATTAAGTTGTATACTGTGATTAGCTTAATCGAACGGCCAATATATGAGAAATTGAGAATCTTCGAAAGATTTCTGAAGTGAACTATTGAAGTTGAGGATATCTTGGATTATCTATGAAAGAAGGCAGCTATTTGGGTTGACCTAGCTCCCAAAAAAAAGCCCCTATATGTCACATGCTTTAGAGAATTGTCTGTTTCACCAAAAAAAAGAAAAAAAGAACTGTACTTAGAAATTTGTAATGAAGTTCTCAGTAAATGACACACCTGTGTGTGAAAAAGCTTGTTAGGAGTGGTGTGGAAAGTGGACTCCATGTCATGTGACCCCAAAACGAATCTCCTCTCATCCTTGTATATAAAGGAGATGGTGAAAATAATGCTTGGCCAAATCAAAACCCTATGCTCTCTCTCTCTCTCTCTAGCATTAGTAGTTGAGGGGAACGTTGTCTGGTTCAAGATCTTTCGTAGGAAGCTCAAAGCTCATTTGAATGATTTCGGACCAGGCTTCATTCCCCTCAACTAGGAGAGACAACCACTATGGTAGTGCAATCGTGGCTGTTGCTTTCTACCACTCTGCAATACGGCTATGACTTCCTTGTTAATACAAGTTTTGAGTGAGGTAAATGATGGTGTCTGCAAAGTTAGCTATTGCCTGTTACAGGCTGCTCATCTGAAGTCGGATCATTTATATCAGTTGCTTTCAAATTCTTTATGGATATAGTCTTAATGCAAGTTGCAGGCACAGGCATACAGGAAGCTGAGTGGAGTAATTAATCTACTTGAATCCAGCAATTGCGGTGAGCTGCGGGTTAAATGGTTTAGTTTTTCAACCTGTTCGACATAATTTTATTCTGTTTCCTTGACTTTGAACTAATATTTTCACAATGATTTGGTTGGTTCATGTGAACATATGACTGTAGAATTTGGTCATTAGTTATCTTTTTCTTTCGTTTATCTCTTGGGACTTGGAGAGTAGACTATCACCATTTTGTACGTTGCAGGATTTCACATAGTATTTCGAGAGAAAGGGAGAGATTTAATTGCTTTCTTCCACCCTTCATATCCATTATTGAATGTGTGTGTGTGTGTGTGACAGAGAAGAAAGGTGGCTTAGAATTTGCCTCTTCACCCCCTAATTCTCTGTTGATCTGCTTAATCCACACCATCCTACCAAGTGTGCCGGATATAGTATTCTCTTTTGGGTCGACTTTTAGAACTTTGTTGGTCCTTGTCAGTTTAAAGACATAAACTCATTCCACTTGTAGTCATACTCATCAAAATGACTAAGTTAATTAACTTTATTAATCGCTCGTCCTTGTATTGGAAGATTGACATTCTATTTCTCTTATGGTGCTCGTTCTATTTTGATTTGAATTGGCTGGTCCTCCTGAGGTACATATGGCCGGCCCTTTGGGTGTCTCGGTGGTTCAGACGAATCATATCTGCATGTAGTTTTCAAATAAATGTTGAGGAACTGTGCAGACCCATTTCTTGTTGATATAGAAGTTGTCAGTTGCAGGTGTGTCTCTATTAATGTCAAGGCAACATCAACGTTTGAAATTTATGTTGAGAGTGTGGAATCAATCTACTTTTTGGGGGAGATAGGGTAGATATTTCGGTTTAACTGCTACAAGACTCATGATACAATTTAGCCATCCTATGAGCTGGGGCGGGTTGGCCAATTAACTACAAAAGTTGAATCTTGGATACGGTTTTTATTTAAAAAAAAATAAAAATTAAATGATGAAGAACTTCTCTAAGACATGACCACATCAAACTCACCTTGCAGAATAAATCCCGAATACTTGCAATCATTTACTAATCACAAGTATTAGCTAAATCCAAGAATCATCGGCACAAATCGAATACTTGACATTGGCCTTTACAATTCATCCGTAGCCAATTAGCTCGCCAAGCTGAAAGGTTACCATAGGATGACCGGGGTTTCCCGACGGGACCAAAAAAAGGTGACTACGGAAAAAAAAAAAAATGACAAAGACCCATTAATTCTCAATAGTCACAATCGGGCACGCAAACCCTTGCCAATTGCCATACACAAAACCACATGTCACGCCCACGCAGGCAAGACATGTCATTTTGCACATCACCAACCACTCCAAACCATTAGACCTGAGCTCGTATTCAAACAGCCACACACAACTGGGCACCCGAGAAGACCTCTTTTACCCAAAGCTCTCTTCTCATCCTTTACTATTATCCCCTCAAATGCCTTTTCTCTGTCTTGCTAATCACAAATCCTGTGACCTATCCCTTGCTCTAACTCCACTGCCTCACCATACTGATCGTATGTGTGACCACGAATGTATCTCACAACAATCTCAAATCCCAAACCCAAATTGTACAATTATGTATGGATAGATAGTCAAACAATCATTCCAACAACCATAAAGTGCACGTGTGTGTGTGTACGCGAGCGCGTGTAAACATAAATGTTAATGCACCTGTCACCTTCATTCAAAAAAAGAACAGAATTATTAGGGACAGAAAAAGATAGGGGATATCATCAACAAAATTTGTTCAAAAAATATCTTAAGCCAACAATTGTCATTGGTTTCTACTTTCTACATTTCTCCAAGGGTTCAACTGGAAAAAATATCAATTCCTTGTGTGAAAACACAATAATTAAATCCATCCTGAGTTCCTTCTCGAAGTAGCAAATGAATTATCACAAAATTCCATTACTTTTTGACTTAGTTGAAAAAGCATTGGACCACAACCACAAAATCCATCTAAAAGACATATTTTGCTTGGGATCACAATTACAAGACTTTGCCACCATAAAGCTAAACCTCACTTTAATCAGACACATCCACTTTAACATCAACAGAATATGATTCCCACCATGATTACGTATAGCATAATGAAGTCTCCAATCATTCAGGCTTGAGTGAACAACTTATTCCCTATGAATGTGTGTGTGTGTGTGTGTGAGGCCAAACCTTTAGATGTTATGTGAATAGTTAGTCAATTGAGTTGGTAATCAAGAAGACATGATTTAGGCATGTGTCATCAGATCACAAAGACAGTTCTGTTGGACACATTGGACATACAGCTCAGTGATAGATAGAACTTTAGCAACAAGCACATCCTGTCAAAATAACTATATTTATGAAGCTTTTTTTGGCTTCATTTTTCTGTACAGATAGAGAGTAGGTGTGTTGGGCCGAATAAGCATTCTTAACTAACCAGATAGCACATTTTTCCAATCTATATAATTACAAGCCTAAACAATTTCTGATGCGGGATAAAATATATCACTGACGACGAGGCAGGAAACAAGCCTCTACACAGTATGTTGAATGTTGATTTCCCACATGATTTTATTCAAGCATTCATAAAAAACTTGTCTTAGAATCTTTTTCACAAGACCCTGAATCCTTTTCACAAGACCCCAGCCTTGAAATTACAGCATTATCTGCTTGGCACCACATCCTTCATGATTTTAACTACTCCTTCAATATATTTTCAATTTTATTGAACATGATTGGGGCTTAGCAACATGCTGCAAAGTTTCAATATAGAACACAAAGTGATACATATGACAACTATCACCAAGTTACACCAAATATGTAAAGGTTGGCTACATGTCTACAAGAAGCCCGAGCTTATGCAAATGCTGTTGGAGCATAGCAGAGACAGGAACTCACAAGCCAAAAAATGTGCAATATGCAGGAAGACTGGGTTTCCTCTGTCTGTATATTCATCATAAATATCCAATTGGCCAAGTGTTCAAACCTGTTCAAGCTACAAATGATTCCTTTTGTGGTTTAGAAGCAATTTGGCCTTGAAAACACCATGTGAGAAGGACGAATTGCCCTTTTTTTTTTTTGGGTCAAAAGGACGAATTGACCTTGACACATCCCCATCTGCAGATCTAAGAAAATAAAAACTTCATTGCATAATCCCTGCAAATAAATCTGCAGAAAGATATAATAAGAACTAGATTTATTGCTGTATAAAGGGCTCTCTTACCTATAACATGAAGATCAATTGTCTTCTCAATTAATGGCCTCTGAAGGTATTGTCTGTCCACAATAGTCTGCAAGACTCTATTGAAGTAGTCCTTGGAAAACAACGTCTTTGAATCATTGTTAATGTCTTCAAACATGCCAGAGATTGCTTGCCAAACACTCCAAACTTCCAAGAATCGCCCAAGTGAAAATTCCATCCACAATGACTATTATCTTGTTTTGTGACATCCCATGATTTCATGTATACTGACTTCCAGTTCACCAATTGACCTAGCTCAAAATTTCTTCCACACAAGAGCCATCCACCGGAAAACTATCGTGGTGACTTTATGTTCGGCATGTCATCTTTTGGTTAGCCCTGGGCAGGAAATGTCGGAATCAAATTCAGATATTCACTATAGTTTTTATCCTTTGATAGAAAGCCTACTAACACAGAGACTGTGGATGCATCAGGTGAAACATTTGCCTCTACCATTTTTTGAAGAAGTTCGACCACTTTTGGTGCCTCATTATTATGGCTGAAACCCCTGATAAGCATGTTAAATGTTACTACATTCGGAGAACAACCCTTCTCTTTCATTGCCAAAAACAAATCATATGCCTTTTCTAACTGTCCTTCTTTACAAAACCCATGGATCATGATGGTATATGTTACAACAGTTGGCACCAGGCCTTTTTGAGACAATATGTCAAATAAGCCCCAAGCAATTTCAAGTTTTCCCGCTTTACACAGCCCATTAATAACACAGTTAAAGCTCTCAATACTCAGTTGAAACCCCCTTTTTTGGAGAGCCTTAAACAATTCCATGGCCTCCTCAAGGCAATTATTTTTGCAAAATCCATCCAATAAAATGTTATAAGTAGCTGAATTTGGTGTCAGGTTATGAACCTGCATCTCATTAGAAAGTACCCGTGCGTCCTCAACCTTACCTTCCTGAAAAAGATAAGATAATAAGGTGTTATACGTGATAACTGTCGGCCTAACTCCCTTGTGAACCATTTCTCTATAAAGCCTCATAGCTCCATCTATCATCCCTCTCTTGCAATACCCATTGATCAAAACATTATAGCTTATTACATCACGCTTATGCCCCTTGGTCTCCATCGAAATAAACAAATCTCTAGCATCATCAATCCTACCCATCAAACAAAAGCCATCCATCAATGTGTTATAGGTAAAAGCATCGGGCTTTTCACCTCTCTGAACCATCAATTCTAGCAATTCACTTGCTTCTTTGAGATTTCCTCCCTTGCAAAGTGCATTTATCCAGACATTAAACGTTACCACATTAGGACAAATCCCTTGATCTATCATTTCATCAAAGAAACATTTGGCATCCGCCCACTTACCAGAAATGCAGAAACCATGAATTAAACAAGTATAAGCAATGATATCTGGTGAGATTCTTCTACCTTTCATCTCCAAAAAAAGCTCTTTAGCCCTGTCTATTGATCCCTCTTTACAAAGACCGTCAATTATTGAATTATAACAAATTAAATTAGGTTTACATTCAACCCCAAAATCAGTAATCCCATTCACCATTTCACCATGCAACCGAAGAGCAATTTGCATGTTGCCCGTCCTACATAACCCATTAATCAAAGTCCCATAAGTTATGACATGAATTCGACAACCCAATTTAATCATTTTCATGAACAACCAGACCGCCTCACCAATCTTGTCCTCCATAAACAGCCCCTTAACCAGTGATGTGTAAGTTACCGTATTTGGAGTATAACCCCTCTTAAAAATTCCACCCAACAACGAAAAACCATAGCCAACCCGTTTCAAACTACAGTAACAATTAAGCAATATGTTTAATGTAATATAATCAGGCGGTATGTTGGCTCTAATCATGCTATCATACAGAGATATTACTTGATTATAATGCTTGACTTTACCCACAGCACCTAATAATACATTGAATGATGAAATTGGAGGAGTGGGTTGCATGTGAAGCATGTGATCAAAATGATTTAACGCATCATTTAGATTAAAATTGCCTGATTTACAGGTGGTTTTGAGGAATTTTCCAAGTGGGGATTGATTTGGAGGATTGAGAACTGAGAAAGGTGTAGTGGGATTGGAGTTTGATGTAGTTTGTTGAAGTGGGTCGATGAATAAAGATGAAAGCTTACCTCCTGGGATAGCTGTTCTGGAAACAGTGGTTGCTGCAGAAGAAGCAGAACAAGCTGCAATTTTCAGAACCATTCGTATTCGCGCTCACAATCTGAGAGAGAGAGAGAGAGAGAGAGAGAGAGGGTTTATGGATTTTGGGGGTTCTTTTTGGCACCTGGGGTTTTAAGATCCAAATATCCGGATTGTGATTGGGCCCAATTTTGATTGGTGGGCCACGTTGACACGGATATGAACTAGAGAGTAAAGCTCCATACAAACTTGTGAAGAATACAAATGCATTAGTGTGTATAGTGTTCGGAACAGTGTGTTCACCAAGAATAATGACAAAAGGTTTAGTGTAAAATCAAACTCTCGGATAGTTTAAATGGTAATAAAGATGAGTTATAAATTGAAAGATCGTGGGTTTAAATATTAGTAATCTATTGGAGTCAGATCATGAGGAATGACTTGTCTTTAACTAAGGCAGACCAAAGAGAGATTAATTAAAATATATATATATATTAATTCAGACACTTTGACCATTGAATAAAAAAAATGGTGTAAAACCTGGAATTGAAGGTTCACGATTGCATCCACCGGTTCACCTCATCACAACAAACTCGAACTACGCAACCATTTCACTCTCATTATGCGTAAGACTGCTGATTTATATAAAGAGTAATGCTAGATAGACTTAAAAATTAAATTTGATAATCTCAGCCATCGAAACAAAAGTGTTTGATGTGTCATTCCCTGATTTGCTGCTGTGGTGGAGAAAGGAATGCGATGCCAGTCACTTTTTCATATCTATGCCTACCCAAAAAAACCAACCATAACAATTTTATTTTTGTCTGATAATATTGTAAGGAGGGTGGCCACAAAATTCGAACCCACAATGTTAAAATTTGACAGTAAAAATAATTACAATTTAAAAAATTCTATCATTATATTATATATAAATAAGTAGTAATAGAGTTCAAAAATAAATATTGGTTATCTTTTTAGACAAACGTTTTTTTTTGTTATATTTGTCATATTATCTTTAATTTTTATATACAATTATTTGAATAATACTTAATTTTAGTATTTTCAATAAAAAAAAAATATTCTAGAGTTACAGCTCGTTGTTTTGGTCAAGGGTGTAATATGAAAATTTCAATCTTTTAAGAGTATAAACTGAAAAGACAAAAATCTCTGGGGATACAAAGTGAGATTTGCCCCAACAAATTAACATGCAACTGCAAGAGGATTCACAAGACAAAATCTGTTTCCTCCGTATATGCAAATTCAATCAGAAAGAGAAATTGTCTCCCATCTCTTTTCTTGGGTCACCAAGACATGCAGAAAGGTAAAGGTAAGCCTGCATATTAATTGATATTCATTCTCTCCAATCCTCCTATACATTTCTTCATGATCACAACCACAAATTTAACTACATTTCATTCCCTTTCAGATTATAATGTCAGTGGTAGCAAACCCACCTATACACAGATCCTTGTGGCCTCCTCCATTGGCTTGATCATTGCTGCGGCCATGCATTATCGTCTGAAAAAAATAAGAGATCAAAAGATCGTCCCACGGATCAAAGTCCCAGATTCCGGCCAACCTGTGAAGCTTGAAAGGTTCTCCCATTATGTAGGTAAGTACGTGATCTAAAAACAATACTAGAACAAATCGGATAATCGAAAACACTTAATGGGGTGGGACTTCTTCTTTTTCCCACAACAACAAAAAATCTTCGTCGTATGTGGTCCTTTCATAGTATTTTATTGCTAAGTATAGTCAGGATTTTTTCGATTGATCTGTCTATCAGCAAATAAATATACGTAGTTTTATCAGAATGGTCGTTTCTAATATGCCAAGTTAAGATGGAAAAACCTTAACGTTGGGATAAAACGTCCACCTACCTCTCTAACCTATCTATTAAATACAGCTAGGCAGATGGGATTTGCAGATAGAAAAGAATGTCCACAACTCTGCAAGTTGGCTTCTGATTATATCAAAAAATCAGAAGGGTGTGAGGACGATATATATGCTTTCTTTGCCAATGAACTGGACGTGGATTCGCTGTATATAAAGCTAGTGGAAGAGCTTGAAAGATGCATACTTAGTTATTTTGCATTTCATTGGAGCCATGCTCCTAATATGATCAGTCAGGTACTTCAGATCAATTTTTGAGAGTAATTAGAGATTACAGTAGTGATTTCCCAATGGAAATCTGATTCTTTTGCTATGAAAATTCAGGTTTTAGGTACAGATTCTGAGCCCAGAAAAAAGCTCAAACAAATCGTCATGGCAGCGACTAGGTTGGTTTTTCCATTTCCATTGAGATGGGAGGGGTGTCTAGTGTGGCCTTGGTACGTAAGAACATCAACATTGGTACAAATGTTTCATGAACAATATGACTAACATAAACTGCAATGGTAAGAACATCAAACCACACCCATTCATGATTCATGCCCCTTTTGGTCCTTTTGTTTTCAACAAACATATCCAGATCTCTTAGAGCAGCCACTACTCTCCTCAGTACACAACCCTTTTAACAAAAGCCATGCATTAATGACTGTATGTACCTGAATATTGGACATGTTCGACGTGGCTCTCCATCTCTACCAGGAGCACCTATAGGGATTAAAACGGACAATCAGAAAAGAGGAAGGCTATCCGGATCTATATTAATAAGCCCTGCATCTTTATTCTTTTTTTCTCTTTTTTTGTTTTGTGAAAAAATAGGGAACAGAGATTTCAAAGGGTGACAAAGAATCTGAAGGTGGCAAGGGTTTTTACCACACTAGTGGAGGAGATGAAAGCAATCGGACTTGTATCGACCGATGATTCACAATGCACGGATGTCATGGTTCCAATGGCGCATAAAGATAGAAGCCCTGTCCTCCTCCTCATGGGTGGTGGAATGGGAGCTGGGAAGAGCACTGTGCTTAAGGACATTCTCAAAGAGTAGGAGCATTTACATGATTATCAGTTATATAGCCATGTATATATAGTTCATTAGTATACTAAAGAAGCACCCATGAACTATATTGTATAAAAACATGTACAGACCATTCTGGGCAGGAGCAGCAGGGAATGCTGTTGTGGTAGAAGCAGATGCCTTCAAAGAGTCCGATGTCATTTACAAAGCCCTAAGCTCTAGGGGCCACCACGACATGCTTCAAACGGCAGAACTGGTACGCTTTGAACCCTCTCTCCAGGTCTCCACATCTCCATAAAAAGCAGATTTGTAGAAAGGCCTATTTGAGAGCCTCCTCTTTTGTTTTAACTTCGGCAAAAGAGGAGAGGGGGGGGGGGGGGGACTTCTGAAGAATGACATACTTCTAGCATCACACTCGCTATTGAATAGGTTGGACTAGCATGAAAACGTGCAGGAAAATGTAAATGCCTTTTCCAGCTTCAACCATCCTGGTCATAATAATATTCTGGATCTTTAAGTACACTCTAAAAGTGGAGTAAAAGATCCAGAAAACCTGAAATTTCCCTAAGAGAAATCTTCGCCAGATAAATGATATGTCCCAAGTTCACATGTTTTGGACCAAGAGCCTGAAACCAACTCTGTTCTATCAAAGCAAAATGTCTGCCAAAATTATGAAATATGCACTTGTTGACATCAAGAGGTGAAAAGAAGTCAACAGGTTCCAAAATTAGCATCATTCACCAGACAACAAAAAATTATAAACCAAAAACAAACATATACTTCCATCAAAGAACTAGAACCTATTATTACACCTAAAAATGCTATAATTAAAAAAGCAAAATCCTCATAATCTTATGCACCACATTTTTTCTCTCTTTCTTTTCTTTCCTTCTATTTTAGCTTAATTTCACAACTCTATCCCATTTTGAGTCAAGACTAATTCCAACATACATATACTTCTAAACAGGTGCATCAATCATCTACAGATGCAGCATCATCCCTCCTGGTAACAGCACTCAATGAAGGGCGAGATGTGATCATGGATGGCACACTCTCCTGGGTTCCCTTTGTGATGCAGACAATAACCATGGCCAGGAATGTCCACCGCCGTCGTTACCGCATGGGAGCAGGTTACAGAGTGGACAATGGAGTCGTAACTGAAAACTACTGGGAACAGATCGAAGAAGAAGAAGAACAAGATGGAACTAAAAAGAGAAGACCATATAGGATAGAGCTGGTTGGAGTTGTCTGTGATGCTTATTTAGCTGTTATTAGAGGCATAAGGTATGTGAAAACAACATATAAAGTAATTTGAAAAACTGAATCATTGCTAGTGTTGTCACAAACAATAATCAACATTGATGTTGAAACTGGTTCATGAACTTTCCTGAAAGAGGGTCATTTCTTAAAATTCCCTACTAATACATTTCAACAAAGAAACCTTAAACATGTATCAAAGCACAATTCCCATTAAGTTCTTTGTTTCCAAGTTCTAAAACCATTTTGCAAAGCAGAAGAATGCACTTGCTTTAATGGTCTGATGTGTTCATTCCTTTCCTTGGTTTTTAAGAAGTTTGGCGAGGCTTAGATAAATTCTTCATGACTCTCTTTGCAGGAGAGCTATCATGTGTAGAAGAGCTGTGAGGGTGAAATCACAGTTGAAATCACACAAGAGATTTGCAAACGCATTTACAACATATTGCCAACAAGTAGACAATGCCAGGCTATATTGCACCAATGCTTTGGAAGGCCCACCTAAGGTACATTTTCTGGCTCCTCTCCCTTTCTATTCAATCTTTCTTTTATTTGACTTATCTGAACCCTTGATCAAGAGATTAAGAGGAAGCACAAACACCAGAAAACTCCCTTTACTTCTAACCCAATCAAATAAGTAGGCTACATTTGGCTAAAACTCAATAAAAGCACAATGAGCCCTAACTGGGCAACTTCTACCGAGCAGTTGTTTGTGGGAAGAGTCTGCCACCAAACTGCATGATTCTGACATAATTACGATTGTGAAGTTGATAGGGTGGAAGGACAAAGACAAGACTTTGTTGGTTGATCCAGATGAGATAAATTGTTTGAAAATGGTAGGTGAGTTGTACGAGGAAGCAGACTCCATATGGGAACTTTACAACCGCCCGAACCCAGCTCATGAGGCGGGGTCAGTGTGGAAAGATATTGTTCTGTCGCCTTCAAGGTTGAACATTCAAAAGGAGCTCAAGTATGCAATCCAAAAAATTGAAAAGGATAATACTATTGCAGGATCAGTGCAATTTCAAACTGCTTCTGATGCATGTCTCAAGTGATGGAAGCTGAACAAGGTTTTAGATTATCAACAAGTTTTTGTAACCAGAGAACATTTATTTGCATTGTAATTAAAACCTTAAAATCACACAATTTTTACCTTCAAATTTAGCTTAAATTGAAATTGAAAATTTAGCATTCTTAAATGTTAATGCTATCCATTTGATATAAATGACAAACACAAGGATAATGCATGAATATACCAGAATTTGATATTTGAATTGCACGAGAGAGTGAAACAGAACGATCAAAACCACAATCATAAGCCATTATCTTAAAATTTGTATCACTTTTAATTGTCTCAACGGGTAAGAAAAGGTTCAACGAGATGCTGGATAATGTTTTTCATGTTGAAGTACAGATCAAGAATTTGGCACTCTGATATCAGAAATAAAGAGAATAGAAATAAAAAAGATACACCAGAGAGAGAGAGAGAGAGAGAGAATAAGAGAACGTTACCGTTACAAGTAGATAAATTAGTTCCCAGTCTATACAAAGTCAGGAGGTGACCTCTACTTTCCATCCAAATCTCCTTTCTTTTGCTTGTTTTCTTGACATTATTAAAAAGCTATATGACTGCAGCAACTTCTTTTCCTCAGAACATATTCAGAACCCCTTCTCTATCGCAATTTGGTTTGCCTTGTAGAGATGCAGCACCCTCAGGAGGGACAACCATGCAAGCGTAAGCATCTATTCAAGAGCAGTCTCGATAGCAGACATTTACATGTAAAATAATGATGATCCGTAAGACTTGTGTCATCAAGTGTGCAACTAACCTTTGATATGCTTTTGGCATTCACTCCAGATGATAGTGTATCAGGGGCTGCTAGGATCACAAGAAAACACACAATGCTCATATGTAGCAACAAAGTTCAGGGTGAAAATTATCTTACCATAGTCTTCCAATTAAGTTAGGCCGATATAAAATTCGTGGTGATCTAATGATTCCAGCTGACAATAAAGACATAATCTTCCCCTTATATGCAACTAGTATGAAAGTAGACCGACTATCTCAATCAATTTGGTTTTTTTTGGGTGGGGTGGGGTGGGGTGGTGGGGGGAAGATACCTCTAGTGGAGATAATATCCAAACAACTCGAAAAAAGCATCATGAAAGTTTTTAGTAATCATCCGATAGGGAAAATATGTTATTGAAAGGCTTTTTCTTTTCACTTTCTTTTTTTTTTTTTTGCCTCTCCTTGTCAAACAAACTTCTTCACATTTGCCAACAGGCTTGCCTGCCTAATCATAAGGTTCTCAAGAACAGAGCAAGCAGCAATCCACCAATAAAAATACTACCACTGAATTCATGATTTAATCTATGGTTTAAATCATGCCGATTTTACTATAATGTGTTTTAATGGGAAAATGCAGATAATTAGGTTTCCAGGAATCAGTAAATATTAGGGTGGCATAGACTTCAATGCAGCAGGCAGTTTAAGGAATGTTGTGATATTTCAGACAAAAACATAGGAGGATGTGAAATGCAGATGCCTTTAACAGAACACTATCCAAATTACATACCATCTACTGATAAACAAATCTTACTATCACTGCTTATTGGCATCATCCTCAAAATTTAACATATATTATAAAACTCTCTGTCTTTCAATCAATAATTAATCCTCTTATTATTTGATAACTGCTCTTATTCAAGCTCTTGGCTATCACTGTGTGTATTAGTCTGAAATTTAAGAGGAGTCTCAGATGACAACTATGAAGTACTAGCCAGATCAGGGAATTGAAGCATGAATAAATATCGCCTACCACCTAATTCCAATTCCAAGCTCAAGCACATTCTTGTTTACAGCTATATTTTACCAAATCCTCAATACTTAAATAATAATAATAAAGAAAAAGATGCTAATAATTACCTAAGACACAAAAGGAATGCGAGCATTTCTTAGATTATTTTTTCCAAATAGGTAATAAGGAAGATTTCTCTTTTTAGTGGTTTAAGCAACCACCTAGTATGCAGCATAATTCCAAATATAAGCAAGTTGATAGTCCACACAACTCTGTAAGGATTGGGCTGCTCCGACTATGCTGACTTTATGTAATTCTGAGAAGCTTTCTAAATTTCAACGTCAAGGTTAGGAAAATTTGACAAATAAATGTCAGGAAGTCGTCAAAATGTTTACTTGATCAAACAACCAAATAATGAACCCCACACCATAAACAAATCATTGATATCCAAATTGACTATTTTCGATTTCTTTTAGCCGTATTCAGTGGGTGGTAACATTTAAAAGCAGTTTAGTTGACAAGTATTCAACTAAAAGAACTCACAACTGAGTTAAGAAGACAAGGCCTACTGCACCATCTATGTTTACCCTTAGAATACAACTTTATCCAGAAACCACTGGCATTTCCAATAATATGAAACATTATCATTCCAAATTACTGCCTGTTAAACTTCCAAAAATAAGATAACAAATAAAAATCAAAACTCTGCCTCTAGCGCTAGCTATGGATGAGTTAAATATATTAATTCATAACCAAGAGGAAATGGATTCGGACCTTATTTTCCACCCTTGTCATGGATTTTCCTTTTTCTCCATCTCCTAAAAAAACTAATAACACCACATATCCATAGTGATAATTAAAGAACATGATTGTTTAGACATTAATGGGCTCTAAAGCAAAAGCTAATTTCAGGTAAGACAAAATTATCATTTCGACAAATAATAATGAAACCATTGTTAAATCCATTTTCCAGCCACAGAGAATAATTTTTCATAATGATTCCCCCCCCCCCTTCTCTCTCTCTCTCTCTCTCATAGAGATATACAAAGAGAGATCAAAACTAATAAGGAAATATGTAACTTGTATCATTGTCTTTGCTAACTTTGTGCATTCTGACCATTTAATCAATTACATATATAATTAATCTCCATGGAGAGGAAAAAAAGTTGGCATGCTTAGCTGTGAATAAAGGATAACGTGTAATGATGGATACAAACAATGTTCCGAAAAAGGGAAGCTCAGTTCTTCTTTAAAATTTCGAAATTACCATGTAGTCAAGGGAAAACCTACTACTTGTGGTCTAATTTCAAATGTCATACACTACCACAATATGGTCAAAGGCATTAGGATGGATAGATCACAGTGTCACTAAAATAGGAAATAATGACAAAAAAGCACCCAAAACCGAGGCCAGAAACATGATTCTGCGGTGAAAATGTGAGATGGGAAGCAAATTTGTAATTGAAACCAGAATTGAAAGTTTAACCAAGAACCTGTACTAAAAGCTGTAAACCTCCAGAAGAGTGCTTCTTTATGTTCACAAAGAAGTCTTTTTAATAATACAAAAAGTTGAAAAGGCAGATAAAAACAACGGTGTGGGATGCAGCTAAAAACCTAACACATATATGAGAGATGCTCTAGTACATCACTGATGGAACAGATATTCAAATTATGGACCATTGCAGACAGTCACACCATGCAAACAATGCCAAATCACAAACCTCGCGTGGGGCTAATAGTTTTCATTTCCCATCTCATGGAAAACCCTTTTCGCTCCGCTTAGCCTTATCCCCCTCTAGGGGTATTTTAGTGATAGGTTCTATAGGAACTGGACGATCCTATTTGGTCAAAGGTAAGGTATGATCCCAGACCCCCAAATTGTCTTGAAAATATTATCGTTATCCCTATTCTTCATGAATGTGGGAAATCATTATTGTTGGGAATTAAAATTTTATCCTATATTTTTCAAACACCACCCAGGCTCTTCTGGAACATCCATAATTCTATTCATAGAAAAAATAGTTCCTACTTGTTAGAAACTAAAATAAGGACTGATTGATCCTCATGGAGGGCATCTAGGAAACTAAATGTGTTAGGAGGACAGTCAAAAGAAAATTACATAGCAGATTCCTGCAAGTAAAAAAGGTAGATGTCACATATCCCAACTGGATAGTTCAACAAAACCTTAATCTCAACTCTTTGGGGTGCGCTACATGGATAAATGTCATATTTTCAGTTAAATTGTGAGCTATCATATCCTTTTTTACCCTACTTCCCACTGCAGAACTGATTTCAAAAAATTCCGCTAGATCTCTGCGTGTTAATGTCCAGAAACCTCTTGGACATAGACAACTAGCAACTTCATTTGATCAACAATATGTTATTGGAAAGACTAACAATCAGTAGCCCCAGCAAAGAAGTAATCACTTCGAAACAATATTTTTCTCAACTGGAACGACAGTCAGAACAGATATGGAAAACACTAATTTGACAACGCACTACAATAAACTACCTTTTAGCAACCAGTATTTCTTTATTTGCTCATTTACAGTCTCACTCATTACTTACTAACAATATGCACGTAAATTTTATGGAGGCCAACTGTTAGTCTGTAATTCTAGTTATAGAAGTTTATGAACTCATATTACGTAAATATTACAATGATTATCTGGAGAAATTATGCAACACGAGCACAAATAATAACTATCAGATACCTGTCCGTGCAACCCAATGATTAAACTCTAGGTACAATAAATTTAATAATACTCCTAAGACAATCTACCTGCACGGGTGAATTCCTGCAATGAGTTGAGATAGCGATGCGTTGAACGATACTGAATGATGAACCTGAAACAATCAAAGGATTAAGAAAGAGGTCAAGTGTGTACCCAGCTAATCCCTCCAAAGCTCAAGTCAGTAGCCGTTGAAGCCATAGCCCACAGTATATTCTCTATTTGCAGATTGCATACCTTAGTCCAGCTTCTTTAGGGGTATTTATACCTGCGTTTGTAATGATGGCAGTGCCATTGAGTCTCATCTTAGAATTTAAAGACCTGCACTCATATCCTAGTATAATGAGTGTCATCCCATCAAATCTTCTCAAGACTAGTCTTCTGGGGCGAGTGGACCTTTGCTTGGAAACCGCCGAACAATCATTGCCCAACTCCTAGTCATTAAATACTTCTTCTCGGTACTTGACACTCGCGCCCGAGCGTTCACTAGTCGGGAACAAGCATCCTCGGGGTTGACTGAGGACTTCATATCAGCGTAATAACCATTAATGCCTTCTAATGATGATTATCTCCATATTTTTCGAGAATCTGGACACTCGTGACTCTGTTACAGCCACTCAAAACCTACATTAATGAGTTGTCAGATCTTTTTTAATGCTAAGTTCTGAGGGGCGTACTCGATCCTTTCTCACATAACTCCTCGGCATCTCTATCTGGCGCACTCTGACTGCTATAACCGTCCACGTGTCCACTCATTACTGTCAAGTTGCCAAAAGTCCCGTCACTACCCTAATTCCATAAAGATTGTCGGAGAAACTAAATGAATGCCCGGCAATACTGAGTTACCATGGCTATATACTTGTAACTGAAGAAGTTTAAATAAGATAGATGATGCAATTACTTAGATGCCATCTAGATTTGCAAACATATGATGACAATGACGACAACAAAAATATTTGACTTTTTACTCACAGTTAATACCCTGTCAGTTTACAAATGTATCAAGGTGAATCTTTCGCACCAAAACAGAAACATATACATAGCTTATTGTTGATCCACATACTATGTTCATCATGGACAAATGTAGTATAATCAATTTCTCAGTAACTAACAAACTGCCACAAACGTCTGCATAGTGCTACCATCTTCAGCATTGCACAATACATTTACATCAAAAAATTAAATGGTCAGTAGCCAGTGATACCTTAACAAATGATTCCCAAGTTGTCATTGAAGTGGTCAACTCCAAATGCATTTTCTTCACAAAATTAAATATATTGTTACCTAAGGCATAACATTATTCTTGGAGTTCCATTGCATTCATGAATGCGATGCTTTTTCAAAGGATGGCAGCAGCCAAGCCCACCTCCTGGTTGTCAACGCACGATTCTGAATGGTGGTCTCTGAGAATTAGAGAATGTAACATATAAACAAAATCAATTCATATTCCAAATTCTGATGTCTATGCATAATTTGAAGCTTTTATCCCAAAAAGCTAATCATCTTCATCACATCTGAACCACTTGAAGAAGTTAAGGAGAAGCATAAAAATATAAGGCTACAGAAGCATTAGAGCGTTCAGTCTTTACCCATGATGATGAACAAAGGCACGTGCCATATTCACAGAACAGCTCAGCTTTGTCTCACGTGCACCTCTTAGATACAAAACCTGGAATTGAACATTCATGATTGTGTTGATTCAATCACTTCATCACAACACTTCAATGGCGTACAATAAACGCCTCATTCTAAATTAGGCCGGTGGTTTATAACACCCTACCATTACTACTTCAACGGCCAGGCTAATGTAAACCAAGTTAGCACGGCGCATCTCCGTCCTCATTAAACTAACATGCGCCACCACCATAAAACCCTAATCATCTGAAGCGATAACTAAATCGCCGGGATTTTCAAATTACTGTTGAAGGTCAGAGAGACAGAGGGAGCTAGCCAGCTAGAATGCGCAGGGTGAAACATGAATATCAACTCTAATTCATCTCGAAATATACTGAACATATCGCTACAACGAGCATTGCATCAAACCCTAGAAAACCCAAAGGGAAAAAAAATATGAAAATCTCAAGAAATAAGAAAATAAACAAGTTAATATCCGATTCTATCAAGTTTTCATTGGCATAAAAACCAAATACACCCCTCTAAGATAAAGAAATTTACAGCACTACCCCTACAAACTAACTCAGACCATTTACTTCTTTGCCTTCTTCGTAGTTGCTTTCTTCGCGGGCGTCTTCACTGTCTTGGCCTTCACGCTCTTAACCGGAGCCTTCTTCACCGCAGCTTTCTTCGCTGTCGGCTTCGGAGCTGCGGCTCTCTTCCCTGGACTTGTTCTAGTCGACGTCCTCGCAACTTTAGCAGGCTTGGTCACCGCCTTTGGCTTCGGCTTCGTTACCGCCTTTGGCTTCGCAGCAGCTTTTGGCTTAGCCGCAGTCTTTGGCTTTGCCGTAACGGTCTTAGGCTTAACACTCGGCTTGGCTTTGGCAGCTGGCTTCGGCTTAGCAGCAGCTTTAGTCTTCGAGGCAGACGCTTTTGGTTTAACCGGAGCTTTCTTCGCCTTTTTGGGTTTTGCAGCTTTGGCTTTGGCCGCCGGCTTCTTCTTAGCAGGGGCGGCTGAAGTCTTGGGAACGGCAGGCCGAGTCGGTGGAAGCTTGAACGAGCCCTTGACCTTCACGAGCTTACCAGCGGCCACAAACTTCTTCAGTTGAGTCAACAATAATTTTTTGAAGTTGGTTGGAAGGTTCTTGTGCTTCTCCTCGATGAACTTCGCAATTGCATATTGACTCGATCCCGTCTTCTCTTTCAAAGTCACAATCGCCTCCTTAATCATCTACACAAATGCAATAAAACTCAGATCCGAAAATTCAAATCACGAACTCAAAATCAAAAGAAACAAAACCAAAGCACAGAAATGGCTGTGATACCTCGAGGTATGGAGGGTGTGAAGGAGCGCTTTTGGGTTTCCTTGGAGCGGCCGGTTTCTTAGCTTTAGGCTCCTTTGCCTTCTTCGACTTCGCCGCCGGTGGGTCATCCGTGGCCGGCTCAGTTGTCACCGGCTCGGGTACGATCTCAATCGCCACAACAGCTTCTTCGGTGGCCATTAGAGAATCAGAGACCTTGAATCTCCTGAACTAGGGAGAGGATTGAGGTTAGAGTTGGGGCTAGGGTTTGTGGAGAGAACTGAATCTGAGAACGGACCAGAGAGAGAGATGGATTGGATTGGATTGGATCGGATCTTAACCGATGGAATCGACTGCTACTTCACGTTGGTGTGAGCCGATGATGGAAATTAGCTGATTTAAATAGTAAGCCTTTGAGAGGTCTAATCCAAAAGCCGAAATCTGATTGGTGGAAAGGACTTTCACGCGGATCGAACCCTTGGGGAAATTTTAAACTTGGACGGTTAGATTATACGGATGGACGGTTGAGAACGATAGATGAGTTAGGCATTGATGGGCTGCTATGAGAGTTTGAATGTTTAGGTAACTTTAGGTGTGTTTTTATGCTCGATTGATCTGGCCATAACTTGAGCAACACTGAATGGTTTTCAATGAAATTTTGATGGTTTTGTAGGAAATTTCGTAAGCTTTCTGGAGAGTATTCATACGAGTTGTGAAGATGAGGAGATTGAGAGAAATTTGGCTCCAAAGCCAAAGTGGTCAAGAAAGGGTTCCGCTTCAAGTTTGTTGGAGTTTTGAAGCATTTCAGGACAATGCTTGAGACCAACATGCAATTTTAACATCAGATATGATAGTAACTTAATAAATGAACCTGTACAATCAAGAATCTTGCTAATCGGACCAGATTTGAGTATAAAACTACTAGGTTGAATGTCACCAAAGATGAACATGCTTAACTAGTGTATAAGATATATTACACAATACCCTCTTGTATATCTATTGTTAACAGAAATAGTTTCAAGTAAATTGTATACTAAATATCCATAATTACAACAAACTCAAACACGCATAAATTCTTCGATTGATAAAATCATAGATCGAGTAATCAAGATACCAATTTTGTTAAGTATAATGATAGGTAGCATGATACATATTGGTTGCATCACATGGCATGCATGGACGTGGTTCCTTCTTCCACCTTCTTATCATTTACTATCATGTGTATCACAATATTCACCATATCATATCGTGCATATAATTGGGAATCGTAACCTTCACATATAATAATAACAGTGTTTGCGTACTATAATGCTTTGGTAATACGAAAAAAAACTATTCACATCCATTACTTCAACATTCAAGAGTGTTGGGTAAAAAAAAATCTTTAGTATACATAAAAATCGTGTCACAATTGTCACAGTTGGCTTATAAACCTACCATACCAATGTTATAAGCAAGTCCTTTAGTAAATGCTAGAAGAACACTCATGCTCATGTTGATACTTTCAGGCTTCTGCTTCAATGGATAATGTATGCCAATTTCATGGGTTATAAGTAATTGAAATCAAGCAATTGCTTATTTAGTAACAATAGGAGCATGCACCTTTGTTTCCATACTAGTTTGTTACATTTTTATCTTCATTGCAATGCACAAAAACCATGTAGTTAGATGTCTTACATATCTATAAACATCCAAAAGCCACCCCATTTGTCTTATTTGCAGCCCAAGTGATTGTCTTGTGTCCATTACCAATTACTTGCTTAAAAGAATACATTTAAATTCAGTGGTTGAGATCATCATCACAAAACACATTCATTTAAGTGGACGATAATTTGAATGCTATCATGTTTGTGTGATGTATAGCCAAGTAACACCCACACTTTGGTTTGCCAATATAAAGGGAAAATACTCTAGCATAGGATACATAGTCATATGCTTGAAGCATAATAAGATCTTCAAACATCTCATTTGGCCAATAACATCCATTGATCAATCGAAAACGAACCCTTTACATTTTTCTCTGTCATAAAAGGATAGCCGGATTTTATGAATGATACGCCCTTGTTTTTTTTTTTTTTTTCCTAGCTTTTAAGGTGTATCTTCATCCTCAAAAATAAAATTTTCTAGCTTCGTCCTTGGATGTGGAAATAGCCCGTGATACACTATATCATGACTTTATAAAAACAACTTAATACAATACCAATCATTATACATGACAAAAACTTTTACTCTTTTCACGTCATGCTTTGATAATCAATGAAGAAGAATAACCTGCATAACACAGTTGATATCTAAAAGAATGTTATATACAAGAAAATATTTACACTTGTTATAATATCCACCAAAATTAGTTGGTGTCTTATTCGTTAGTGAAGCACATTTAAGTCAAATTCCTTGTAAAGATCCAAGATGTTGCATTCTGTATCTGAATACATTGTTAAATTCTCCAAAGTGACTTAATGTATATATTTTGGAAAAGTGGTCATTTGATATTAGGAATACAGGTTTCACACACAACCCACTTGAAAAGAAAGAATTGAAGCATGTCATTTCTTCAGTGCAAAAGGAAAAAAAAAAACAATTGAGACTTGTAAGTGTAATTATTATTTTAGATTTTTCTTGACGTGGTTGTGGCAATTTAAAATGAAAAAAACTTTACAATCTGGTCATAGAAATATGACGAGCATAAAGCAGCATATAATCTTTTAAGAGATTGTGTCAACCTATAATGTTGTATCACTAAGATTTTCAATTGCTACAATTTGGATGTGAAGTCGGACCGACGCCCGTGGGCAGACACAATTCGGATAGATAAGGATGATTTTGGTTCATAAAATCTGTCTGCTTTATCTTAGTTCCTAAAATTTTTTCACTTTATTCCAAATGTGTTTTATATATATATATTCCAAGTGTGACTCTACCAACACATGAAATATAGAAAATTATTCCGATTGATGCTCTCCATTCTTTTTATATATCGCGACTTGTGTGAGACTTTAGAACAGTAAAAATCTGTGTTTGACATGTGTAACCTAACTTACCATGAGTCAAAATTTTTGCGTATCGTGATTATTAAGAAGGTTCATAAGAAATAATAAAACAATAATAAAATCTGTTAGTTCATTGTATTCGGATCTAACTGGGTATGACTTATCATTAGGCCTGACAATTCTAGATATGACTCATGAAATCGACACAAGGGATTTAACAGATTTAGGTGTAGTCTTAACGGATTCGGGTGGTTAAAAGGATTAATTCGGTAGGCTCATGAAATAAACTAACCGGTTTTGTGTTTAAACCATAAACTCGTTTTAACCTGTTAAAAAAAATTAAGGTCACTTAATCTCTTCCTTATTTCACACCTCTAATCTCTCAAACTTATTCAAATTTAGTAATTATTTAATTTTTTTTTATCTTAATTTTTTTGCTTAACCATAATTTATTGAAATAATAAACAAGTCAAACATGTGTAACGTGTGACGAGTTGATGATTTTTCGTTTTATTCAAAATATTATAACATATTCTCTTATTTAACGGATACGGGTTGTATCAAATAACTCATCTAATAAACGATTCGTGTATGGATGTGATAATTAAACTCGTTTATATAAACGAATGGAATATAAATAAAAGATTTTTTGATAAAACCTCGGTCCACCCGACATGAAACTGTTCTACTCGACACAATTGTCAAGCCTACTTATCATGTTTGGGTTGAGAATTGCAATCTCATTCCGAATTTCATGAATCATCATCTTTTGAGTGATTAATAAGTCGATAATTTATATCGTGAATAAAATTACTATTGGAATCAAATTCCGAATGATAATAGGAATCTTAAACCACCATGAATTGTGGTTATCTCATCGTACCCATTTAATTGGATATTATAAAAAAGAAAAAAAAAATTCAAAGTCCTTCCCAAAATTTAGTTTGTTGCTAAAGCCAAGCTATCTTCTTAAAATTATGTTCTTTCCTAAAATAAAGGTCATTACTAAAAATATTAATGAAAGATACCCATTCCTATAGTGGATTACCGACAATACCAACATTAAATAAAAAAGGAAAAATTTCAATTACACCCCCTTTAGTATCATATCTTTAAGGACACTCCTTCTAGTTTTTGAATCTTCAATGATACCCCTGTCAGATTAAAAATATTAAGTAGAATGTAATTTTACTAAAATATTTGAGGATAAACTTCATCCACACCCCCCTCTAGATAAACATATTTTCAAAAAAATCCCTCTAGATAAGTATATTTTCAATGAGACCCCTCTATTTTCTAATTTTTTTTTACATAATTAAATTCGAACCGAATAAAATTCGATTCAAGCGAATTAAAATTTGTGCCAATTAAAAATTATATTTTTTTTACCTATTAAAATTTGGGCTATTTAAAATTTTGTTTAAGCCAATTAAAAATTATTTTTAATCTACTCAAATCAAATTTTAATCAATTCACATTAAATTTTAATAAATCAAATTTTAATTGATACAAATTTTAATAAGTAAAAAAGTATAAATTTTAATCGACTCGAAAGAGAATTTTAATCGGCGCTAACAACTCGGATAGAATTCAAATAGACTCAAATTTTAATATGTAAAAAATAAATTTTAATAGGCTTGAATTTTTTTTAAAAATAAGGAATTAGTAAATAACAAATTAGTATTTACTAACAAATTATTTACTAAAATTGTTATTTACTAATTTTTTTTAAAATTTTAACAGCTCGAATTTTAATAAAATTTTATGTAAAAAAATTACTTGAGGTTATGTAGGGACATTTTTGATATTTTAGATGAATTTTTTTTGTTAGAAATGGTAGTTTAATGATAGGGGGTGTTAGTGATGTTTAAATTAAACTAAAAGGGATGTCATTGAAGATTCAAAAACTAAAAGTGGTGTCCTTGAAGATATGATAAACTAAAAGGGGTGTGGTTGATATTTTTCCAATAAAAAATTACTATGATATTTAAAAATCATGTATCACTTTACTAAGAATAAGATACTCATTTTTTTATTAGGACTTCTATCATCCAAACGAAGCCTAATTTTTCCCTATTAAGTAAAAACAGACTAAAAACATCATCCAATCTTGTATCAATACAATTTTTTTACTCAAATTGGAGTCAATATTGAAGATGACCTAAAATGGTTGGTTCACCATCTTATTAGCAGCAACCGTGAAAGATTAAATCAATGATCATGACACCGTCCTTCTCAAAACACCAAAATGAGAGAAGAACCGAGTGTTCTAAACACTTAATGCGTACTCTTTTTTCCTTGAAGTGCCTATCAATCACCCAGAGACACACAAGGATATACCAAAGTTCCTCAAGCTATAAATAGCAAACTTCCGAAAAGGCCCGAAATCACATCTGATTCTTGGAATTTATTCATTCTCACACCATGATGTGAAAATTGGGCATCTTCCCCCCCAGGGGGAAGGAACAAAAAGCATACCAAGAGACAAGGTTTTTGCCACTTAAAGACATTCAAAATTTTCCAATAATCCAAGAATGAGATGTAATTCATGTACACCTTCAATTTCCAGGGAGGGTAAAGATTTATCACCTCCTTTAATTAGCAGATCAATCACTGTCATTGAAAAAGAATATAACAAGATATCTAACATGAATGCCTATAATTATAATGCCCACCTCATCATAATATAATAAATATCAGGTTGGAGGGTCCCTGGCTACACATAAACACAGGAAAAATAACAAAACAACCTAAAGTGGAAGTTTTAGGTACACAGAACTAGAAGTTGAAACGACATCTATCAAGTAAAAAACAGACTATAAGAGGAATGGCTTATATTCCATTCATCTAAACTCAATGAAGCCACAATACCATTGATTCACAGACAATATAAAGCTCCTGCACTTACCACATAAATTGACATGTTATAGGATTAATGTAGCCGACACAAAAACTGTTGCGACAAGACATTGATGAGTTAGGTTGGGTTTTTACGTAAGTTCAACTCCTAAAAACTGTAAGGTTTCAAAATGCCCCACCAAATGGTAATCCATTTAACCAAAAAGCACTAAACAGTTAAAGAAAAGATTGTCATACAAAATGAGGGATTCTTCGTACAATCTGGAATCCTCAATTCCAGAATATTCTTAATCTAACCCTGGGCTTCATGTCAACCTGCCACATATCTAGGAGGATACAAAAGCTAAGAATACGTTCCTCAAGCTTGAACCACACAAACCATATACAGGAGCAGTTCAAGACAGAGCTTGAAGCATTGACCATCAGGGCCTTGGATCAATCTTGTCAGAGCTTTCCTTGAAAGTTCGTGTGTTTCCTGATTACGACGGTAACCTTGGGTGGTTGTGCTCACATTCATAAGTTACAGTAAGCATTGAAGGGTCTTCCAAGCACCTCTCCACATGTTTCCTTGCAGGGCAACCTCTCATGCTGCTACATTTATAGTAACCCCTGAAAAGGCCCAAGATAGACCACTCAGCAGGTTAGTCAAAAATTCAAGCCTGAAATTCGTGTACTTTATTGAAATAATCACCGAAATAAATTTCAAAGCACATAAGCATCATCACAGATAACTTAGGAAAATTGAGAATTTGTTCTATGTCCTCTCAGCAACCATAAAAAACATAAGAGACTTCAACCATCCAACACAACAACGTTTTAAATTTTTAATGTCATACCTAGACAAAGGCAATTTGATCGAGTCCATTAATATGGTGCTTACTTGTATCATTTCCGGTGGATTATAGACCAAACAACAACCAACAATTTTCACTTGGTTGATGGGCCAAAAAAACCAACAAAAAGGAAAAAATATACAGGCTTATACTGAGTTGGCTTGACCAAATTCAGGCAATTCTAACTACTAAAAGGACATTCATGCCAGAACGTCTCTTGCGTGCGGGTGTGTAGTGTACCAAAGGGATGGCAGGAAATAGATACTCTATGCACAGTAAAAAAAAAACTTAAACGCAGCACAAAAAGGATACGAGTTTTTAGCGCCATAACAAATAGATGAATCCTTCAAAAAAGAACCAACACACATTGCAAATCAACTGGTAGATCATACTTTAAAAATAAAAATTCAGTTGCAAAATAGGTCAAAATCATCGATGGAGAATGTAATCACTGAGCACTCACCAAACTAGCTGCATTACATAAGGCAGATAATGAATGTACCTGGGATGAGGAGAACCCTTAATTGGCTTCTGGCCATACTTCCTCCACGAATACTCATCAGGAGGAATATCTGAGAGCTTGTTACTAATAGCAGGTACTTTGATTGATCTCTTCACCCTATGTTTCCTGTTGACAGGATGAAAGAAAAAGGAAACAATGGCAAGCTATAAACAACGAATGAGGCAGCAAATTGAGAGTAGAATGTGTAAATAAATAACCACCTCTTCTTTGAGCAGTGACATCTTCCACTGCTACCACATTTCACGCTCCCATCATCTCCCCTTCCAGAGCACCTCCGCTTGTGCTGGTATGAGCTCTGATCCGCAGAGTGAGAAGTCCCAATTAAGTGGAAGGCACTTCCATCCAAATTAGCCACACTCCCGTCAACACTCAATGAAGAGATAAAAGACCTATTGGATGACATGGTGGGTGTGCAGGTAGAGCTATCGAAATTTAGATTAATGCCACTATTGCTTCCACAGTGCATCATCTCTGCCTGCTGTTTCAATTGTTGCTGCTGAAGCTGATATCTTTGTTGTTGTACCAAGTGAAAGTTGGGTGGTTGACTTTGTTGGCCAAGCTGAAGAGGGTTTTGCCCATTTGCACTCAATTCCGCCGATGGCTTTCCCAAAGAAAGAATACCTTTAACATTTGAACCCATGTCTCTAATTGGATTTTCATGAGAATTATTTTGAAGAAGCTGAAGGGTATTGGGTTGATTATCTGTTTTACATACTGGGTTTTCCAGAAGGATGTTCTGAGGAAAAGGGATTTGAATTCTCTTGACCGTTCTAACCCTTGCATGACCCAGACAATTATTAAGAAGAGAAACAACTTTCTTGAACCTAAACACAACCTTATCAGTTTCTCCCCTTAAGTTTCTACGCTGATCCTGATCTTGGGGTTTAGATAGCAGCCTAAGAAATCTGTGGCAGCTATCTACGGCTTCGTTGTTAGCTTCTTCAACCACCTCCATGCCGTCACCACCCTCAATTCAGAAAATATAAAAAGCCCTAAATCCTAAACCCCAAGAGACCTAATGTCCTAGACTAAGCAAACCATAAGCACTCAAAAGAGACTCCGTAAATCTACTAATTTACTAAGCAGGTTTTATATCATCCATAAACACACAAAAAAGAAACCTATATAGTAAATAACTCAATTTATTTGAAGTACGATCCAAACAAGGGCTTTCTGAATAAAATTTCAAGAAATTCAACTCAGCAAAGGGCTTATCTTCAAATAAAAGGACTACAAGAAGATCTGATTCAACTGGGTACGTGACAATCAGTCAAAAAAAAAAGAGAGAGAGAAATCCCAGATAGCAATTCAACAGCTACAAAGTAATTCCATGAAAAAGAAGAAGAGAAAAACTAATTAAGGGTAGAGAGTATAGAAAGGATCAACGAACAGACCTCTAGAGGTGGAATATGAGTGCTGTCAAACCCTAGATTATTCAATCTCCGTTGGGCGTGAGATTGAAAGGTGTGAGGGCAAAGACTTTGCTTCCCCAGACGATTCACACACACGAAAGATTCTGGTAATTATTTGAGAGAGAGAGAGAGAGAGAGTACAAAACAATACTTCAACAGAAAGAGAAGACTTCTCATTTTAATGGGATGTGAGGCTCATTTAATTTAAAAATAAAACACGCTCGGCTCAGCTCAGTAGCGAAACTGCCATCTCTGTCCCGTCCATCGAGAGAATATTCAATATAACGGTAATAAATAATATGATATTTTTAATTAAAATTAAAATTTTATATAGGTAAAATAAATTATATTTTAATAGTTATTAATTAATTTATATAAAAAAATAGTGAACAATTATTTATTTACATGAATGGATAGTCGCTAACTTATGTAAAATTTATTTTTAATTTATTTGTATATTATTAATTGATAATAACACGTGATAATGTTAATATAATATCACCGTTATAATAATTTCTTTTTTCGTCCTGAACTTGTTATTTCAAAATGAAACCTATTTAATCCTCAAATTTGTGTCTTGTATTCTTTCAAACAAGATGTCTAAAATTTAATGGTGTCACTATTTAATGTCAAACTAAAATAACGAAATACTATTTAATTTAAAAATAACTTTGTCTATATAAAAAAATAACCACTAAGTGGAGTTTTTTTTTTTTTTTGAATAAATCACTAAGTGGAGTTCATTTTATTTATTTATATCTTATTATTTGATAGTGATATCATTTGATAATAATAATGTAATATCATTATTACTCCCAATATTTATAGTCAATTTTTTTTATTAAAAAAAAAGGGGTGAATTATATTTTATATCTTAAAAGATTTTAAAATTCTCATTTTACACTTTTAAATATTAAATTTTTTAAATTGCACTCTCAATATATTAAAAATGTTGTAATGTAACATTTTTAAACTTTTCGTTAATTTTTTCATTAATGTCAATGGGTTAGTGTTTGACGAATAAAATAATAGAAACGAGCAAAAGGTAGGGGTATAACTCGGGTGGGTTGAGTGTTGAGAGATCAACTCTAGTTCAACTCTTTTCTCTACCTCAACCCTAGTACTGTCTGAGTTTAATTCTGGCGAGTTCGGGTTGAATTTGAGTTACTTAATTCTAGTTAATTTTGAGTTAAAATTAGATTGGCCTCGGAGTTACTTAATTCAAATTGATAAAAGAAGGAGGAGTGACGAATAAGAGAAAGAGAGGCTAAGAGTTTAAAATGAGACTCAGACGAGAGAGAGAGAGAGAGAGAGAGAAGAGAGAGAGTTTAAAATCAGATGAGAGACGAGTGACAAGTGAGAGAGGGATCTGAGAGTGATGGAGGCATAACGATGAAAACTTGAAGTGAAGTGAAAGTTTGGACTCTTAAGAGTGAAAATAAATATTAATCCTAGTCAAATATATTTATATATTTATGTATATTCGGGTTGAATCTGACAACCTGATGCTTCAATTCGAGATTTATCCGAATTTAATCCGAGTTGAAGTTTTTTTGCCCAGACCTAACTAAAGTATTAAAAATTCTAACTCAAATCCTGTTTTTTCGAACTGGGCTTAGGTTGAATTCAAGTTGGCCTGTCCAAGTTGCATCCCTGACAGAAATGTCACATTATAATATTTTTAATACATTAAAAATTTAATATAAAAATTTAATTTTTAATTAGTACAAAATAAAAATCTTCAAATCTTTCCCAGTATAAAATGCAAAAAACCCAAAAAACAAATGTGGATACACCATCGTAGTCATTTTAGCTGCCGTTCTCTTACCATCGGCGCTAAAAATGTCCGCCAAAAATGGGGTCCAGATCAATAATCCATAGCATTTTATACAACCTTTGTTAGTACATTGACCGCCAGTTTTTGTTTTTATTTTATGGTTAAAAAAAAATAAAAATATGTTTGGTGAATTTTTTTATTTTTTTAAAAAACTCTTTATTTTAAAAATAAAGTTAAAATATGAAAATATCTAAAATGATATTTTTAAAAATATCCAAAAAAACACACACGCACGGTAGTAGTCTCCCATTTAATGAGATCTTAACTTCGATTCTTCTTAGCAACAAAAAATAATTTTTTTGACTTTAATATAAACACACCCTCTGATCTCTGGTACCTCTCGACTCTCTCTATCTCTCAAACAATGTCTGTTGTGGGTTTCGATGGTTTTGGGGGTGGGTTTCGGTGGTTAGATTGGAGTTGGGTTTTAGTAGCTATGGTGGTGATTTTCAGTGATTGTTGTGATAGGTTTCAATGGTGGGGGTGAGTTGTGGGTTTTAGTGGTGGGGTTGGGTTGTGAGTTTCGGTGGTGGTTTGGGTGGTCAGTGGGAGTTGCAGATTTTTTCGAAAAGCTAATGGGATTGCAGATTTTTTGGCTTCCTATGTTGATCGAGGTGCTGCATTGATTTTTCGGTAGCTGATTTGCCTGGAGAAGGAAGGTTGTTGTTGCTTCTGGATCAGCTGGGGCTGCCCATAGTAAGGAGGAAAAAGAATTTGGTCTGTCAAAGTTTATATCCCCATTATCATTACTTGTAATTTTTTGGATTTGTTTTGAAGGATTAAAGCCATATTAGGCTTTAAATCCTTTTAATTCCGTAATTCTTTGAATTGATAAAATAAAATTTCTCTTTCTTTAAAATAAAAAAAAGAAAAAAAAAAGTGGTGGGATTGGGTGGTGGTTTTGGGTGACCAATAGAGTTGAGTGGTGGATTTTGGGTGGCCAGTGGGGGTTGAGTGGTGGGGTTTGGGTGGTCAGCAAGGTTGGAGTGATGAATTTTTGATATAATACAAAACATGTTTTTTATTTTTGTTTTTACAATTTTTTAAAAATATAAAAGACTACCAAATATGTTTATATTTTTAATTTTTATCACAAAATAAACAAAACTTAGTTCTATTTTTTTATAATAAAAATATTATTAAACTCACTCTTAATTTGACTGCCCGACCACCGACAACAGTTATTTTTAGCCGGGAGCACTGTTTGCCGGAGGCTGGCGGCTCGTGGGACCCAATATGAAGAAAGCCCCTACTAAGAAGTTAAGATTCATAATTTATTTTATTGCATCTCAAACTATCGATTTTGTTTGGGAAAATTTCAACCACTCCCTCTATTTTACCTTATCTTCAAGGGCATCCCCTCTAGTTTTTGAATCTTCAATGAACTCCCTATCAGATTAAAAATATTAAGTAGAATGCAATTTTAGTAAATTGTTCATGATATATTTGAGGACAAACTTCATCCACAGCCCCTCTAGATAAGTATAATTTCAATGAGACCCCATCTATTTTCTAATTTTTTTTACGTAATTAAATTCGAACCGATTAAAATTCGATTCAAACTAATTAAAATTTATGTCAATTAAAAATTATATTTTTTAACATATTAGAATTTGGGCTAATTAAAATTTGGAAAAATTTCAACGATACCCCTTCTAGGTTATCATATCTTCAAGGACATTCCTCTACTTTCTGAATCTTCAATGACACCCCTTCTAGTTTAATTTAAATATCACTAACACCCCCTACTATTAAACTACTATTTCTAATAAAAATATTTCATCTAAAATACCAAAAATACTCTACATAACCTCAAGTAATTTTATTACATAAAATTTTATTAAAATTCGAATTGTTAAAATTTTTAAAAAAATCATAAATAATAATTTTAGTAAATAATTTGTTATTTACTAATTTGTAATTTTTTAAAAAAATTGTGCCTATTAAATGTTTTTTTTTACATATTAAAATTTGAGTCGATTTGAACTCTACCCGAATTGTTAGCGCATATTAAAATTCTCTTTCAAGT
Organism: Ilex paraguariensis; assembly: GCA_963454935.2. Taxonomy (NCBI): domain Eukaryota; kingdom Viridiplantae; phylum Streptophyta; class Magnoliopsida; order Aquifoliales; family Aquifoliaceae; genus Ilex; species Ilex paraguariensis. Next base: position 780,044 of record CAUOFW020001970.1, read on the forward strand.
CGATTAAAATTATATTTTTTATTTATTAAAATTCGTGTCAATTAAAATTAGATTTATTAAAATTTAAGTCAATTAAAATTCATATATTTTTATATATTAAAATTTAGGCTGATTAAAATTTAATGCGAATTAATTAAAATTTGATTTGAGTCGATTAAAAATAATTTGTAATTGTCTCAAACAAAATTTTAATTAGCCCAAATTCTAATATGTAAAAAAATATAATTTTTAATTGGCACAAATTTTAATATGTAAAAAAATAAATTTTAATTAGCTTGAATCGAATATTAATCTGTTCGAATTTAATTACGTAAAAAAAATTAGAAAACAGATGGAGTCTCATTGAAAATATATTTATCTAGAGGAGGTCTCATTGAAGATATGTTTATCTAGAAGAGGTCTCATTGAAGATATGTTTATCTAGAGGGGGTGTGGATGAAGTTTGTCCCCAAATATATCACGAGCAATTTAGTAAAATTGCATTCTACTTGATATTTTTAATCTGACAGGGGCTGTCATTGAAGATTCGAAAACTAGAGAGTGTGTCCTTGAAGATAAGGTAAACTAGAGGGGTGTGGTTGAAATTTTTCCTTAAAATTTTGTTTGAGACAATTACAAATTATTTTTAATCGACTCAAATCAAATTTTAATTAATTTGCATTGAATTTTAATCAGCCCAAATTTTAATATATAAAAATATATGAATTTTAATTGACTTAAATTTTAATAAATTTAATTTTAATTGACACGAATTTTAATAAGTAAAAAAATATAATTTTAATCGACTCGAAAGAAACAGAATTTTAATCGGTGCTAACAACTCGGGTTGAGTTCAAATCGACTCAAATTTTAATATGTAAAAAAAAAAATTAATAGGCTCAATTTTTTTTAAAATTTACGAATTAGTAAATAACAAATTAGTATTTACTAAAATTGTTATTTATGATTTTTAAAAAAAATTTAACAGCTCAAATTTTAATAAAACTTTATGTAAAAAAATTACTTGATATTATGTAGGGGTATTTTTGATATTTTAGATGAATTATTTTTGTTAGAAATAGTAGTTTAATGGTAGGGGGTGTTAGTGATGTTTAAATTAAACTAGAAGGGGTGTCATTGAAGATTTAAAAACTAGAGGGGTGTCCTTGAAAATATAGTAAACTAGAGGAGGTGTCGTTGAAATTTTTCCATTTTGTTTTTATTCTAATAGCATCCTATATACAGAAAAACAATGATGTTGTATATATATAATAGATAACTTTAACTGCAAAAATAGGGACAACACAAACCCATCCAGGAAAAAAGGTAGTATTAGTTTATCAGAATACTTTGATAATTTAAACACTAAAAAAGGTAGTAAGTTACAATAATTGTGATTAACGATGGAGCAAGAGATGGGTTCTAAACTTGGAGTAAGATTAGAATAGATGTAATTTTGAAATTGTATCAAATCATCGTAGAATAAATAGAATTCATAATTCATTCTTGAGAGATTATTGATGGGTCAAGTTCAAATAGTCCAATTTATGTGAGAAGTCTAACCCCAATTGAGGAGCTCAGCCTCATGAAAAATCCACCAAGCCCAATATAGTCTAAGACCAGTTAGACTCTTAGCTTAGTCACGTCATCAAGGGGGAGAGCATGGGAAGTTCTATCTGCACCACCGAAGGAAACGGTCCACTCTCACGTCATCTTTGACCGCATCTCGTTGAGAGCTCCCTAACCTCCTCGCCCGTTGAGAAGAAATTATGAGCTCCACCAGAATAATCTTTTAGTTGCTGTAAAGTAGCTCCAATCTGTTAGGGGAGTACTATAAATTGCACGCCCCATCAACACTTGAGGGGCATGAGACTGATTGCTTAGCACCACACCTTCCTTGATTCTCTCTTCTCCCTCGAAGCTTGTATTCTCTGTCTCCACACCCTTAAATTAATAAAATACCCGACAACGAAAGTCATTCAAGAGTGGACGTAGGTCGAGTTGACCGAACCACTATAAATCTTGTCTCCTCCAATTCTCTCTTTACTTTTACTGCATTTATTATTTACACTTGACATGTGGTGTTCAAAACCATATTTGTGCATCATCAGTTTGGCACCGTCTGTGGGAACTGACAAAATTCTCACTCTTGAACATTACATCCACTGAACTAATGGCGATCACTACCCGATCCACGAACCAACCTGAAGACAATCCTCCACGAGAGGAGGAGGTTACTCCTCCGCCTACCAACTCTGTCCTGAATGCTCCTGCTCCGAATCCCCAGCAAATGTTGGAGACCATGCAGTAGCTGGTGGCCTAAAACCAACAGTTACTGCAACTCATGCTTGCTGGACAAGGAGGAGCACAACTTGGAAGTGCACAACATAGAGGACCCCAATGAGGAGCACAACACGGAGGTGCACAACATGGAGGACCCCAAGGAGGAGCACAACTCGAAGGTGCACAACTTGGAGGACCCCAAGGAGGAGCGCAACTCGGAGGTGCACAACTTGGAGGACTCCAAGGAGGAGCGCAATTCGGAGGTGCACAACATGGAGGACTTCAAGGAGCTCCACGCCCTGAACACCAAGGAACACCACGCCCTGCTGCTCCACGCCACTTGGGGGAGCCCAACATGAGGGAGTTCCACCTCCCCCTCCTCTTGCTCCCTATGGAGAGGACCCTTATCTCAAAGAGGATAAGGGCGAAAACCAAAGCATCGAGCATGGAAGTCATTTCCATGATCATTCTAGAGGAGCCCCCAATCATTGGGACGAGAAAATCAAGGAAGTACAAAATCAACTGGGTGATATCTTCAACGCCATGAAGGCACAAGGACCCGAAACTGTAGACCACCTGGTAAGGCGCACGGATACGCCTTTCAAGCCTGATGTAGTAAACTACCCCCTCCCTCAGAAGTTCAAAATGCCATTTGTGGAGACCTTTGATGGAACAAAGGATCCACTAGACCACCTTGACACTTACAAGACTTTGATGCAGCTGCACAACGTACCAGACGAAATCATGTGCAGGGCATTTTCAACCACGTTAAAGGGGTCTGCCCGACAGTGATTCGCTAAGCTCTCCCCTACCTCCGTTGCCTCCTTTGCTGAGCTTAGCAGATCATTCGTTTCACATTTTATTGGAGGGCGTCGCCACCAGAAGCCTGTTAAAGACCTACTTAGTATAAAACAGGACCGCGAGGAGAGCCTGAGGAGTTATCTCACTCGTTTTAATGAGGAGGTACTCCAAGTTGATGAGCCTGACGACAAGGTGACGATGACCGCCTTCTTGGGTGGCCTCCGTTCATCAAGCTTCCTTTTCTCAGTAATAAAGCGCCCACCAAAAAGCATGTCAGAGTTGCTAGCCAAGGCCCAAAAGTACATCAATACGGAAGACATCACAAGGGCCAGGTGAGGTGAGTCCTCCAGAGCAGGGGAGAAGAGGAAGGAAAGGGAGAGGGACGATAAGAAAGAGGCTAGCAACAAGCGTGGCAGAACAGAGAGAGTCCCTGTCAAGGACCAGCTAGGTCCTGCTCCTCAGAGGGACCGTCAACCCTTCACTCCCCTCAATGCTGCCGTGGGACACATCCTATTCCAGATCCAGGATGACCTCGCGATAAAGTGGCCTGGAAAAATAAAATCTCCTCCAAATCGCAGAAATCCTAACAAGTATTGCCGCTTCCATCACGATCACGGGCATGACACCGATGATTGCTACGAACTCAAAAGGCAAATTGAGGAGCTCATTCAGCATGGTCATCTGCGCCAGTATGTTGCTGGAAGGGAACGAGCACCACAACCTCATGATCAAGAAGATCAGCAGCCCGTGGGGGAGATACACACCATCTCAGGAGGACTAGCAGGAGGGGGAGAGTCACTTTCTGCAATGAAGGCGCATGCCAGAAAGGCAAGACATGTCGACGAGATGCGCCCATCTAAGGTGCCGAAACAGGATAGCGACAAGGTCATATCTTTCTCAGATAAGGACCTGGAGGGAATCTAGCACCCCCATGATGACCCATTGGTGCTCACCATGACAGTGGCCAATTTTAATGTACGCAGGATCCTGGTGGATAGTGGTAGCTCCGCGGATATCCTATTCGCAGAGGCTTATGACAAGCTCAACCTGGGTAGGGAGAGGCTGCAGTCTATCAGGTCACCTCTCATTGGATTCTCAGGGGAGAAGGTGTATCCCCTTGGGTCCATCACACTTCCTATCACCGCCGGAGTAGCACCCCAAAGCTCCACAGTTATGGTCAATTTCCTGGTAATAGAGTGCCCGTCAACCTATAACATCATATTAGGACGGCAAGCTCTTAACACATTGAGAGTTGTGCCCTCCACCTACCATCTCGTTCTCCGTTTCCCAACCTCAAATGGAGTCGGAGAGGTCAGAGGAGACCAGGTAGCAGCCAGAGAATGCTATGTCTCCTCTGTAAAGGCTAGGAAGCCCCAAGAAGCGTTGTAGGTTGAGATCCTTGACCTAAGGGATGACTCCACTACAGAAAGAGGAGAGCCAGTCGAGGAGCTCACCCCTGTGGTCTTGGATGAGGAACATCCAAACAAAAGAATTTACATTGGCTCTTCCCTTTCTGAGGATTTGGCTCGCTTGTTAATAGATTTTTTGAAGTGCAACATGGACGTCTTTGCGTGGTCGCATGAGGACCTTGAGGGCATCAATCCAGAAGTGGCCACACACCGTCTCAATGTTGCGTTACAAGCCTGTTCGCCAAAAGTTAAGGGGAGCCTCCACTGAGAGGGCCCAAGCCATGAACAAGGAGGTTGGAAAGTTAATAGATAACGAGGCGGTCAGAGAAGTAGCATATCTTGAGTGGCTCTCTAATGTGAAAATGGTCACTAAGGCTAATGGGAAGTGGCGCCTCTGCGTCAACTTCACAGAACTCAACAAGGCGTGCCCAAAAGATAGTTACCCATTGCCACGAATTGACCTCCTCATCGACGCCGCCGCAGGGCATGAGTTACTCACTTTCCTGGATGCATACTCTGGGTACAACCAGATTAACATGTATCCCCCAGACCAAGAGAAGACGTCATTCATCACGCCAAAGGGGACATACTGCTACAGGGTCATGCCCTTTGGGCTAAAGAACGCATGAGCAACCTACTAACGACTGGTGAATAAGATGTTCCAATCTCAGATAGGACGAACAATGGAGGTATACGTGGATGACATGCTTGTGAAAAGTGACATGCTGGTGAAAAGTCTCGCAGCAATAGACCACATTGATCACCTCCAAGAAACTTTCAATGTCCTGAGATCCTACCACATGAAGCTCAACCCTGAGAAGTGCGCCTTTGGTGTGGGGTCAGGAAAATTCTTAGGTTTTATGGTCGACCAAAGGGGAATTGAGGCGAATCCTGGAAAGATCAAGGCCATCCTCGACATGAAGTCACCCTCCTCAACCAAGGAGCTCCAGCGCCTCAATGGGAGAATCGCAGCACTAAATAGGTTTGTCTCTAAATCTGCAGACAAATGTCTCCCTTTCTTCAGGACTCTCCGAAAGGCCTTTGAATGGAAACCTGAGGCAGAGGAGGCCTCTCAAAGGCTACCTGGCAGCACCTCCCCTCCTGTCACATGCCACTCCAGGAGAAGCTCTCCATCTATACCTTTCTGCTTCCCCATCAGCAGTAAGCTCAGTGCTCGTCAGAGATAATAATGGAGTGCAAAAGCCAATTTATTACGTGAGCAGGGCATATCGGGGGGCAGAGGTCAGATATTCGGCACTAGAAAAATTAGCACTCGCTTTTGTCACGACAGTGAGACGACTACGACACTACTTCCAGGGCCACCGTATAGTGGTCATCGCAGACCAACCTCTTAAAAGAGTCTTGGAAAAACCGGATGTATTTGGCAGACTTCTTAAATAGAGAGTGTAACTCGGGGAGTTCAAAATTCAGTATCAACCCAGGATAGCCATCAAAGCACAAGCCCTAGCAGATTTCGTTGCTGAACTCACACCAACAGAAGAGGGGAACAACGAGGATGCCCAGATGCCCAACGGGGACACCAAGAAGCCTAGCAAAGACCCTCAAGCAGGCGCTCAGTTTAGTTCAAACGCCCAGACATCCCAAGCTGCTCCTCCAGAGGCATCCCAGGTTGCACCTCCAGATGCCTAGGCATCCCAAGCTGCACCTCCAGCTCCTACATCCCAAGCTGCACCTCAAGTCCCTTGTGCCCAGATGGCTTCACCGGATGACCGGTGTTCCATTTCAAATTCCAAACCCTCCACTCCTCTACTTTAGAAACTCTACGTAGATGGCTCCTCGACCAGTGAAGGAGGAGGAGCGGGCCTAATCTTGATCAGCCCAAATGGCACCACTCTCAGGTATGCGGTAAAACTCCACTTTATTGCTTCCAACAATGAAGCGGAGTACGAAGCCCTCCTTTCTGGATTGAGATTAGCAGTGGAAATGGAAGCTCAACACCTTGCCACCTACAGTGACTCTCAGCTGATAGTTAATCAAGTGAGGGGCGAGTTCGAAGCCAAAGGAGCCAAGATGCAAGAGTACCTTAGCATGGCGAGAAGCATGATCACAAGGTTCCACTATTTCCAGATAAACCACATCCCTAGAGAAGATAATATGGCCGCCGATGCACTCGCAAAGCTCGCTTCATCCATTGAAGTCTCATTAGGGGAACCAGCATTAGTTGGTCACCAGTTCGAGCCGAGTAGGATGGACATAGAGGCCACAAATATTAACTGTGTATCTACTGAGTCAAGCTGGATGACCTTAATTAGGGCATACCTCCAAGGAGGTGTGCTTCCAGATGACCCCCTAAAGGCCAGAAAGCTAAGGATAAGAGCCTCCAAGTTCGCCATCTTGCAGGACACTCTGTACAAGAAAGGCTATTCCTTGCTATTGTTGCGATGCCTTTCACCTGAAGAAGCTCACTATGCCTTGCGGGAAATCCACGAAGGGATCTGCGAGAACCATTCTAGAGGGCGTTCCCTTGCCCACAAGGCGCTCAGACAGGGCTACTTCTGGCCTACCATGGTAAGGGATGCCCAAGAGTTCTCCAAGAAGTGCAACAAGTGTCAACGCTTTGCGACTGTGCCAAGGCAACCACCTGAGGAGCTAACAACCATCTCAAGTCCATGGCTTTTCTCCAAGTGGGGCATCGACATCCTAGGCCCTTTGCCCCTCAGCAAAGGGCAGTGCAAGTTCGTGGTGGTGGCAGTCGACTATTTCACCAAGTGGTCAGAGGCGGAACCCTTAGCAAAAATCACAGACGCAAAGGTCAAAGATTTTATCTGAAAGAGCTTGGTCTGTCGCTTCGGGATTCCCCATGCCATTGTCAGCGACAACACCAAGCAGTTCGACAACAAGCTGCTGAACTCCTTCTGTTCTGACCTTCAGATAAAACAACCTCACTCCAGCCCGGCACACCCGCAGGCAAATGGACAAGCAGAGGTCATGGTAAGAACGGTGCTACGCAACTTAAAGACAAAGCTTGAAAAAGCAAAGGGCCTTTGGGTAGAGGAGCTACTAGGCGTACTGTGGGCCTATCGAAACACGCCAAGAACCCCTACTGGGGAGACCCCTTTTTCCCTCGCCTTTGGAACTGAGGCAGTCATCCCTGTGGAGATAGGGGTACACTCTCTAAGAGTCCAGCACCACGACCCCATCACCAACGAGGAAAGACTTCGCATCAACCTCGATTTGGTGGAGGAGGCAAGGGAGATGGTTGTACTCCGCAACGCGGAGTACAAACGGCGCATGACAAGGTACTACAATTCGAGGGTGAAGCCTCGTTCTTTCTAACCAGGGGATTTGGTCCTCAAGAAAGTAATCCTCGCCACAAAGGATGCACGCGAAGGGAAGTTGGGACCAAATTGGGAAGGACCCTACCGCGTAACAGAAGTAGTGAGGCCAGACACCTACAAGATCCAGAATTCTGAGGGAAAAGTCTTACTCCATCCATGGAATGCAGAGCACTTGAAGAGGTATTATCAATGACACCTTGAGAGCATCAAAGTAGTAGAAGTTGAGACTTGATTTGATTTTTAAGGGCGTTACCCAATATTCAATGTACTTTTTTGGGAATTATTACCCAATATTACTTTTTATAAGCAATAATTCTACGCTATTTACTCCAAAAAGATCTTTTACATTTCATTTCAAAGGAGTATTAGTACAAAAATAAGGCCAAATATCGTTTCTTCAAAAAAAAAATAGAAAAAATCAAAAACTCAAAAGTCCTAAACACTCTAACTGCTCTCACGGTCGTCCTCCACCTCTTCCTCGTCATTATCAACATCATCAGATCCCCTCTCATCACTATCGTTAGTGGGCACGAAAAGTGAGAAGTCAATGCCAGGGAAAGCGGCAGAAACCTTCCCTCGAAGCTCCTCGAAACCATCAATGAAAGCATCTGCGAGGCCATTCTCCAAGTCTTCCTCAGCACGGGAAACTCTCTCCCAAGCAGCCTTCAACTTTGCCTCGGCAACAGCAGCCTCTCTGAGCATGGCCCCCCCATGGGCCTCTGCAAGCTCAGCCTCCCTGAGCACATTCCTCTCGTGGACCACTAGAAGCTCAGCCTCAAGCTTAGTTGCCCTCTCATGGGCTGTAGTAAGCTCACCATCCCTGAGTGCGTCCCTCGCACGGGTCCCCAAAAGCTCAGACTCAAAATTAGAAGCCCTTTCATGAGTCCACAAGCTCACCCTCCCGGAGCGCGTCCCTCTCACGGGTGGCCAAAAGCTCAGAATCAAGCTTGACAATCCTCCCCTGAGCAGTAAGAAGCTCCTTTTGCACAAGGCTTAGATCCAGCTTCAGCTTGTCATGATTATAGGGCCTCGAAAGCAAGAAGATAGAGGAAGTCGAAACCTAAAAAAAAAAAGGAGATAAGAGGTTGAGAAAAGTCAAGAATACAGGAAAGAAACGATTGAAGAAAGGGGAATAGTGGACTCTCACCTGAGCCAGGCCTTCCAAATACTTATCGATGATCCTATCGGTACCCGAAGCGCTAAGCTGAGAAACTTCGGGTCCAAACACAAACCTCCCAAGTCTTGCCCTGATGGCTGGCGGATTCTCCATCATAGGACCAGCCCAAATCGACACTCCTGTAGAAGTTCTCGGACGAGGAGGGGACAAAGGAGAGGCAACACGAGGAGAGGATGAAGGTGGGGAGGATGTGCCCGGCAAGGAAGATTCTGGAGTAGCAACTGGAGAAGTCACCAGCTGAGGAGGAACCACCGTAGGAGTCACTTAGGGGGCATCATCCGTCCTTGCCACATTGGAAGAGGGAGGGCTCCTATTAGAGAAACGGGACACCACCACCCTCTTACTTGCTGCAAGAGCAGAGAAGTGTCAGGTAAATGAAAATACCGAGGGAAGAAGAGAATTAAAAGAGAAAACTAGCTCACCCCTTTTCTTCGAAGAGGAACCACCAGATTTCTGAGATGGAGCAACAACGCTAGTATACTTGGACATGAGAACTCCTAAATCTTTGCAAGGGCAAGCCTTGACAGCCTCCAACTTCCACTCCTGGTCTCGAGAAAGCACAGATGTATCTGCATGGAAATGGTGAGCACACATGTATACATATATGTAAAAAAAAAAAAATGTGCAACGTACTGGGTTTTCTAGCAGCACCCCAATGTGTTGGCACCAAAGCTCTGTCGGCTTCTGTAGCCCACTCTCCACCAACAAAGAAGAAACAAGATTTTCAGCCGCCATAATTAAAGCGCGTTCCCGTAAGCACTGTACCACTTCTCGTGGTAAAATAGTACCACCCCCTATTTGGTGTAGGGGTTTCGCTCAAGTTATATGCCGCATGGAACTCCACAGGAGAAGCATCCCCATGGTGCACTTTTCTCCACAATGCAAGAAAGTCCAGTAGAACTCTCCAACCATTAGGCGCTAGTCGTTCTAGATTCAATGAAAAGTAATGCAAAACGCGACAAATGAAAGAGGACATGGGGAATCTGAACCCAGCCTCAAGCATCTCCTCGTAAACAACAATATCACCAGAAGAGTCATCGCAAGCAAGCTCGCCCGACTCAGCCCGACGGCACAGCACGGTCGGAGGAATGCAATAAATAAAAACAAGCCGCGAGATATCTTCATCTAAACGAAACAGACTGGAAATGGTACTCACCTTAGACCCATCATCATCGAGTCCCACTTTACCTTTGCGTTTCTTTTTCCGAGGCCGTATGAAGTAGTCTAAACCACCATCTGGGAGGTCTTGAGAAACTTGAACTGGAGGAGTCACAGTAGGGTCTTGATCGTCAAAAGCAGCACCCAGAACTTCCTTACTGCTTGCAATGTCTAGCCCAACTCTTGGAGGGGTGTCTGACTGCCTTTGCTCGCCGAAACGAAGTTGCCCAGTAGCTGGAAGTGTGCCTGACCTTTCAAAATTGCACAAAGTAAAATTTTCGACACCAAAATCAGCGCCTACGATGCCCGAATTAGCGCCTGGAGTGGCGCTCGGACCTGCCCATGCACCCAGGCTGCTGCCCAGCTCCTGTACTGCACTCCTGCTGGCCTGGACAACTCTTTTTCCAGCTTGCACAGCGCTGCCCAACCCACCAAGCGTCACGCACGCGCTGTCCAGTCGCGCGTTTGCGTTGTCCAGACGATCCAGGCTGCTGCCCAGCTCCTGTACTGCACTTCTGCTGGCCTGGACAGCTCTTTTTCCAGCTTGCACAGCGCTGCCCAGCCCACCAAGCGTCACGCGCGCGCTGCCCAGTTCGCCAGACTACGCGCGCGCTCTGCCCAGTCGCGCGTTTGCGCTGTCCAGACGATCCAGGCTGCTGCCCAACTCCCGTACTGCACTCCTGCTGGCCTGAACTGCTCCTTCTCCAACCTGCACAGCGCTGTCCATCCCCCCAGGAGTCATGCGCGCGTTGCCCAGTCGCAGGTTTGCGTTGTCCAGTCCGCCAGGCGCGCCGTCCAAACCTCATTGCGCGCTGCCCAACCTTCCTGCACTGCCCAGATCGCCTCTCTGCGCGCTGGTTCGAGCAAAAGTGTTGTCCAACGGAGAGGTTTGCGAACCCAAGCTGTCCAACCCACCACTTTCGGCACCCAAGCTGTCCAGTCCACCATTTTCGGCACCAAGGCTGTCCAAGACAGCACCCGAATGCTCAAAACCAGCTTCCAAGCTTCCTAAAATGGTGCTTACCTCCTCCCTTTCTTCAATCTCCACCACTCCCTCTTCAATCGGCATTGCCTACTTGAGAAACTCTACTAAAAAAAGGAAGAAATCTCACTCTTGGAAGGATTCAAGGAGAACACATTTTAGTTTCAACAAAATGGGTAGGACTTGAGTTCTCAAGGTTTTCAAGAAGTGGGTGCTCAACCTTAAAAGTGAGTGAAATGGGTAGCATGAAAAAAAGACTATATTTATAGTCTAGGGTTTTTCAAAAGAAGGAAAAAGTCCAAATTGAAAATTATGGGTCTTCTTCAAAATAAAGTGGGAAAAACTTGAAGTTTGCACCAAATAAAAATAAAAATAAATAAATACAATTGAAGAGTCAATACCTCATTCTCCAAGTTTTACTTGAACACGGGGCATTGGGGGGCAAATGATGGGTCAAGCCCAAATAGCCCAATTGAAGAGCCCAACCTCATGAAAAATCCACCAAGCCCAATATAGTCCAAGGCCAGTTAGACTCTTTGCTTAGCCACGTCATTAAGGGGGAGAGCATGGGAAGTTCTATCTGCACCACCGAAGGAAATGGTCCACTCTCACGTCATCTTTGACCGCATCTCATGGAGAGCTCCCCAACCTCCTCGCCCGTTGAGAAGAAATCGTGAGCTCCACCAAAATAATCTTTTAGTTGCTGTAAAGTAGCCCCAATCTGTTAGGGGACTACTATAAATTGCATGCCCCATGAACACTTGAGGGGCATGAGACTGATTGTTTGGCACCACACCTTCTCTGACTCTCTCTTCTCCCTCGAAGCTTGTATTCTCTGTCTCCACACCCTTAAATTAATAAAATACCCGACAACGAAAGTCATTCAAGAGTGGACGTAGGTCGAGTTGACCGAATTACTATAAATCTTGTCTCCTCCAATTCTCTCTTTACTTTTACTGCATTTATTATTTACACTTGACAGGTGGTGTTCAAAACCATATTTGTGCATCATCAATTATAATAAACTATAAATATTTATAATTAATCATTATTATTTTATAATAATGTTAAGATATTGATCTTAATATTTTTATCATTGATAGCAATATGATACCAATTTTTTTTTCTCTCTATCAACTACTGAGCATAAATGATTGATCAGATGAAGATAGTAATAATAAGAGAATGTCAAAGTATCATGAATTTAGGGTTGAGATTGAAGAGGTTAGCTTGGAAAATCATCGATTTGACTTCCTCACATGGGTTGAAGAGGTTTTCGTCAATTTTTTGGACGATAGTGAGGAGTAAGGACAAAAATCAATTAATGTTTTAACATAGAAAATGAAATTGATGCAGATAGAACTTCAGAGATAAAAAGTGTAATAAGTGACAAACCTAATGATCTAACTATGCAATTTATCCTAAAAAATTAAAAACAAAGTTGATAATCTAAAGCAGAAAGATTACCTTAGACTATTACTTAAATACTGTTATTTTTAAATAAAAATATCGATCTATTATACTTTTCAACTTATTTATTGATCTATTGCAACTTTTGAATGACTTTTTCTCTTTTAGTTGTATCACTTGTTGAAAGTGAAATTAATAATTTTGCTTTCAAAAATTATAATATCTTAATAAATAAATAAAAAGTACAATATATCGATATCTATATAATAAAGTAACTTATAATTCAAATCTCAAAAGATAAATAAAATGACTTTTGTTATTCGCGGTTAAAATTACTTTAAAGTTAATCTAACGACTAATATTAATACCTTAAATTTAATAGGAAAAATATGTCCCTAAGGGTGTGTTTGGAGTGATTTTTTAAAAATACTTTTAGAAATTATTTATCATAAATATTTTTAAAAAAATAGTGTTTAAAACTGTCCCACCACCACTGTCGTCATCGTCGTCGCCGCCGTTTCCCCCACCACCGCCATCTCCACCACCACCACCACCATCGCCGTCGTCGTCACCATCACTGCCGCCGTCACCCCTCTCTCACCACCACTGCCATTACCATTATCACCGTCATTGCACGCCCACCACCCCCCACCCTGTCACCGTTGTTGTCGCCACGACCACCACCACCATTGTCATCGCCTTCGTCACCACCACGGTCGTTATCATTCATCACAACTATCACCATCTCCTTACTGTCGTCCACCACCTCTTACTTTCACTACAAATCGATGCTTAAATTCCTTTAACTCTTTTTTACGTTTATGATTTAATTTTAAATATTAATATAATATGTTTATTATTTATCATATTTTATTACTATGTGTTTTCGGGCATTGATAATAATTAATTTTTATATAAAAATAATATTATTTTAATAATAAATTCCAACTTTGTCGCCGTCGGAGAAAAATATATTATCTGGTTTCGTACTTTGACTTATGAGTTGTTCGGAGTCTCTCTCCTTTCTCCGCCGTTTAAAATTTCTCAAACTTTGAAACTCACCTTCAAAGTACTATCGCCACTTTGCCAAAACGTCAAAAGATTACCCATCAATGGCCACACAGTTGGACTTTTCTCTCCCCTTCTGTCCACAGTAAAGTATCACTTCTCCAACCCAACTAGCTTCCAAACGAGAACCATCCATGATTTCGGAAACAACAAGCACAACCCAGAATTCTGGGGTTCACGATGAAGAAAAAGTTGCAGTGGCGGCAGTAAGAGAAGATTCACGTGGCCATGAAGAAACTAGAGGGACATGGAAACACGCCGCTTTCCACGTCGCGACGACCATTGCCACCCCGGCCGCTTCCCTTCGCCGTTGCTTCGCTCGGTTGGCCTCTCGGTAATAACTGTCAAAAGCTGGTGTCCGTGTTAAAATTTGATATTCTATCGGAAATTAACGGAGCTGAATTTTGAGTTAATTAAAAAATTATTATCCATTTGTTTAGAATATGAAGTAAGGTTTCGAGCTCGAATAATTTGATTATTTTATATATAAATAAATTGAATTTTGTAATTTTTAAGCTAAATTTTATCGGAGACCTAATAACTCATCTCGATTAACACTCTACCCAACATTTATATGAATTGAGTTTAGGAGATTTATTTATTTACAGTAATATTATCTTGACCAAATTTTAGGGCCAAATTTAGAGTTTAAATGGCGTGGTAGTTGACATAGACTTCTTTATTTGGTACCATGTCATTTGGGTCCTAATAAAGTCTCCAAATAATATATTATCATGTCATTTGAGCTCCATATTTAATTTTAAAATTTGGTCAACATAGCATTACTCATTTATTTAACGGGTTTAACCGATAATTGATTATAACTAAGCTACACCCAAATTAGAAATTTTGATTTCATACAGTAGAATTTTGGCAGTAGTCTTTACAGTAGAATTTTGGCAGTAGTCTTTACAGTAGAATTTTGGCAGTAGTCTTTACTTTTTGTTAATTTCTTGATAGAGCTTATGGTACTGCTCAATCGGGGGCTTTTTGAATTGGGTTTTGTGACAATTTTGATTTCATGTAGCAAATAATGGTTTGAATGATTTGCAATTCAGGGGTCATTAGTTTGGTGGGTGCTACATTGGCCACATGGTATTCTAGTCTATTGATTGCGTCCTTGTGGGGATGGAATGGCAAGAAGCAGAAAACATATCGACATCTTGCACAGAGTATATATGGTTGGTCACCTCTTTTCGACCTGTGTATTGTAGTATTACTTTACATGTTTGCTCTAGAATATTATCGTCCTTGGTCGCATAGTTTGACCTTGGTTAATGCTCAATTGAAATCATGCTTTGTTGAATCATTTTCAAGACCTAGACATGTTATCGTTGTGTTTGTGGCTACATACATGTTTATGAATTTGTGTTATGTTACGGGTTAGATTGTTCGGTTTTCTATTTACTAAATTGTTATTAGATTTGAGTTAGTTTGGTGCGATACATTGTCTAGCAGTTGAGAGAAAATGGATCCATGCAATGGATGTTGATTGCTATAATACATCGTCCCAAAACTTTTTCAGTTCTTCCTGTACTTAGAATTGAATACCAAAGTGCATAATCTGCTGTTGTTGCACCTATTTTTATCTTGACTAGAGTCATTTTTTTCCTAATCTTGAAGGATCCTGGGGTTACTGGTCGATTGCATTTTTTCAGCAGGTTGCTTCCTTGGGTAATAACATTGCCATTCATATTGCTGCTGGAAGGAGCCTTAAGGTTAGTCATTTTGACGAGTACTTATGCCTATTTGGTTTGCATCTTGGAAACTATTTTTATGTTTTCGGAAATAATTTCTGGAAGAAAAGTTGTTTGATTAGCTATTTTTTTTTTTTTTTTTTTTTTTGAAAGCTAAGAATAAAAAGTGGATAAATATAGATAACAAGTTATGACTGTTTTATGTGTTTTTAAAATAATCTTTACAGAATTTAGAAAACACCACCGCAATTCCACCACCAACGCCACATTTTCACCACCACTACATTTCTTTTTTTATTGTTTTATGGGCTATTGTCCAAACGAGTTTTACTGTTTTCTATTCTATAGGACTGTTTTTAAAATTATATAACCAAACAAGTTCTACGACACAAAAAACACAAAAATATATTTTTGTAAAAATTTTCACAAAAACTATTTTCAAAAATCATTTAGGGTCTTAGTGGTTCAAGCCACTATTACAAGTATTTTGTTTTTGATTCTGAATTTGTTTTCGGTTTTCATACCATATGTGCAGGCCGTGTACAAATACTATCACGAAGATGGTACCTTAACCTTGCAGCATTTCATTATGTTCTTTGGGGCTTTTGAACTTTTTCTCTCTCAGCTACCAGATATCCATTCACTGAGATGGGTAAATGGGGTCTGCACTCTCAGCACAATTGGTTTCGCTGGTACAACCATTGGTGTGACAATTTATAATGGTAGGTTTTGAACATATATTTATTTATTTCGTGTCTCCGTGTGTTTGTCCGTCTGTTTACCTCATGTCACGATTGAGTATATTCAGGTTCCACAAGGTAATGACTTTCCTTTTAAGACTTAAAACTCTTTTATAGGAACAAAGATTGATAGAAGATCAGTTAGCCACAGTCTGCAAGGAAGCTCCTCTACAAAGATATTTAAAGCTTTTAATGCTCTTGGTGCAATTGCCTTTTCATTCGGAGATGCAATGCTTCCTGAAATTCAGGTAATTTACAATCAACCTTATGTTGTTTTATACTTCAACAGTGAAGATTCTGAGTTGTTGGCAATTTGTATGAGATTTTTGTGTAAAATTGATGTCTTTAACTTTGAATGGCACTGAGCGGCTGGAGATTGATTGAAAAAGCAACCTAGCCACCCCTCCCCCCTTACACTACCTAGCCGGCTAGCCGCCTACCTACTCATGTTCGTAGCTCAATTGGAGGTCAAGAATGTGGTCCGACAGAAAAACAGAAATTGTCCGTATCAAGTGATACAATACGTGAATTGCTGAATAGTTCTTAGCTGACGAGCCAACACAAACCAAAAACTTGGACAACTAACCACAATATATATGGCTATTGTCTTGTCAGAGTACTGTAAGGGAACCTGCAAAGAAGAACATGTACAAAGGTGTATCAACAGCATACACCATCATTGTTTTCACTTATTGGCAATTGGCTTTCTGTGGCTACTGGGCGTTTGGATCAGGAGTGCAGCCTTATATCGTCGATTCTCTTACTACTCCGGCATGGACGACTGTTATGGCTTATCTTTTTGCAGTGATTCAAATATCAGGATGCTTTCAGGTAGTTATTCAACAACCTTCATGGTCAACAAGCTTTTACCAGTTCATATTACCGATAAATTTCCCAATTTGGAAAAAAACGACCTATCTAACCGTGACATTTTTTTTTTGCGTAGATTTATTGCAGGCCTACATATGCTTATTTTGAAGAAAAAATGTTATCCCGCAAAACAAATGCTCATTTTGACCTACGAAATCGAGTCATTCGTATGGTTTTTACAACTGTTTACATGAGTCTTATAACACTTGTGGCTGCAGCCATGCCATTCTTTGGGGATTTTGTTTCCATTTGTGGAGCAATTGGGTTCACTCCACTGGACTTTGTATTCCCTGTTTTAGCCTATCTGAAAGCTGGGAGAATCCCCCAAAATACAAAGCTTCGCCTTCCACTGTTGGTCCTTAATTTCGCGATTGCTATCTGGTTCTCGGTGGTCGGAGTTTTGGGTTGCATTGGAGCAGTTAGGTTCATTGTAGAAGATATTAAGAATTACAAGTTCTTTCATGATATGTAATAACATCAGTGATTATAGTCGATATATCGAATCCCCCCCATAGCTGCATCAATTGTTGTTTCTTAGTGAAGGGATATGTTATTTTTGTAAGTGATTACCTGTGAGAAATCATAATAGTGCACAGTAATCAAGTAAAAGGATAAATTGCACCCATGCACATAAGAGCTTGGGATCTCAACAATCAATTTAATGACAAACCAGAGACAATACAGCACAACACACTACAGCACAGAGAGCAACTCAGTAATTTAATTTGTAAGGAAATGCGATACCACAACAATATGCTATTGTGAGGCATGCTCGATCAGGAACTATGCTATTGTGAGGCATGCTCGATCAGGAACTATGTTAACTTTGTTTGAGATCTAAAGACAGCATAGACTAATCAAGATATGTGAGCCTAAAAGAATGGAAGAAGTACGTTCATGGGGCTGGAACCTTGCGGGCATACGCCAATACCATCACAAAATCCTTTGCTGATGAGCTGATTGTTACTGGCACTCTATGTGGAGTCGAAGCAGATTCTAGCCACAAATCAACTAGATTATTCAGTTGCAGCGTGGGCACCACCGTCTCACCCATACATTTAATTTCAATCTGCATGACAATCAACAATTAGCAAAAAGTAGAAGCAAAAACGCTACACTGTCTATGGTCCACAGCCAGCAATCACTGAAAGACCAATGAAGTCATAGAATTTCTGAGTTCTTGTCACTATATGGAGTTCACATTCCGTCCTGTCATAAATTGAACGCATGGAGAAACAGGCTTTTTTTTTTGTAAAGATAATTATATCTGCCTCCTCCAAGGTTTGTCCAAACAACAAGAACAATCCTCTCACCTCATCTTCACTTGTAAGATCTAGTTTCCTCATCACGTACTTTTGGATGAAAGAGACAGGCATACTCCCATCCCTGTAGCAGAATGAGACAATATGAATGAAAGCTTCTCCTGGAATCCAAAGGATTTTCCTTTGTAAATGGATAAAAAAAAATATTGAACCATTTCAAATTCTTAAATAACCAAACTTCTAGTGACTCTTAGGCTCTCATCACAAACACTGATCTAAACATTTCAGCTTGCTCTCTCTGATAACATCATTTAAGAACAGTGTATTCCAACTATTGATCTGCTTGCACATGTCTAAGGGCCACCAAATAGCAACTCATTCCAACTAGCCATGAGGAGTGGGATAGATGAAACACATTGTATAACTAAACGACTTTGACCATCGTCGCATCGACACTGCAGATTTTCACTCCCAAGTTAAAAGTTTTTTGCCTCACAGTCACAACACCTAAAATCCAGTGAAAGTGTTGAATTGGCAGATGCAATGGAGATTGGAGAGCTAACCCTTCTGCTCAGATTTCAGCCTACATATTAGACCTACTGATTGGCCATAGGAAGTCTACACTTAGCACACTTATACCGTACAAAAGTTATACAAAATAATGCCACAAAAATAGCTTCATTGACGGATAAATATAATGCAGGCTGTTATAAGCTATTTAACAAAACTTCTTAAACTGAAATGCAGAAACCAACAAAACTACAAACAAAGAAAGCTTCAAAAGCAAACATGATGACCAGCACCTACTAGAATGATATGGAGATATTAGTAACTCACTTTATTCTCAAGTAGCTTGCAGATATCTGGGGCAACGGTGCACTTCCTTCCCTGAAACAATGGTGTCAAATGTAAGAAAATGAAGAGGCAGAAGAAATAAATAACCAGAATAAGTCTTCTAAGGGGATTTAATTTATCAAAGTCTAAAACCCAAGTAGATTCTCACTGTTCTTTGGAAGCCACTAACGAGAACCAAATTGGATAGAGTCTTCTTTCGTGTTTAGCACTGGCAGCATCAAGCGCATCTTGGGGTGAAACACCTGACTCCCCAAAACAAGCTGCCTTTTTCTGGCGAATCCTTCGGAACTTTATATGTTTTTCTGATTCTGGAGGGGTAGGATCAGTGATTACCTTATCATCTTGAACTTTCAATTTTTGTCCATGTCCCTTAACTTTGGTTTTACATACGTGTCCTTCGCTGTCAAGGGCATGTAGAGGTTCTAATTTAGCAGCAGATCCTTGTGAAGTGAACTTTGAGGACTTACTCCTATTTGCAACTTCCACCAAACAAGTTAAAGGTTTCCACAGGTCAGCTTTCCCTTCCCATGCTACTTCACAATTCCCTGTCGCCTTATCAGGTACAGGGTGGCTAGAGGGCTCAGCAGTAAAGGAATTCTGCGCCAATTATGTCATTAAGTACTAAAAGTAGCAGTTCTTGTAAACATATGCACAAGGTTGACAGTAAACATGAGCATAAAAAGCCTAAATATGTAGTGACCATTGCAAGATACAAGTGAACATGTCCCTTACCTGCCTTGTATTCTGAGTGAACTTGTTCAGAGTCTCAGGTGAGCTAGAGCTCTCTGGATGATCTTCCACAGAATTTTCCTCTTTCTTAACCAGTTTCTCAATGGAAAACCTGGTACATCTTAAAGCTTTCCTGGCAATAGATTTTGATCTTCGTTTGGTCAAGGCAGACTTGGATGATACTCTAGGGGTGCTAACCACCAAAGATGAGAGTGATCTCTCCTTTCTTTTCACCGGTAATGAAACAGAAGGCACAACTTCAGGTGCCTCCACCTTTCTTCTTTTGAAAGGGAAGATCTTGGCTCTAACATCTTGCAAGTTGTTGTCTGGCCTGATAATAAAAATCAACAGACATGCTTCTCAACAAAACACCATGTCTTTCCAAATGTACAGTTTTTTTACATGAAGTATGTCAAAGAAGCACGTTTCATAGTTGCAAATGAGGTATACTGGCATATAAAGTAATTGCATAGTGAACTCTGAAATCCATTTTGCATATGAGTTCTAGATCAGATAACAAGGTATATTATGGAGTTCAATGATGACTGCAGGCCCATGCACATGCATGTGATGTGCAAGTTCCTGCAAGTGTGGAAGCAGCAGCATGATACAATTTAAGTGATCTGAGAAGAAGATTAAATCAACCTCAAGATCCCAGCTACAAACTATGACTCTAGTGTTCCAAAAACTACCAACGGGCCTTTGGTCTAATGGTATTCCTTACCCTGTGAAGACTTTGCTTTCTCGAGGTCAAGGGTTCAAGTCCCCCCTCCCCCCCACACACAAAAAACAAAAAAATAGTGTTCCAAAAACTAGAACAGAGATGGAAACACATAAGAAGCACCAACAACCTAACACTTTATATGAGGCTCCCCACTCCCATGAACTATTGGTAAATAGGTGTAATGAGCGGATCTCCAATATGACATGGGACAATTAAGACACACATGAGTATGTTTTTTCTGTCTCGTATACCTGCCTATGCTATTGACAACAGGAAAATAAAGTAATTAAGCAGAAAAACTGCACATAGGTTTTGAACTCAATAGATCTCACACTTATAGGCTTCAATATACGTCATACTTTCCCCACATTTTCTTATGGTCACCAACTGCAGTTCTCAAAATACATAGGACTGACCCTGCGTTCATAAAATTATCCAGCCTCAACCAGAAAGATAGAAAGAAAAGGAGGAAAAAGGTTGGAGACCAATGGCTTCAATATTTGCATGAGAGTGTGTGAACCAACTTGTCCACTACTTGCATCCGTTCTGCTCAACCAAGAGCATATGTAGAGAAGCAAAAAAATAAAAATAAATACAAGTGTACAATTTCCCAGGAAAGTGATGTCTTTGACTTTGTTTTCCGCAAATTCTAGACTGCTATCATCTGATTTTCTTCAGGTGATATATTTCTGGGTAGAATGATCATCGAACTGGATATTGACGTCCCTAGTCTAAGACATTAGGATCAGTTAAGAAGCCATTGTTCACATTAGTCAACAACTTTGAATGCTTTTATGATTCATTTCACTCACTAATTAGGAGATGTACATAACTACAACCACTATTCTATTTCCTTACGAAATGTTACTGAGTACTAAACATATGACATGGGGTACCAAATAAATCCTTTAGACAATATTTCAGAAGTGCACATGCATGTACTTGGATCACTTTACAACTCATACACCATAAAAAGAAGTACTACTTGAAGGTACCAATGGTATAGAGTACAATTTAACCGATGTATTGTACTTCCATCTCATCATGCACACGACTCCAAGCAGAGTAGGGATGCATCCCCAACACGTGCCATGTCATGCTCCATCAAATAGGAGACAACCTAAAAAGACACTTTTGCATGGTATAGAAATGTGTGTATGAGTGTTTGAGAGAGAGAGTGGGAGAAAGAGAGAGTAATGCAACACTTCAGAAGAAATATCTGACCTCAACTTCTCCAATGGTACACAGCCTAAATCAATATTGCATATTGGACAGCATTCCACTTCCTCATCGGAGATCTTCTTATATATGCACTGCCAGCAAACTGGTGAAGTTCAAAACACAAACAATGAGTAATTTGCCATTCACTGTATAAAGCAATGCCTCAGCCAAAAATATAGAAGTGATAACAGTGTTGTGTTTTACGAGCATTGCAAAGTAAATTTGGAGTGTGAAAATTTATTACGTACATGCTCTATTGTTTTACGAGAAGAGGAAGAATAGAAAGGGAAAGGGAGAGAGGAGAGTGGGTAGGACAGTAAGACATCTACCATAAGCACTGGAAGGTAATTCAGAGTTTTTAGTGTCAACAATCTCAAGCAGAAATTGAAACAAACAGAAACCAGAAGCAATGAGCCGCTAGAGACTAAACAAACAGAGGTGAAAATAATATCTTGGAAGAAAAAAAGGGTGACGAATTAAACCAAGTTTTTCATCTTCTAAAGACTGTGCTAACTGCAACTCTGTTTTGAAGTATCAAGCATGAAAAGAAGAATGGATTCTGAACACGTGTTTTATTGATAACCCAAATCACCCTGGTTAGAATGAAAAATATCGTAACTTGACAGATACTTCACATCAATAGCCCAACTTATATACATCGCCACTCAATAAACACAAAATTCCATTTGCCTGATCATATCAATGAAACAGGAAGCGCTTATGGAATTCACTCAACAAATTCATCTCACGCTGATCAATCTAGCTGCCTAAACTGACCCTGCCAATATTCATATCTTTAACAAGAGACAAACAAGCATTCGGTCTAACAGGATCAATGACTAAAGACCCATACACAAATGTGAAAAACCCAGATCACGATAAGGCAATCCAACCATCCAAGTCAAACCCAGATGGAAAGGCGACAAATAGACACAAGTCTCACAACCCAGATCATAAAAGGTACAAAATACACCAGAAAATACCACAAACTATCCATAATTTGAAGAAAGACCATTGAAATAATGTCCAAAAAAAGAAGACTAAATCATGAAGAAAGAGACTCACACGTATGAAGACACTCCGAAATAGTCGTGGCATCTCTGAAAAGCTTGTTGCAGAGCGGGCATGTCATGCATGCCGCAATTGTCTCTGTCCTAACTTTCACCACCTGATTCGACATCTCTGTATCCTGTCCCTCAACTCCCAAGTCCCAACGTCTATCAGAGCTCAACTCACGTACCTAAACGGTGCATGTTAGCAGCACCAGACAACACATGAAATTTACGTCCATTCTCCTACACATATCTGCATTAGCCACAAGACAAGATCCACAGCAATCAGAGAAGAATCTACCAAATATAACACAGAAAATTAGAAAGATACATGTGAATGGAGATGACAGAGAACCGTGAATCTATGAAGAACGGATTGGGGTATTGAGGTGAGATTGAGAAGTGGATATGAGTGATTTGTGAAGAACTGAGATGGGTTGGTGATGGATTTGGACAACGAGTGTCGAGGATGATCAATTGGGGATTGGGAGACGAAATCGAGAGAGAGAGAGAGGCCCGTTTCATGACAGCATGAACCAAACAGTTCTAGCTTCTATTCTATATTATTTTTGTATAAAAAAAAAATTGGGAGTTCATGGAAAGTGAGGTGTAGGGATAAAGTGCGCCGGTGGCGATTTAGGGGTAACCCTGCGCACCGTGTTCCATGCGTGCGACGGCGTGTTTTGGGGGCTTGGGGAGTAATTGCGTGTGCTGCCGCATATTAGCCTTGCCTGCATGCGGCAAGGAAAATTATGAGCATATTAATGACTAACCTACAATATTAATGTTAAATCAAAATTGAAATAAACAGGTTTTCTTTACAAAAAAAAAAAGTAATGTTACGTGATTTTAAAAAATAGATTTAATAATTTCAATCATTAAATAAATAGTAAATTTTAATAAATATTGGGATTCATAGTAAAATCAATGATTACAATTATCAAGTCTAATTTTTAAGTTTATATAACATTGTTCTTACGAAAATTATGAACAATTTTTTTTCTTTTTTTTTTTGTGAGACAATACTACAAGGACAAACACAATGGATTTCGAATTTGCGATATTAAGGTCCAGCAGTAAGAACGGTGGGCATTAGACCAACATATAAATGCACTAGTTATTATACTTGCTCTTTTGACTATACTAATTAGAAGTTCAATACGATCTTTTGCTTCTTTCTTGAGATATTATATTTATTTTAGTATTTTTGTAAATCTCTTTCATGTTTTGTTTTAAAAGAGGGATCCAGATCCTCTCTATTACTCATTTCATTTAATTTCATTCAATACACAACTAGATGAATAAAACGTGTCTAAACTAACGGATTAGATTTCTACAAAGCAACTATATTGTTTAAACCATAGTTAATTGTACACATTAAATTGCACTGCTTTTATATGGTAATACATTTTTTTTTTGTTCAACGGTAAAAAGTGTCTCACGAGCTTATATGCACCACGACTAATCTCTTCTCCAATCCGATCAAAGATAAGTCATCCACGCTACGACTAGGATATTTATAAAAGATAAATTCCTCATGACTTGACTCTAAAAAATTATCAAGATACTATCTCAAGACATTTAAATTTATAATTCGTTCCGGTTACTATAAAGTGTTTATAGCTATACATTATGGAAGCCGCGGTGGTTGTTTTTTCTTTTCCTTTTTTTTTATTTTTTTGTTTTAGAGCTGATCTTTCAACACCTTGATTATCACAAAATTGACTTTCGAGCTGTTTGAGCATATGTTAAAACCAAACCCACCCCCTGTTTTACCAAGGAAAAAAGCAAAAACTCCTTGCCTAATAGTACGTCCCCATCCTTCTCCTTGACTCTATTTTCCTACCTAGGAATCCAACCCTCTCTTCAAATCCTTGCCGGGAAGACGAAGGAAAATAGTCTTTATCATACTGTTTGTAGTACTGTAATAGATGTCGAACTTGTTACCCCCATTAAATAAGAACGGGCGTGCACAAGAGCTATTCATGGACCCTTTCCTTTCTGTTGTTGCCCGTGCTTTCCCAAACCAAGCCAGAATTTCTGTCAATGGCCAAAATAATTCATCCTATATTTGTGTGCATGCATGGACATGCACTGGTATTGATCAAGTAGTCTTTGTGAGAACTTAAAAAACCAAATAGCACAGGATGCTAACACCTAACAACACCAAATGTGGGAATTAGCGTATAAGAGCTGAAAGAAAACTCACACTGGGGGATCAAATAGAAAATATTATTACTTCAGGGGAGCCAAATAACTATTTATGTAAAATTCTATGGGGAAGAAGCAAAATTTGAGACATGGGCATCCCCAAACCCAAGTATAGTTCTGCCTCAATACTGGTACTGTAGAACCCAAAAGGCCAAAAACATTGGTTTGAATCTGCATTTTTAGGAAAGATTGAATCTTTGACACATATGTATGTAGGCCAAAATTTAATCGCCTTCTGCGCTTCAAAGCTTTCCATGAGCAAATATAGATCAACTAACTAACACATGAAAATGGATGGATCGAGTTGTTGATAGTATTTTAAAGCCACCCAAAGCTTGGAAAGAGAGATGTGGCAGCATGCTCCTGGTAATCTGAGCTTTTTTGTCACTCCCTCAAAACTCGATATGTAAATATCAAGATCCAACAAGTCCCTTGTGCCGAGCATAAGAAATTATTGATAGGAAAAGAGATCCACAAGCAACAGCGGTAAGAATGACCACCTAAATCAGCAAAAAAGAAAAAGATTGTAAAAGCGAACGACGCAGACGTAGACCTAGACAAGTGCTGCTAGTAAATATCTTAGATGACGTGTGTACCCATTTAAATACATGCCCATGGCCTTCCTTCCATTGATAAGGGATATTCATGCCAAATATTGCAGCCACCAGAGAATAGACAGACAAACAAACAGTACCAGAGCTTAAGAAGAGCTCTAGCTGCAACAACAGAGAAACCAGAAAAATGAATCTATTAAATGTACAAAAAAACAGAATGAACCAAGGGGTTTCCGTTTGCATAAATGCTTTATTAGTAACTTGCCTGCAAAGGTTTTTTTACCACTAGTGGGCGACCTCAAAAGCACATTACAGTAAATGATGCAAACCCATAAGAGAGAGGGAGATATAAACAATGAGCAAGATAAAAGATTAATTTAGGTATTGGATGCAGGCATATGGCACCTGAATCAGCTGATTTCGATGATTGTCCAGCTGCAAAAAGGAAAGCAAAATCAGCAAACATAATTCATGTCCAAATTCTTTGACACTCCTCAATTGCCAACAAAAATTATAGGAAAGATCCAGTTTTCAGGGAAAGTAAGATCATAATGAACTCCACAGTCCCCTCAACAGGTGTGTTATATTTGGTTTAACACCAACTGGTCCACATTTGGTTACCTGAATATTGATGTAGTCCTCTGTGTCATCAATGTATTCACGCAACTGGAAACAAAGGATTATACAGTGTGGGCATCAATTTGCCAGCATAAAATAGCTCGAAGAAAAAAAATCAGTATGTTTTGCTTCACTCCATACATATAACTTTTGAAACATCAATATTTTGTCTCCCTTGCTTCCTTTGTTTATGTAGTTAGCTACGTGAGTTAACAAGGATGGTGCATACCACGGTCAGTTTGTTCATCGTGCTCTCAATTTCCATAAAGTATGCCTGCAAAATATACTCGTGGTGAGCACATTGGCTTAGAACTTCAGTTCTTAAAGATTGATTGCAATTAAATCACATTTGCAACCTCAAGCAACATTTCAAGTTCCTCAACATCATTTTCTCCATGGATTGTTCCCACACTTGTCCTACTTACTCTGGAAACCTTCGAGCCTGCTGTAGGAGAGTTTAGAAACCAATTAGACACACCATAACCACTTACAGGAGAAGCAGGCCCAGCCAGTTTCCTTGATAAGTAGAGGTCTGCCATGTCATCATCGTCATCTAGAAGTTGTTCAAGTTCATCTCTTACCTGGATATCATTATGCATCTGAGACTGTAAATCTAACTTTAGAAACCAAAAATCACTTCATTCATGCAATTCATTAACTTCAACAATAACGGTACACCAAGACTTGCACTAGCATGCATTAAAATGTCAAATGTATGAAGTAAAAAAAACATCAGTGTAAGAGGTAGAAATCGCTACGGATCTCATCCCTCCACTTGAAGGATTCCGGCTGACCTGGCGGCACCGAGCTCCAGTAGTCTTTACCTCTCTTCGCCAATAGGACCCTTTCCTAAGGCAATCCCACTATGGAGGACCTCCATAGGAAGTGTTCACTTATATGGCAGGGGGGAGACGACTCTCTTCCGATGTGGGATTGCCTTAGGAAAGGGTCCTATTGGCGAAGAGAGGTAAAGGCTCCTGGGGCTTGGTGCCGCCAGGTCAGCCGGAATCCTTCAAGTGGAGGGATGAGACCCGTAACGATTTCTACCCCTTACATAAAAGGCGCCTTTTTTGTTGGTACAAATTCTTGCATAACTCAAGGATTTCGGCTGACCTGGGTTAACCCCTTGGACGACCCCCCAGTAGCCTTTTACCTCCATCCCACATCGGGTAGGAGTCGTCTCCCCCCTGCCATATAAGTGAACACTTCCTATGGAGGAGGTATCCACTAGCCACTTGATCAGTTGATGGGACATTTCCAAACACTCCAAGATGAAGACACGTGTCCTCGGCATCAATATATTCTTGTTACTGTGATCATGACACGTACTCGTCAGTTCACAAGTCCCTTTTCCCCCGAGGTACTGTTCATAGGGATCAATGACACTCAATACGTTAAGTACCAACACGTATCCCTCGATCGGATATAGGGTACATCGGTCCCTACATGTACCACTCCCTCGGTACCGAGATGTACCCGTACCAAGTTGACTTTTTCTGCTCCTGTAGAGGCTATTGATGTACAGGTCACTAGGTTAAGTTAGGCTAGGCTAGGTTAGCCATTATGACCTCGTCTTACACAATTGGTGTCAGAAGGCACGAGAAGGCAGAAGACACAACCAATGGGGAATGGGCGCGTGGCATATTGTGTCAGATCAGAGACAAAAAGACCGAGATGCCCTTGCTGACACATGACTTGGAAAAGCAAGCATTTAGTGCACCATTCCCTTGATGAGATATCATTTAAAGCAGGAAGGCTCGGAAGTGAAAGGTAATAAATGTCCCTATGATTGGGCATTTATTACATCCTTGCCGAGAGAAGCTCATTAAACATTCGACAGGCCGATGGCGAAGCATTGGTTGCTCAGAGTCCCGAGCAGTTAAGAGAGAAGACATTCCTCATAGGAATCAGTGCACACGTTGCCCGTATCTAATGATCACCTACTGACCACACTGACAACAATCATGAGTTTTTGAGGTATAAGAACTCCTCATAAAAGGCAAGACGGTATGCAACAAAAAACCTTTTCTCAAAGAAATACACAGTATTTTCTCCTTCCCCTCTCTCAAAAAACTGACTTGATCGTCGGAGGGAATACGCCGAAAAACACTCCGGCGCCCTCCTAACTCATTTTTCTCTATTCTAGGAACCTCCCTCAGCCTCATTGGACCGCTCTGTTGATCCACGAAAGTCACCCATTACCGTTCCAGGCCACCACCAGACCTCACAGTCTATTTCAAGCAGCAAGGTTGACCATTCGATTGAGTGACTCGAGTTCACCACGGGGGAGATCTGTTCTCGTGTTTATATTGTCCAAGATCCCGCACGCACAATCTGGCGCCGTCTGTGGGAAACGATTAGTTTTCCTAGTTTCTTCTCTAAAAAGGACAGTGACCATGGTGAATACTCGACACAAGGGGAAAGGTCCCCAGCAAAGAAGTCTCGATTTGCAAGCTCCTCGTCATGATGGAGGGAAAGGTCACGCTAATGACAACAGAAATGTCTCTATTCAGTCTAGGGGACCAATATGGGCATCAGGTCAGGAGAATCTGCCCCCTTGGCTCGTCAACTAGCAGAGGTGATCGAAGAAAAGTTTGGGGATCGATTACGACAATTGAAAAAAGACAATGTGAACGTCCTAAGCAGGCTCAACAAATTTGCCGCCTCCGGCGAAGGGTCGAGGGACTAGTTCCCTTCTCGTGGATTCCCCGCCCGAGAAACAGAAACTGAGGACCTGAGAAATCATTTAAATACCAAGGTTGAAGGCTCCAGGGCCCCGAAACGCCCAAGAGCCAACAAGCACCCCCTCGACGACTATTCCAGGAAGGCAAGGCCTATAGCCCTGGACGACCTCCGGCGAGAGCTGTCAAGTCAGAGGAAGGGAGACGAGTCCGAGGAGGATTCAACCCTTTCCACGCGACGCCCGAAAAAGGGGAACCCCATCAATGAACACGAAGACCTCAGAAGACATCCCGTTGGGGAGGAAATTAATCTCAGAGGTCGGTTGGAATCCAAGAGAAAGGGTAAGGCTATTCAGGATAATATCGAAGACGAGTTCATACAATCACCCTTTACCAGGGATATCGGAGATATGGAGGTTCCAAAAAAGTTCGTTGTGTCGAGGTTCAAAACTTACGATGGTCGGTCCGATCCCGAAGCCCACCTCAGGCAATACAAGCAAATGATGTCCCTGTATCATTTAGACTAACGGTTCCTCTGCCGAGTGTTTTCCATGAGCTTGGGGGACTCTGCGATGAAGTGGTTCGAGGCTCTTCCCCCCAACAGCATTGGATCATGGAAAGAGTTGACGAGGCAGTTCCTAGCCCGATTCATTACGGGGAGTAAGCGGCCTAAAGACGTTGGATCATTACTAACGCTCAGACGAAGGAAATCCGAGATCCTTCACCAGTACGCCACCCGGTACTGGGAAGAGGTTAATGAGGTAGAGGGCTGCTCGAAAGTCATAGCAGCGGCATCTTTCAGGCTCGGCTTGGCAAGGGACACAGACCTGTACCGATCCCTGACCAAAAAAACTCCCTCAGATATGGGCGAGCTAATGGCCCAGATAAACAAATACTCTAGGATCGAGGACGAAATGGGAAGCAACAAAGGCAGAACCCTCCAACCTAAGAGAAAAGAGAGGGAGCGGGAGGATACTTCTCGAAAGGGGCTGCTGCCCCCTCCGGGGGGGTCATTCAAAGGTGTTCAGACTATGTTTAAAGAACCCATCTACAAGTTGCTCCACAAGATCAAGCATGAGTCATTCTTCCAGTGGCCGCCCAAAATGCAGAGCGATCCCTCCACCCGTGATCAAAAGGTCAGGTGTTCCTATCACCGGAATTTCGGCCATCGCACCGAAAGTTGCAGAGTATACAAGTTTTTCTTGGAAAGGTTGGTCCGGGACGGTTACTTAAAAGAATACATAGAATCTAAGTCGGAAGAGAGACACGCCCCCACCCCGGCCGGGGAGCTAGACAACATCATAGACGTGATCCATGTATGTCCATTGGATCGCCTAACGTCCAAGAAACTCGAGTCCGATCTCAAGAGAGTAGCATTTACTAGAAAGATTGCCGAGAGTGATGGGGGGCCATTCAGCAAAAGGACTAGGATTGCCGAGCCGGGCATCACGTTCTTCGACGCGGACTTGGCGGGCGTGGTGACTCCCCATAACGACGCCCTGATAATAACCCTGAACATAGGCAAGTTCAACGTCAAAGAGGTTGTTGGTGGACTCCGGGAGTTCCTCGGAAGTGATGTACTCAGATACTTTAAAGTGGATGGGTTTCGGCCTCAAGGACCTTACCAAGGTCAGGACGCCTCTCGTCGAATTTAACGGCTCATTCGTCTTGCCCATAGGCAAAATTACATTGCCAGTTGTCACGGGTCCCTTCACCATCAATACGGAGTTTATGGTGATCGATACGAACTCTTCCTATAATGTGATCACGGGACGAGCATGGTTGCATGCCCTGGGAGCAGTACACTCCACTTATCACCAAAAATTAAAATTTGCTATGCCAGAAGGGATCAAGCATCCGCGAAGAACTGTTTTTACTCGGCTGTAAGAGCGGGGGTTTTCACCCAAGAGAAGGAGCGCCCTCCGGAAGAGATCCTGGAAAAATAGCAATCACAGTTCGGGCGTCCAGGAATGGATGACCCCCGGATTGACCCAACAGAACGGTCGGTGGAGGACCTCCGAAAGGTGCCCTTGGTGGAGGGAGAAGAGGAAAGGTACTTCTTGGTTGGAACCGCGATGCCCACAGCCGAACAGGAGGAGATGATTGACTTCTTGAGGGAAAATACAGACGTGTTCGCTTGGAATGCAATAGAGATGAAGGGAGTGGATCTCGAAATTATCACCCACAAGCTACATGTTGACCAGGCGCACAAGCCAATAAAGCAGAAGCCACGACGACGCATGGCGCCGCACCACGCCCGAGCGGTCAACGAAAAGATCGATAAACTCCTAGAGGCCAATGCCATCTGGGAGGTACAGTTCCCGGAATGGCTGTCTAACACGGTCTGCGCGAAGAAAAAAGGGGGAAAATGGCGCGTCTGCGTAGACTTCATTGATCTAAACAAGGCATGTCCCAAGGACGACTACCCCCTGCCAAAGGTAGACCAATTAGTAGATGCCACTGCCGGATATCAACGCATGGACTTCTTAGATGCCCAAGCAGGATATCACCAGATCCCTTTCCACCCCCTGGATCAAGAAAAGACGGCGTTTATCACTCCAAGGGGAGTTTACTATTACAAAGTGATGCCGTTTGGGCTGAAGAACGCCGGGACGACATACCAAAGACTGATGAATCGGATGTTCAAAAAACAGATCGGCGACACTTTGTAACAGTAAACTCCCCTTGGAGTGATAAACGCCGTCTTTTCTTGATCCGGGAGGTGGAGAGGGATCTGGTGATATCCTGCTCGGGCATCTAAGAAGTCCATGCGTTGATATCCGGCAGTGGCATCTACTAACTGGTCCACCTTTGACAGGGGGTAGTCATCCTTGGGACATGCCTTGTTTAGATCAGTGAAGTCTACGCAGACGCGCCATTTTCTCCCTTTTTTCTTCGCGCAGACCGTGTTAGACAGCCATTCCGGGAACTGTACCTCCCAGATGGCATTGGCCTCTAGGAGTTTATCGATCTCTTCGTTGACCGCTCGGGCATGGTGCGGCGCCATGCGTCGTGGCTTCTGCTTTATTGGCTTGTGCGCCGGGTCAACATGTAGCTTGTGGGTGATAATTTCGAGATCCACTCCCTTCATCTCTATTGCATTCCAAGCGAACACGTCTGCATTTTCCCTCAAGAAGTCAATCATCTCCTCCTGTTCGGCTGTGGGCATCGCGGTTCCAACCAAGAAGTACCTTTCCTCTTCTCCCTCCACCAAGGGCACCTTTCGGAGGTCCTCCACCGACCGTTTCGTTGGGTCAATCCGGGGGTCATCCATTCCTGGACGCCCGAACTGTGATTGCTATTTTTCCAGGATCTCTTCCGGAGGGCGCTCCTTTTCTTGGGTGAAAACCCCACTCTTACAGCCGAGTAAAAATAGTTCTTCGCGGACGCTTGATCCCCTCGGATCTCCATGATCCCTTCTGGAGTAGCAAATTTTAATTTTTGGTGATAAGTGGAGTGTATCGCTCCCAGGGCATACAACCATGCTCGTCCCATGATCACATTATAGGGAGAGTCCGTATCGATCACCACAAACTCCGTATTGATGGTGAAGGGACCCATGACAACTGACAATGTGATTTTGCCTATGGGTAAGGCGAATGAGCCGTTAAATCCGACGAGAGGCGTCCTGACCTTGGTAAGGTCCTTGAGGCCGAAACCCATCTGCTTTAAAGTATCTGAGTAAATCACTTCCGAGGAACTCCCGGAGTCCACCAACACCTTCTTGACGTTGAACTTGCCTATCTTCAGGGTTATTATCAGGGTGTCGTTATGGGGAGTCACCACGCCCGCCAAGTCCGCGTCGGAGAACGTGATGCCCGGCTCGACAATCCTGGTCTTTTGCTGGGTGGCCCCCCATCACTCTCGGCAATCTTTCTCGTAAATGTTACTCTCTTGAGATCGGACTCGAGTTCCTTGGACGTTGGGCGATCCAATGGACATACATGGATCACGTCTATGACATTGTCTAGCTCCCCGGCCGGGGCGGGGGCGGGGGCGTGTCTCTCTTCCGACTCAGGTTCTATGTATTCTTTTAAGTAACTGTCCCGGACCAACCTTTCCAAGAAAGACTTGTATACTCTGCAACTTTCGGTGCGATGGCCGAAATTCCGGTGATAGGAACACCAAACCTTTTGATCACGGGTGGAGGGATCGGTCTACATGCTGGGCGGCCACTTGAAGAATGGCTCATACTTGATCTTGTGGAGCAACTTGTTGATGGGTTCTTTAAACATAGTCTGAACACCTTTGAATGACCCCCCGGAGGGGGCAGCAGCCCCTTTCGAGAAGTATCCTCTCGCTCCCTCTCTTTTCTCTTAGGTTGGAAGGTTCTGCCTTTGCTGTTTCCCATTTTGTCCTTGATCATAGAGTATTTGTTTATCCGGGCCATCAGCTCGCCCATATCCGAGGGAATTTTTTTGGTTAAGGATCGGTACAGGTCCGTGTCCCTTGCCAAGCCGAGCCTGAAAGATGCCGCTGCCATGACTTCCGAGCAGCCCTCTACCTCGTTAACCTCTTTCCAGTACCGGATGGCGTACTGGCGAAGGGTCTCGAATTCCCTTAGTCTAAGCGTTAGTAATGATCCAACGTCTTTAGGCCACTTACTCCCCGTAATGAATCGGGCTAGGAACTGCCTCGTCAACTCTTTCTATGATCCAATGCTGTTGGGGGAAAAAGCCTCAAACCACTTCATTGCGGAGTCCCCCAAGCTCATGAAAAACACTCGGCAGAGGAACCGTTGATCTGAATGATACAAGGACATCATTAGCTTGTATTGCCTGAGGTGGGTTTTGGGATCGGACCGACCATCGTAAGTTTTGAACCTCGGCACGACGAACTTTTTTGGAACCTCCATCTCTCTGATATCCCTAGTAAAGGGTGATTGTATGACCTTGTCTTCGACATTATCCTGAACATCCTTACCCTTTCTCCTAGATTCCAACCGACCTCTGAGGTCTCCGGGTTCATTGATGGGGTTCCCCTTTTTTGGGCATCGGGTGGAAAGGGTTGAATCCTCCTCGGACTCGTCTCCCTTCCTCCGCCTTGACAGCCCTCGCCGGAGGTCGTCCAGGGCTAAAGGCTTTGCCATCCTAGAATAGTCGTCGAGGGGGTGCTCGTTGGCTCTTGGGCGTTTCAGGGCCCTGGAGCCTTCAACCTTATTATTTAAATGATTTCTCAGGTCCTCAGTTTCTGCTTCTCGGGCGGGGAATCCACGAGAAGGGAACAAGTCCCTCGACCTTTCGCTGGAGGCGGCAAATTCGTTGAGCCCGCTTAGGACGTTCACATTGTTTTTTTTCAACTGTCGTAATCGATCCCCAAACTTTTCTTCGATCACCTCCGCCAGTTGACGAGCCAAGGGCGGATTCTCCTGACCTGATGCCCATACTGGTTTGAGGGGTAAGCCCCCTTGACTGAATAGAGACATTTCTGTTGTCATCAACGTGACCCTTCCCTCCATCATGACGAGGAGCTTGCAAATCAAGACTTCTTTGCTGGGGACTTTTCCCCTTGTGTCGAGTATTCACCATGATCACTGTCCTTTTTAGAGAAGAAACTAGTAAACTAGTCGTTTTCCACAGACGGCGCCAGATTGCGCGTGCGGGATCTTGCACAATATAAACACGAGAACAGATCTCTCCTGTAATGAACTCGAGTCACTCAATCGAATGGTCAACCTTGCTGCTTGAAACAAACTGTGAGGTCCGGTGGTGGCCTGAAACGATAATGGGTGACTTTCATGGATCAACGGAGCGGTCCAGTAAGGCTGAGGGAGGTTCCTGGAACAAAGAAAAATGAGTTAGGAGGGCGCCGGAGTGTTTTCCAGCGTATCCCCTCCGACGATCAAGTCAGTTCTTTGAGAGAGGGGAAGGAGAAAACACTGTGTATTTCTTTGAGAAAAGGTTTTTTGTTGCATACCGTATTGCCTTTATTATGAGGAGTATTTATACCTCAAAAACTCATGATTACTGTCAGTGTGGTCAGTAGGTGATCATTAGATACGGGCAACGTGCGCACTGATTCCTATGAGGAATGTCTTCTCTCTTAACTGCTCGGGACTCCGAGCAACCAATGCTTCGTCATCGGCCTGCCAAATGTTTAATGAGCTTCTCTCGGCAAGGATGTAATAAATGTCCAGTCATAGGTACATTTATTACCTTTCACTTCCGAGCCTTCCTGCATTAAATAATGTCTCATCAAGGGAATGGTGCACTAAATGCTTGTTTTCCCAAGTCGTGTGTCAGCAAGGGCATCTCGATCTTTTTGTCTCTGATCTGACACAATATGTCACGCCCCCATTCTCCATTGGTTGTGTCTTCTGCCTTCTCGTGCCTTCTGACACTAATTGTGTAAGACGAGGTTATGATGGCTAATCTAGTCTAGCCTAGGCTAGTGACCTGTACATCAATAGCCTCTACAGGAGTAGAAAAAGCCAAGCTGGACGGGTACATCTCGGTACCGAGGGAGTGGTACATGTAGGGACCGATGTACCCCATATCCGATCGAGGGATACGTGTCGGTACGTAACGTACTAAGTGTCATTGATCCCTATGAACAGTACTTCAGAGGAAGAGGGACTTGTGAACCGACGAGTACGTGTCATGATCACAGTAACAAGAATATACTGATGCCGATGACACGTGTCTTCATTTTGGAGTATTTGGAAATGTCCCATCAATCAATTTGTTCATACTGCTACTATGATTGGAATCCATCCACGAGATATATTTTGAGAGCTGTACAACAAAGTGTGATGCAATCCCACATGCCATGCATTGAACAGAAAAAAGGAACACTGTTATTACGTTGCAACTAAATTCAAATTTTTAAGCAATGAAACATTGGAAGTGCATTAACAAAAAACTTCATTCTGGGCTCAAAAAACTGCAATACTAGGTGAACATATAAATTATGCAAAAGAATTGAACCACCACACATTCATCAAGTAACATCAGTCATGAAGAGGAATAACTAATTTCTCTTCTTCCTGCCCTCAACATCGTGAGTGTCCACCAGCATTGTGAATGAATAACCACATGGTTATGTGACTTCTCTTGTTTGAATTGGGGGTGGGACTTGGGAGGAGAATAAAGAGACATACTTTCTGAACCCGGCTGGTCAATCTTGTCATTGAGCTCTTCAATTTACGCACTCTATCCAAATTACGGCTGCTAATCTGCATGTAGTTTTTGGAAAATTCCACAAATTAGTATCAATGAAACATGCAACGTAAATACAATTAGAAAACCAAAAAGTCCAGTTCTGAGAATAACAGGAGCTAGAGGAAGCAGAGTGCTGATGGTATTGTCAGTAGAAAATGTAGAATGAAGTTGTCTTGTAAATAATTCACTAGTCAGTTGTAAGTATTTCTTTTCAAAGATAAATCTATAAATACTAGTCATTCTTTATGAATGAATTCTAACATGTATTGTTGAAGATTCCAATTTAACTGTGAAAAGTCTCACACACATAAATAACAAACAAATTGAATTAAGATCTTATTTGCACAGCAATAGGAACAACAGAAACTTGGCTTTACTTGAAGCAAGAATGGAAATGGGTCAAAAGAAATCCTATTATCAAACTAAATGAAAAACAGAATTGACCAAGACCAATATGCAGAAGAAATCCCTTACTTTGGAGGTCAGCTCATCTAAAGCTGGGTAAGTAGCATGCTCCAATTCCCTTGTACGTGCATCTAGAAAACTGCATATGCCTTCCAGTGCTACTTCTAGAACCCGAAATTCAAATGAGAATTCTATATTCCATCAGAGAAACTATGAATCAGGAAATAAAAATTTGCCAAAATTATGAACAAATTGGTTGGTCCAAAATCTAACGTGATGATTTGAGAAGGGAAGAAAGTAAATAGGACATTGCTTTCCAAGGAATTTTCTATTGATAACCCTTAAAATCATGAAAAAATCTAAAATTCTTAAAAAGAGTGCCAAGTGCAGTGGTGGACCATTTCCTTCATTGGCTTCAACGTTGTTTTGTGATTCTCCTTGGCCATTCACCAGAGGCAATATTCTTTGAAGTTCTTCCACAATGGGAGCAACAGTATCATCCAGTGGATCTCGAAGCAATACCTAACCCAAAACATCAAGCACATTTACAGCAATAGAAATTTTGTACAATATAGCTGAAATTAACATCACTCTGAATCATTTATATTAGCTCAAAAATACTTTAGAAGAATTACCTCTTCCGCAGTTATAATTGCTTTGATATGCTGAAACTCAAACATAAACAAAGCAAAAAAGAAATCAACAACTCAAAGCGAATTAATTTCAACTCTCAAAACAAATTCGAGAACGAAACGCGAAGCCTAAATTCACCTCCAAATTGAGAATAATCACTCTTTCCCGGCCTAAAATCGTAGAAGGATAAGACAAAAGGGGATCAAGAATTCGAAGATCTCTCGCATGTATTGGCACTCTTCGCATGATAGCATACTTATCCAAATCTAAAATTGCACTCTGCCCAGATTTATCTATCAAAACCCAACTCCTATAAATGGCCGTTTTCTTCTTGAGAGACGCTTGAGTCTCCACCGGAACAATGAAACCCTCTTCCGCCATTATTAAGCAACTAAACTCACCTCCCTAATGATGAAACAACAGTCACCCTCTGCATTTATAGAATCAAAAAAACAGAGAATACATCCCCAAAAAGTTTGTGGTAAAAGGTGAAGTATTGACATGGGTTGTAATTGGCTATTGGAATAGGTTAGAAAAAGTGAAAGCTTGAGTTTGGAAAAAGAACGTGGAGGGGCCATCGATGGAACGTAAATATGGGTTTAAAGATATTACTTGCAGTGGCTCGAGTGGCGGGTAGTGGAGTGTGGTAGTTATAGATGGAAATGGTGGAGATAAAGGTTTGGAATGAGACAGAAAATGGAGTATTTTACGGAGAGTATTGCATGTTTTAGACTGAGACCCAATAACCTCGATCATTGATTTCACCGTCTCTTCTGCATAAAATATATTAGGATAAATTATAATTTATACCCTTAGATTTTAGTGAATTTTTATTTTGATATGTTAAAATTTTTTATTTTAAAATAAGAAAATAATATAAAATAAGAATTTGAGAGTCAGAGCCAGCAAGTATGGACGTAACCCCTGCAACAACATAAAATTAAAGGGATATAATGCAATTTAGTAAATTTTGATGATCAAGGGACCTCCGTAAAAAGAAGATTATACAAATCTTGTTAAAGGCGTCTGATTACATTTAAAAATTTAATTATACATAGCTATAAATAAATTAAATAAAATTGTAATATAATTTAGAGCGGACAGAAGAAAGAAGATAATGGGTTAACCCGATTAAAAGAAATTAATCTACGACTAGCTATTGAACTTGAACTTTTTCTAAATCAAATACTTTCTTCTCACTCTCGTCAATAATCTTTCTTAATCTCTCTACGATCACCCCCACTAAGGTAAAAGGAGAATAGCTTAGAGTCCTTTTTCCTACACAATACACAAGCTCGACACCAAATTTTACAATTCTAAACAAAATAAGTCACGTCATGTACATAAAATTCGTGCATAAATTGTGTGAATATAACATTACTGATTAGAATTAGTCATAGTAATTTTCATAAGGGTGTCATTTGAGTGGGTGAACAAAAAATATTTGAGTTCCATTAAAAATATTTAGGGTAAAAATAGTTAGTGAAGAGTTGAGAGTTGATTTAAAAAGGCAAGTGGTAGAATATAATTGGAAAAAACTCTAAAAATTTAAGAAATGAGAGGGAAAGATGTCTGACCTTCTCCCTCTAGTTTATTTTTTTTATTATATAGTTGAATGACAAGGACCATGTCGTTGCCCTATCTCCCCACCACCCACCCTTATGCTCCGTTTGGTACAATAGAAAAAGTGGGAGAATAAAAAATTGGAGCGATAAATAAAATATCATGTTTGGTAAGAAAGAAAAGAAGGAAGGATGTAAAAGTGGATGGATTAATTTTCCTTCTAACTCACCAAAATTAATTCCTCCAAAATCGGACGAAAAGTGGAAAAAAAGTTAATTATTATTGATATGTATCTTATTTGTCCATATCTTATATATACATTAATTTCATATAAAAATATAATGGTAAAATATTTATATATATTTTAAAAATTAATTTTTTAAAAAATAAAAATTTAAAATAAAAAAATAATAAATAATAAAAATTTTAAGTTAAAAAAAATATTTTATCCATCTTAACTAAAGGTGAAAATTTTCGACTCAACACGATGACACAGTTCGAACTCGATACAAAAATAAATAGGTCAATTCGTAACTCGATACGACATAATTAATTAAATGAATTAAGTTAGGTTTGACTAATATTCGATACAAACTCGTAATGACTCAATACGAATCTGACACAATACAACTCGACTTTATTGTATCATTCTTATCAAATAGAGCATTAGTGCTCTCGAATCTTTTGTCTCCCGCCGTTTTTCTTTTGTGTTTTTACTCCTTTGTGTTACTACGAAACTCTCTTTCGGCGACAACAATGGTAAAAGAAGTGTTTCAAAATGATTTTTAGGTTTGATGATAGGTGTAATTAGCAATGAGTTGATATGATCAGGAGACAACGTGGGTAACAATATTTACAATAGAGGCGGGGGCAACAATATGGTCTATTTCTCTTTATATATATACACAAATAGTAACACACGATATGTTATATACAAAAATAAAAACACTACTTTTGTCACATGATAAATTTTGACAGGGATGCAAGTGAGATTTTAAATAATGTAAGGGGGTGTCTTTGAAAAATAGGACTATTTGCATATGATGCGGATGAAATCTAGCTGGTTTCTAACCATTAATTTTAAAAACAATAAAATAAAATAACAAAATGAAATGATATTATTTTACCCGAATCAAATTTTTTATTAGTAGAAAATAAAAGTAACGGTACGCGAAAATTATAATTGGGACCCATCCCAAAAACTACTATGCCGTACCTGCCATGCCATTGAAGTCTCGCCACGCGGTGGGTCCAGGCTGATATGTATCTCATGCACATTATTATGGCTAATGACCATGACTCTTCATTGGCGATCATACACATCATGTCATAATCACCGTCCCCTCCCTTCTCGCATTTCAAGTCTCCATGCAAAAAACCAGCAAAAACAAAAAATAATATCCTTCCTTCCGGTCACGAACATGGCATTGGCACCTCTCTCGCCTTCCTCGCGTCTTTCATTCTCTCTCTAAAAGCAACTGTATCTCAAGCGAAAGCCAGAGAAATCCTAGTTCTTTTTTGTAGCAATATCGAATTATTGATCGTATATCAATACAGATGTTCAGAAGTCATAGTAATATTAATAACGAGTTTAGATTAATCTACAAAGATTGATATTGAAGAAGAGATTTTGTCTATGCACGAGAATATTCATCCTCGTTTTGCTCACTGTCTCTGTTTTCATTCCAATTAGTTTGCTCTCCGGCAGGCTTAAATACCTCCATTATGCCAGTAATAAGATATTACGTGTGTGTGTGCGCGCGCGCGCATAAGGTTCATATTATGCTGAATTCTTTATTCGTTAAATTTTAGGGTTTTTTCTGATTTGCGTACGTGTTTGATTGTTTATGGATCTTTTTTCTTACAGAATCAAGAGAGAATATTGAAGATTTATAGGCTATTTTATGAATCCCTTATTCTATTGCTTTTTGAGGGTCCATCCCAAATGATGAGAAAAGGCTCATTTTTTTATGATATAAATTCTAATCCTTAATTCCTTCTCCGAGATTTTCTCTGCAGCTCAATCGATCTGTTTGTCCCACAAAAATTAAAGATCTCCTTTTTGTTTCTAAACAGAAACACAGGACAGGTGTCCAGAAACTTGGTGCAATGGAATTGGTGATCTAAGTTTACTGTTTTTATTTGGGTTTTGCAAGAAAGATTTACTACTACCTCTACTCTTGTATAAAGATAGAGATTTTAAGTCCACAGTTTCAGTTTTTTTTTTCCCCTCATCTCAAGCTCAGTAATCAATCATGATACAGAAGAAGATAAGCAGCAGAATCAGCTGGAGAAAGTATTATCCACATCTGGGGGAAAGGTATGATTCTTCATAATCTGGCTTAGCTCAAGCCTCAACTTTATAAGATTTTGACATGAACT
This sequence comes from Ilex paraguariensis, assembly GCA_963454935.2. Classification (NCBI taxonomy): domain Eukaryota; kingdom Viridiplantae; phylum Streptophyta; class Magnoliopsida; order Aquifoliales; family Aquifoliaceae; genus Ilex; species Ilex paraguariensis. Next base: position 820,967 of record CAUOFW020001970.1, read on the forward strand.
TTGATCTAAAATAAACATATTTACTATAACTACCAATCTAGAAATATGGTAATCAAACTAGCAAGTGGCATTGCTATGTGATAATCTTATTAACTTTTTTCCTTGATTAATTTTTTTTTATTTGTGCTCACTGATTGAAATTCTTAGGAATTTGAATTGACCCTTTTTTAAAAACAGATAAGAGAGAGTAAGATAGTTTTGCATTTCATCGTCAGTAAAAACATTGTGAATGTAGGTTGATGAGTTTCTCTGTTAGAATGAACAAAGAAATGGGGGAATTATTGAATTAACAAAATTATAATTTTTCATCTTTTAACACTTTATGGCTGTAATATGAATTATAATAACATAAATTCTTTTAGGAAAAGTGCAATGCTATCATTTTCTTATTTAAATTTTATTTTTCTTTTCTTCCTTTCTATCTAATAATTCTGTTTCTCTTTTTGTGGTCCAATAACACTTTAAATGGAATACTACATTGTGTTGGCTTTTATATTTTGCAATCTGCATTATTTTTTGTTTGGCAACATGATCAGAATGTAGAGTCCTATCACAGAGATTACTAAATGAGAAGGTGAAGGAGATGAAAGATCAGGTGATTAGGGCCAAAGCATATGTGAGTTTTGCACCACTAAATAACAACTCCAATTTGTAAAAGAGTTGAAACTACGAATAAAAGAACTGGAACGAGCTGTGGGGGAATCCACCAAGGACTCTGATTTGTCTAAGAGGTAAAAAATTCTTTTAGTTTTCTGATTATTCGGCATCTTATTTTCCATCAACGGGGTAATCAAGCAAATGAGTTGAAATTCGACAAGCTTTTATTTAGGAGGAGTAAAAGTGACATTGCTGGGTTTGGTTTGGCCCCAGCTAAACAAAACTCCATTTTAATGGACATGGGGTTATAAACCAAAACGATATGATTTTTTGCATTTGGTAAATACAAACGAAAGTTACATGTTTCATTGTTTCATAGGGGAAGGTTACCAATAACATTGATCTCCAGTCACCCCATCCTCCTTGTCAGAGTAACAAGTCCTCAATCACTTGTGTAGTGGACACAAGTGTTAGCACTTTGTCAAATAACTGCTAAAAGCACCTTTGACTATTGTGATTAATTCATGCACATGATATTACAGAAAAATCTGCTGTAAGTTAAAGTGCATTTTTCCTTCAGAGTTTAAGAGAGTGGCTGATTTGAAATCTCTGTATTGGGAGCAAGTTTTGTTTGGTTTTTTTAGTTGTGTTTTGTTTGCTCTGATAGGTGTTTGTGCCTCTTTTGTCTTGGTTCTTTTGTTAAGGCATTGGTGCCTTTTATCTTGTGTGTTATGTTCAGGCGTATGTGCCTTGTTTTGCTTCTTGTAAGTTTGTTTTGTTAATAAATAAATTCTCTTTTAAAAAAAAAAGTTAAAGTGCATTTGGATAATTGATTACCAATTACCATAGGTAGCCCCTTCAAAGTTAAATAAATGAATTTCTGATTTGAAGAACTGTAAATCTTTCAGTGCTATGCAGAAGATGAGAGCTGTGGAGGCCTCCTTGTTAAAAGCCAGTCGTATTTATCCTGACTGCTTTCCCATGGCCAAAAAGCTTTGGGCTATGACTTACAAGGCTGAAGAACAGGTCCGGACACAAAAGAATTGAGCAATATTTTTTGTTCAGCTTGCTGGAAGGACTACTCCAAAAGTTCTTCACTGCCTCTCCATGCTGTTAACTGCTCAATATTTTTGCCCTGCAACCTGAAGATCGGGTTTTTTCCAACCAACACAAACTGCATGATCCGGATCTCAATCACTTTGCTGTATTTTCCGACAATGTTTTGGCCTGTGTGGTGGTTGTGAACTCAACTATTTCTACCGTGATGGTAAGCTGGCTGAACCTTGTGTGGCACTGCATGTCTTGGATAGTACATATTACACATTCGTTCCTGTTGATACTACTTCTGTATGTTGTGTTCTTAAGAAAGGTGGATAATATGATATGCATATTCTAGGGAGAAGATGGTTTAGAAAACTACCTTTAATATGTAGGACTATAGTACCTAAGAATGTTTAGCTTGAAATGTAGTTGACTTGCACGTCTGTCTTTGTTGGAGACCACATTGGAGTGGAGACTTTCATCGTCCATCATTTATGAAATTTCTTCAAGAAATGTGTGATGCGCTAGGAATCCATTGGAAAATTTCTGATCATGCCCATGTACTTATTGTATTGTTCACCTACAGCCAGCACGTGTTGATTTGACATTGAAGAAGTTCAGCCTAGCTACAATATACGGACAGATAGAGGGAAAGATGTTCTGGGGAGTGTGTCAACTTCTTGGACATTATGCACGTCTGGACTGGGCTCTATTGTATAACTGTCCAAGTATGACTGTTATGACCATTTCCTGTTGTCTTTGTTGCTTATTGACCGGATATGGTTGTGAGATAGGGTCATGTATTTATGCTTTTATGGCCAGTCAGTTTCTAATTCTAAGGACCCCCAAGAAAAGGGTTCCTTTTTTGCAATTGTTAAGAAGTGCGTTGATGAGTAAGTTGAAGTGGAGGCGCCTTAGGAGGCAAACTGACATTTTGGAATTTCAAGAGAAGGTGGCTCTCTTTTTCTCGGGTATATCTGTGAACTGTGAATGTGTTACAATTAAGTCTCAACTTTTTTGACTGTCCCAGGTCTTTTTATCCCCATAGGGCAACATTTCATCACCCTATAGCACGATTAATCAATATTCAGTTGATGGATTGATTGGACCAAAGATATATTCTTATTTAGAATAGGAAACACTATGTTAGTTTATGATGACAGAACGACTGAATAGTAAATTATGCTAGCTTGACCACTTGCAGGAATCAGAGAGAATTGTCTTCCATATAGTGACTGATTCTCTTAATCTCCCAACAATCTCAATGTGGCTCTTATTAAATAATCCTGACGAAGCCACAATCCAGATCCAGAGCATAGACACTTTTGAATGGTTGTCAGCCAAGTATGAAGTGACACTGCAGAAGCAAACCTCCTCTGATCCGAGATACATTTCTGCACTGAACCACCTTCGCTTCTATCTGCCAGATGTTTTTCCCCTGCTTAATAAAATTGTGCTCCTTGGCCATGAAGTAATTGTGCTAAGCGATCTATCCATACTTTGGAGTTTTGACATGAAGAGTAAAGTAAATGCAGCAGTGGAGACCTGTCAGGAAGGTGAGCCTTCATTCCGTAGGATGGATTTGTGTATCAACTTCTCAGACCCAATGGTGGCAGAGATTTGATGCCAAGGCATGTACATAGGAATTCAGGATGAATGTGTTTGATCAGCAATAATGGAGGAGACAAAATTTAACTGATGTCTACCACAAATACCTGAAGTTGGTAAGGAATCTATGACCTATCTTTATAAACTTACTAAATAGCTGTTTTTCTTTTTTCTTTTTCAATGATTTAGATGTCTGCTGCTGGTCTTTCATTCCTTTCCACCCCCATCCCCAAAAAAAAAAAAAAAAAAAATCTTTTTGTCTGTAATTAGGTTACTCTGTACTTATATACTCAACTTAATATTGTACATGTTTAAGATTGTATTTTATGTTTTGTAATGTCATTTCCCTTGGGAATTTTGTCTCCATGGGAAAATACACCGCTTTTGTTATTACACAAAACTGGATTGGAGTTCAGGGATGGCATTTCCATATTATGTAAATATATGACTTACTCACTGTCAGTTGCTCAGTGTGAGACAGGGATTCTAATAAATTTCAATTCACAATGATTGGCATAGGGATTCATCTCTTGTTCGCATGTCACAGTGCTCCGGTTTGTGTACATTACAGTAGTTTCAAGCTTGTAAACCTTAAATGTCAGACTGTGTTTTCCTTCTTTTGGTTGGTAAAAAATAAAAATAAAAGCAGAATAGTGGATATAACGACTCAGGAAGATTATGTATGCAGAAGTGCTTTTTATATGCTGCACTTATGCGTTATGCCCTTACCTTTTAGACTGCAGTGTTTGTGATGCTTATTTTCTACTTGGGTGATGCAGGGAAATAAGAGGCTATTGTGGAAAGCTGGTAGTTTGCGCTTAGGTTGGGTCACATTTTACAACCTGACAGTAGCTTTGGACCGGAGATTGCATGTCCTTGGGTTGTGTTACGACTCCTGTTGGTTTTTTGTGGAGTCTAGTTTGTATATGTGATTTGGATGATAACCCGACCGGAAGTAATGTTGTGTGGTTAGAGTTAATGGTGCATTGTACAACCGTTCTCTGTATTCAACTCTCTCAATAGTGAAATCCCTGCAGTTTCGTGGACGTAGACAAATTGTCGAACCACGTAAAATCTGTGTCTTCTTCTTTCTTGTTTCTTATCGCTTTATATTCTTGATTTGTTCTTTGATTGTGTGTGTTTGTTAGTGGATTTAAATTGTTGTTAAATCCCAACAACTGGTATCAGAGCTCTAGGTTAAGAGGTCAAGGGTTTACACAATGGCAGAAGACAAAGTTAAGATTGAAAAATTCAATGGCACGAACTACGCGTTTTGGAAGATGCAGATGGAGGATATTCTGTATCAGAAGGATCTTTATCAACCTATCGATGGGAAGAAGCCAGCGGATATGGAGCAAGCAAAGTGGGATGTTCTGGATCGCAAAGCCCTAGGGACTGTGCGACTGTGCCTAGTGCCGTCAGTTGCATCGAACATCGCCAAAAAAAAGACTACATCAGATTTGTTCAAAGCCCTAGAAAAGATGTACGAAAAACCTTCAGGGGTGAATAAGATATATCTTATGAAAAAGTTATTTAATCTAAAGATGTCTGAAAATACTATTGTTGCTGAACATATCAACAAATTTAATACGGTTATAAATCAGTTAGAATCCGTGAGTATTGTTTTTGATGATGAAATTAGAGCTCTTGTCCTTTTATCAAGTCTGCCAGAAAGTTGAAATGGACTTGTCGTGGCAGTAAGCAATTCTTCCGGGTCTGCAAAGATAAAATTGGAGGATATTATGGCATTGATACTAGGAGAAGAGGCTCGGAGAAGAGCATCGGGTGAGGATGTTGTTTCAGGTTCAGCACTCAATACGAATGAGAGAGGTAGGGCTATGAATAAGGGAGGCAATAAAAAGGGCAAGAGAAAATTGTATTCGAGAAACAGAGGCCGAAGTAAATCTCGTGATAGAGATGAGGGCTGTTGGAACTATGGTCAGATTGGGCACTGGAAGCGAGACTGCAAGGCACCGAGAAAGAAGCAGAATGGGAATAATCAAAGAGGTAAAAATACTGCTAATGTTGCTGACGAGTCTGATAATGATGCTTTGATTTGTTCACTGAATTCTCGCAGTGAATCTTGGATTGTAGATTCTGGAACTTCATTCCATGCTACTCCACACATGGATGTGCTACAAAATTATGTGCAGGGAAACTTTGGCAAAGTGTATTTGGGCGATGATGAAGCCTGCAATATAGTTGGGAAAGGGGATGTGCAGATTACTTAGACAGATGAGACGGTTCTGAAATTGAAGGATGTTATACATGTGCCTAGTCTAACACGAAATCTTATTTCAGTGGGTCAGTTGTCAGAGGATGGAGTGGTCACATCATTTACATCAGATGCTTGGAAGATGAGTAAGGGGGCTTTGATACTTGCTCGTGGTAAAAAGGAAGGAACTCTATATGTATAGTCGGGATACTTACAGTAGCATCACGGTGGCAGCATCAGAGATTGACTGTACTACGTGGCATCGTAGGTTGGGTCACATGAGCGAAAAGGGGATGAAAGTAATGTTGTCCAAGGGGAAACTGCTAGGTTGTAAGAGTCTAAATTTGCACTTTTGTGAAGATTGTGTTCTTGAGAAACAGAAGAAGGTCAGCTTTATAAAGGTGGCAAGGACTCTGAAAACGGAGAAGTTGGAGCTTGTTCATACCGACGTGTGGGGTCCATCAAAGGTATTCTCTCTCGATGGTTCATCTTACTTTGTTACTTTCATTGATGACGCTACTAGAAAACTATGAGTTTATTTTCTTAAGCATAAATTTGATGTGTTTGATGTTTTCAAGAATTGAAAAGCATTAGTTGAGAATAAAACAGGGATGAAATTGAAGTGTCTAAAATCAGATAACAGTGGCGAGTATTGTAGCAGTGAGTTTGAGGCTTATTGTGCTGCGAATGGAATTCGAAGGTTGAAAACGGTTCCAAAGAAGCCAAGGCAGAATAGAGTTGCTGAGCGCATGAACAGGACTATCCTAGAGCGTGCGAGGAGCATGAGGTTACATGCTGGGTTACCTAAGCAATTCTGGACTGATGCAGTAAATACAGCTGTGTATTTGATCAACAGGGGACCTTCAGTTCCTTTGAATTGTGGATTGCCGAAGGAGGCTTGGACAGGCAAGGGGGTAAATTTATCCCATTTATGAGTTTTTGGTTGCATTGCTTATATGCATATAGAATTGGAGGATAGAGATAAACTTGATGCTAAGTCTTGTAAGTGTGTGTTCATAGGCTATGATACTAATAGCTATGGGTATAGGCTGTATGATTTTGAGAATCGAAAAACACGCAGGAGTATTGATGTGGTATTTAATGAGTCAGTTTTGTATAGAAACAGACAAAGTTAACCCAAGGAGACTGAGGTAAAATCAGACTTTGTAGAGTTTGAGGGAATCCCCAACAGAAATGTCATAGAGCCTCAGGATACTAATACACAATCTACTCCACTGGTAGATCCACAAACTCCTCTTCCTAGAAGGACTACACGTATGGTAAAACCACCAGCACGTTATTCTCCATCTTTGTCTTATCTGTTGTTACCTGATAGCGGTGAACCAGAATGTTTTGAGAAAGCGTTGCAGGTTGAGTCCAAAAAGGAATGGGAGCATGCGATGGATGATGAGATGGATTCTCTCTCATCAAATCAAACTTGGGAATTGGTTCAATTGTCCAAGGGGAAGAGAGCTTTGCACAACAAGTGGATTTACAGAATTAAGGAAGAATCTGATGGGAACAAACGGTACAAGGCAAGGTTGGTAGTTAAAGGTTTTGAACAGAAACAAGGTATAGACTACACTGAAATCTTTTCTCCTGTTGTTAAGATTTCTACTATCAGATGCGTCCTTAATATTATGGTTGTTGAGAACTTGCATTTAGAGCAGTTGAATGTTAAAACTGCTTTCCTTCATGGGGATTTGGAGGAGGACATCTATATGTATCAGCCATAGGGTTATGTTGTGAAAGACAAGGAGAATCAGGTGTGCAAGTTGAGGAAGAGTCTGTATGGGTTGAAATAGGCTCCAAGGCAATGGTATAAAAGGTTTGATACCTTTATGACAACTACGGGGTTTAATAGATGTCATGGGGACCATTGTTGTTTTATTAAGAAATTTTGTACATCATATCTCATACTTTTGTTGTATGTAGATGATATGTTTATTGTAGGTTCAAGCATGGATGAGATTGTTAATCTCAAGGCACAACTGTCAAAGGAGTTTACAATGAAGGATTTGGGCTTTGCAAAGAAAATTTTTGGGATGCGAATTAGTAGGGACAGGACAAATATGAAGTTGAAGTTGTCACAGGAGGAGTATGTTGAAAAGGTGCTGAAAAGGTTCAATATGGAGAGTGCTAAACCAGTTAGCACACCTTTGGCAAGTCACTTCAAGCTTTCAAAGGAATAGTGTGCAGTAACAGATGAAGAGTAAAACTATATGTCCAAGGTTCCATATGCCTCGGCGATAGGCAGTTTGATGTATGCTATGGTTAATACAAGGCCATATATTGCTCATGCAGTGGGAGTTGTCAACAGGTTTATGGCAAATTCGGGTAAGGAGCATTGGGAAGCAGTCAAGTGGATTCTGCGCTACTTGAGAGGTACTTCAGATTTGGCTTTGAATTTTGGGGGTTCTGATGTTTGTTTGCAAGGGTTTGTAGATTCTGATTTAGCAGGGGACATTGACAGCAGGAAGAGCACTACAGGGTATACTTTTACATTGGGCAGTGCAGTAGTCAGTTGGGTCTCGAGGCTACAGAAAATAGTGATTATTTCAACAACAGAGGCGGAGTATGTTGCAGCCACGGAGGCATGCAAGGAGATGGTATGGCTGAGAAGTTTCGTGAAAGAGTTGGATAAGGAGCAAGACAATTCTAAATTGTTCAGCGATAGTCAGAGTGCTATACATCTGGCAAAGAATGCAGCTTTTCATTCGAGAACCAAGCATATCGACATAAAGTATCACTTTATTCGCTCTTTATTGGAGAATGAGGAGTTCACTTTGGAGAAGATTCACACAAGGGATAATCCGACATATATGTTTACGAAAGTGGTTACTGTGGAGAAGCTGAAGTCTTGTTCAGCTTCTGTGGGTCTCTCAGCTTGAGGACAGGAGGAAGAGCTGCAGGGGGATGAGAGATTGTTTTTTGGAAGGATTGCAGTTTGATGTTGGTGTTTGAACTAGTCTCCAAGTGGAAGAATTGTTGGTTTTTTGTGGAGTCTAGTTTGTATATGTGATCCGGATAATGATCCGACCCGAAGTAATGTTGTGTGGTTAGGGTTAATGGTGCATATAAAATCCGTTGTTTTGGTGATTAGGGTTAATGGTACATTGTACAGCCTCTCTCTGTATTCAACTCTCTCAATAGTGAAATCCCTACAGTTTCGTGGATGTAGACAAATTGTCGAACCACGTAAAATTTGTGTTTTGTTCTTTCTTGTTTCTTATCGCTTTATATTCTTGATTTGTTCTTCAATTGTGTGTGTTTGTTAGTGAATTTAAATTGTTGTTAAATCTCAACAACTTCGCTGTCCCGCAGAGTGAGATCGAGCTGGCCGTTATACACTACGAAGGAATTATGAAGCCGTGGTTGGATATTGGGCTTGAGAAGTACGGGTGGTATTGGAGGAAACATGTCAATTATGATCTCCCTCACTTGCAGCAGTGCAACCTCCGTCAGCGGGGAGAAGATCTAGCAAGGAGTTGTCTCAAAAACGACGTGGTATTTGACCCCATACGACGTGCAACATTGTTTGGGGAACAGCCCAAGGTGGTGTATAATAGAGGAACTCTGCCCCGTTAGAAATTAGATCCCGCGACATGAATGCTTTGTTGTTGTGTTATTCTTTCATAATTTCCCATGATAGGAACTGCACATGTTGACATGTTATTCTTTCATTCTTCTATTATTTTTCTAATTTTTGTGTAAATTTCACTTCTTGTTGTGTTAATCTTTTATTTTTCCCAATTTTTTTAATTTTCGTGTAAATTTCACATCATGTTGTGTTATTCTTTCATTCTTCTCCAATTTTTTAAATTTTTGTGTAAATTTCACTAATTTTTGTGTTATTCTTTCATGCTCCCCCAATTTTTCTAATTTTCGTGTAAATTTCACATATTGTTGTTTTATTCGTTTATTCTTTTCCAATTTTTGTGTAAAATTTAACTCGTGAATTTTCCCATTTTCTCGACAATAATAATTTAAGTACCGGAGTCGTGCTTTCTAGAAAATTGGCACCAAATCGTAAAACTGTCGTATGTTTATTTTTTCTCAAGTGGTTTTTTTACGTTGTTTTTTAGGCAAATTTTACACTTTATACCTTGAAAATTTAAAAAAAATTTACTATGTGCGCTTAAAAATTAAATTTCTTATATTGTATTTTTAATATATTAAAAATGTTACAGTTAACCATTCTATTAATTTCCGATACTCATTCAAAGTAAATGGAGTAATTTTGAACAGAATAAATAATGAAAGCTAGTAAAAATGTTAAATTATAATACTTTTAATGCATTGAGGGTAGAATATAAAAAATTTAATCTTTAAAAATATAAAATAATAAATTTTAAATCTTTCGGGTGCAAAATGAAATTCTTTTTTTTTTATTTGAGCAATGTTATACTTGTTGTCCAAATTTTATTTCTCAAATCAATGGAAGTGGTTGGATTAGTGAGATCCATTAACTCTATTAAATATTCTATCATTTCCAAGATTTAGTAAATAAATTTAGGATTTTTTTTATTTTTTATTTTTCCTTCGTCCTGTTGCCCAACCTAATTGCGACACACGCCCAATTTTCTGAAGATGCTGACACGTGGAAGAAATTGATTGGGTTATCGCAGATGAGGTGCGATCTCTCTCTATCCACGTTGTGTGGTGCATTGAGCAGACTTGGAACCACCAAATAGATCTATTAATTCGAATATTCCATTAAGCAAACTTTAACTGATCCTCTTGTCAACAACTTCCATTCAACAGTAGAATTATTATTCCTCTACTGAAACATTACAATGGCCACCATCACTGCTTGCACTTCAACCTCTTCGATCACACCCACGGCTCTCCTGCCCAAAGGATCCCTCGTACGTCCTACCGTAGTCGGTAAGAATTTCCGTTTCTCATTATAAAATTGCTTGTACTTTGTACGTTTTAGACTCTGATAGACAAGTCACATCTGCTCTAAAGACTGAAATTGATTCCAGGGTTACCAGCAATGGCGGCAAGGGTGGGCAAAGTGAGGTGTTCCATGGAGGGAAAGCCTGCTGTGGAGGAGAGTGGCTCAAATTTGGGGATGGGTGCATCACTGATTGCGGCGGCATGTGCTGCAACCATATCCAACCCAGCCATGGCTTTGGTGGATGATAGAATGACCACAGAAGGAACTGGGCTTCCTTTTGGTTTGAGCAACAACTTCCTCGTTTGGATCATTTTAGGTGTGTTTGGCTTGATCTGGTCTCTCTACATTATCTACACTTCCACCCTTGAAGAGGATGAGGAGTCGGGATTATCCCTTTAATCTTTGCGCCTCTTGTGTTTGTTGTAATGCTTCATTGAGTACTGTGTATTTATGTACTGCTTAATTACACTCTTATCATCTTCCATTACTCCTTTTTTCTCTCTTTGTAATTGATAGTCTTATACAATTGATATGACATGTGAAATCAACAATCAATAATACACCACCTCGTGGTATCTTAGTGGTAACAAAATCTTTCAGCCTCAGTCTGTCCCACGCCTAAATAGGAGGGAGGGGGGTTTAGTTCAATAATTCTTGCCCAATCTTCAGATTTTATCAAATAAACAGTGTTACATCTCTTACTAACTGATAACATACATTTGTATTTAATTTCATATCGACTGTTTGAAGTTAATACCATATTACCATGACACGTTAATTGTGTTTTCTTTAACTCATAACATACATTTTGGAATCCAACAAAAATTACTTCTAGAAATTTTAAATCCCGAAATCAAAAGTTTCAGTGGGAGCCGAGAGAGAGAGAGAGAGGGAAATGGGGTTTCGGTCAATGATATCAGAATTGGATCGGCCATCGAATCGGTAAGAGGATCGAATCAATGGTTCATTGATTCAACTGTTAGATCAACTGGTCGGACCGATCATATAATAAAAAAATAAAAATTATATATATAGTAATTACAAAATATAATAATTTAGCTAAAAAAATATAAAATATATTTGCAATGCATACACATAATATTCACAATCTCAATATCACAATCCCACAATACTAAATGTTTGCTACATAAATATATTTAATATGAGATACGGTACAATAGGATACGGATATGAGATACGGTACGATAGGATACGGATATGAGATACGGTACGATAGGATACGGATATGACGATACGATCAAATCAAAAAAAATAGGATACGTGTACGATCAGGATACAACTATAATAAAATATATTTAATATTTTTATTATTTTCAACTAACTTAACACTTATATATTTTGGTAGTTCTTTAACATATAATAAAAAAAATTAATAATTCTTTTTAGTTTCAAGAAAATATACATTGTGTCGTTGTGGTATATTCACAAAGTGAATAGACTAATTAAAAGAATCAAATCTAATATTTACCTAGTATTTAGAAGTAATTTTTGTTAAGATTATAATGTAATAGCTTTTAATAATGCACAAATTAGTTTGCACACCACTAGTCAAGTTATAGTATAAAATGCAGTAAGTAGAAAGGGAGAGAAGACAAGATTTATAGTGGTTCGGTCAATACGAACTACGTTTACTTTGAATGGCTAGGTTCGCCGGAATTTTATTATCTCCGGTGTGGAAGAAGGGCACATGATTACAAGCTTTGAGAGGGGGTGAGAGAATCATGCTCAAATAAGTCTGATGCCCCCCAAGTGTTGGGGGAACTTATAATTTATAGTGGCTTGGTATAGTAATTGTATGACTAGTCTGACAGTTATAATGACTTAAGACCGTTTGATAGTAATTAGGTAGCTGATTTGACGGAGACGACTTATCATCTTCTCAACGGGTGAGGTGTGACGGTTGGTGTGCTCTCCAAAGGACTTGTTCAAGGATGAGGGAGATTGACTCTTTCCAGGCTACGAGGTGAGGCTCCTGGACGCTCCCTTGGTAGCGTAGAGACTCTTGGATGACCTTTATTCTAAGGTGGTAGATGAGATTCTTGGATGACTATGCATGCTCCTCTGCAGCTCCTTGATCTTGATAAGATTATCTGGGTGTAGACTCATTTGGGCTTGACTAGTTGGATCTCTTCATATTGGGCCTTTAGCTCGAACCAGACTTATAACATGGGTTGTGCCTTTGGGCCTGACCCATCATTTGCCCCCAATGCCCTGCGTCCAACAAAACTTGGAAATGAGGGCATTTAAGTTGAATTTGAATTTTTGGCTGACCGACATAACTAAAACAACTTCAGGAAGCCAAAACATCCGTTTATAGGTCTTTTTTGGACTTTCAACAGCATCAATCATAGTCTTTGGCTATGAATCTTGTAGGGTTCGTTGAAAGCTTCGATTTGATATATTATAAGCCTCATTTCAAGCAACAGAGCAAAAGTTACGGTCAAAACCTCGAGCCGGAGGTGGGTGCATGTTTTAGGTGAACATGCCACTTCTGGGGGGGCACATACTTTGCTGGGTGAGCAGAAAACCTATTGGGTGAGCTGATTTTTTTTTTTAAAAAAAAAAACTTCGAGAGGTCAAAACACCTTTTGCTCAGCTCAGCTCGTCGAGAGTTTCGATTTGGTATATAATATGTCTCATTTTGAGTTACAAAACAAAATTTACAGTCAAAATAGCGAGCAAAGAGTTGTGCGTGCATTTTTGGGCAAACAAAGAGCTCCTGGGAGAGCAGGCAGCATCCTGGGCGAGCAGCAATTTTTTTTTTTTTTAAACTTCGGGAGGCCAAAACACCTCTTTCTGAACGTTTTTTGGACTTTGTTTGGAAAGCTCAATACCATAGGTAATGTATATAATAAGCCTCATTTTGAGTTACGGACCAAAAATTACGATCAAAATAGCGAGCAGGGAGCTAGGGGCGTATTTTTGGGCGAACAGCCAGCTTTTGGGTGAGTAGGCCATCTCCTTGGCGAGCAAGCCACCTCCTGGGCAATTTTTTTTTTTTTCAAAAAATGTCGAATGGTGGAGATCATGTGCTAAGGTCTGCAAATCTTGGTGTGCAACTTGAAAATGTTGGTGTGTCCCCTGGAGAAGAGATGAAGGTGCATGGCCTGTAGGACTGGCTACTGGGTGAAGGCTGGGCACCCATGTTGGCCAGGCAACGGAGGCCTTGGGTGAACGGGTTGCTTGTAAGGTTGGCGGTCTAGGCAGCCTTGGTGATCTGGGCGAGCAAACCAGGGAGGCTCCTGCTATGTTGGGCAATCCTTTAGGCGAGCAGAGCTTGGGCAATTATGCCTTGGGCGAGCAGGACTTGGGTGCAGGCTGTAAGGAGAGGTGTTGGGCAGGTACTTCTGTTGGTCAGGGATTGGGCGTCGAGGCCCAGGTGCAGGGCACCTAGGCTGAGGCTACCCAGGTGAGCACGGAGCCCTTGAGCGAGTGGAGCAGCTCTGGGGAGTGCACCGATGGGCGCCTTGGTGCTGTTGTATGCACGAACTAGCTAGGCGAGCATCCTATTGTGCAAGGCCGCTTGGGTGAACAACCTGCTATGCTTGGCATCTTGGGCGAGCATGGGTATGCCTTAGTCGCTAATCCAGGCGAGTAAGGAAGAGGAAAGAGGATTGGTCTTGGTGTGCAGGCGCCATAGAGCACCATTTTGGGTGAGCACAAAGGGTTAGGCGCCCCTCCAGGCGCTGACAAAGGGGGTCAGGCACTTCTTGGCGTCGCTGGCTAGGCGTCTTAGGCTTTGAGTGCTAGATGGATGAGGCCTCGATTGTTGACATTCAATCTAAGGTAATCCCTCGGGTTGCAGACGACCTGAGTTTTAAGATCCTGACTAGAGATGATAAAAATAATGTTATTTCAAATATTAAAATATTTAACATGATTACTTGAAGAGAGAGGCAGGCTGCTTGCGCGAGAGCAAGATAGAGTTTGAGAATTGCTCGTGAGAGAGCTAAATCTTTTGAGACCGAGTTTTTGGCGACCAATAAGAGAGTTTTTAAGTTTGAGGTCTAGGCTACTTGCTTGAGAGCAGAGCAGATGCCAAGCTTTTTTGGTGACTCGTGAGAGAGCTGGGAGATAGGCAGGTTGCTTGAGAACAGTGCAAAGGTCAAGCTTTTTTGGCGACCCGCGAGAGAGCCGCTAAGCTGGAGATAGGCTACCTGTTTGAGAACAGTACAGAGGTAGGCAAGATTTTTGGCGACCCTTGAGAGAGCCGTTAAACTGAATATAGACTACCTGTTTAAGAACAGTGTAGAGGTAGGTCAAGCTTTTTGACGACCCTCGAGAGAGTCGCTAAACTGGAGATAAACTACTTGCTTAAGAACAGTGTAGAGGTAGACCAAGCTTTTTGGCGACCCCCGAGAGATGATTCATCTCGCCTGGACCTGTTGATTTCCTCAGCATTCATAAATTTTTGAACTTTTGCCAATAATTCTGGCATGCTCTTTGGTGGGCGTTTCATCACGGAGAAAATGAAGCTCAATGACCGAAGGCCTCCCAAGAAGGCAGTCAGGCTGACTTTTTCATCGGGCTCTTCAACGTGAAGGACCTCCTCATTAAAACGAGTGAGGTAGCTTCGCAGGCTCTCATCTCGGTCCTGCTTTATGCTGAGCAGGTGGGTGGTAGGCTTCTTGTAACGGCATCCTCCAATAAAGTGCAACACGAAGGACCTGCTCAGCTCAGCAAATGAGCCGATAGAAGCGGGGGTGATCTTGGCGAACCACTGTCGAGCGAATCCCTTCAAGGTGGTTGAGAACGCTCTGCACATGATTTCGTCAGGGACGTTGTGCAGTTGTATCAAGGTCTTAAAATTTTCAAGGTGGTCCAATGGATCCTTCGTACCATCAAAGGTTTTGACGGATGACATCTTGAATTTTGAGGGAGTAGGTAGTTCGCCACGTCAAATTTGAAAGGTGTGTTGGTTCGACTTACAAGGTAATCTACTATCTCGAGTCCTCGTGCCTTCATGGCGTTGAAGACATCACCCAATTGATTCTGCACCTCCTTAATTTTTTCGTCCCAATGATTAGGAGGAGGTCCCTTGGAATTACTATGGATATGGCTCCCCTGCTTCAAGCTTTGGTTTTTACCCTCGTCCTCTTGGAAACAAGGGTCTCCACCATGAAAAGAGGGAGCTAGAAGAGGAGTTGGAGGTCCCTTGTGGGGAGCTCCCCTGTGTGGGGCGCCTGAGGGGACTCCAAAGGGGCGCTCAGATAAGGAACACCCATGTGGGGAGCTCCTTGACGCCTAGGGCGTGGAGCTCCTATGACTTGAGGTCTAGGTTGTGCTCTTCCTCCTAGATGAGAAACAACCATGTAAGGAACTTCTTGTCGCCCAAGGAGCATTAGTTGTAGGATGTGAAGACCCTGGTCCATTACCGGACCCCTGTCTTCCAAGGGCAATCCTCCCATTACCGGGATATCCCGCCCTCCACCAAAGGATTTCGGCTAACCTGTGGGTCAAACCCCCACAGTAGCCTTTACCTCTGTCCCACATCAGGGAAAGAGTCGTCTCCCCACCCCCATATAAGCCGAAGCACCATATGAGAGCAGTACCCAAGTACCCACAGGTTAGCCGAAATCCTTTGGTGGAGGGCGGGATATCCCGGTAATGGGAGGATTGCCCTTGGAAGACAGGGGTCCGGTAATGGACCAGGGTCTTCACATAGGATCTGTTGGTTCTAGGCCGCAAGTTGCTGCATGGTCTCGAGCATCTGCTGCTCATTTGGGCAGGATTGGTTGGTTGACGAGCAACTTTCTCCTCTCATGGTAGTGGGTTATCTTCAGGCTGATTCATGGATCTGTTGGTGATCGACTTTGACTCAGCAAAGGAAAGTGGTTAGGTGAGAACTGTCGTTCCCACATACGGCGCCAAACTTATGATGCACAAATTAATTTGCACACCACTAGTCAAGTTATAGTATAAAATGCAGTAAGTAGAAGGGGAGATAAGACAAGATTTATAGTGGTTCGGTCAATACGACCTACGTCCACTTTGAATGGCTAGGTTCACCGAAATTTTATTATCTCTGGTGTAGAAGGAGAGCGCATGATTACAAGTTTTGAGAGAGGAGGAGAGAATTATGTTCAAATGAGTCTGATGCCCTTCAAGTGTTGGGAGAGCTTACAATTTATAGTGGTTTGGTATAGTAATTGTATGACTAGTCTGACGGTCATAATGGTTTAGGACCGTTTGATAGTAATTAGGTAGCTGATCTGGCGGAGGCGACCTATCATCTTTTCAACGGGCGAGGTGTGACGGTTGGTGTGCTCTCCAAATGACTTGTTCAAGGATGAGGGAGGTTAACTCTCTCCAGGCTGCGAGGGTGAGGCTCCTGGATGCTCCCTTGGTGGTGAGGGTGAGGTTCCTGGATGCTCCCTTGGTGGCGTAGAGACTCTTGAATGACTCTCTTGGATGACCCTTACTCCAAGGTGGTAGAGGAGACTCTTGGATGACCATGCATGCTTCCCTGCAGCTCCTTGATCTTGATAAGGTTATCCGGGTGAAGACTTCTTTGCGCGTGACTAGTTGGATCTCTTGACATTGGGCCTTTAGCTCGAACCAAACTTATAACATGGGTTGGGCCTGACCCATCAACTTTATTATATGGTTTTTTGATATGTAATTATAGATAATACTTAAAAACACTCATGTGTCTTTGAAGTAATATGAAATTTTTGTTAATGTATTGTATGGTATGTGAATTCGAAAAGAAATATTAAAAATTCAACTAAAAAATTATATATGTTGTTCTACTACAAAAGTATCCGTAAAGTATCATAATATTTAATTATTATTAGATACGTAGAATGTGTATCCGATACGTATCTTTAAGTATCCGACGAATATCATATTCGACACGATATTTGATATGAGTATATCAACTTCAACGAAGTATCCGTGATTCTCATGAGAATAATGACTTACTGAGTGAGCCCTTGGGTTGATCGATGGACCATTGAAGGCTTGAAGTGTTCTGGTAGTAGCCTGAGTTGAAGGCTTGAAACTTGATCGGTTGGCATTGTGGACCACTATGAAAAAATATGCGAATTCTCGATTGTCATAGTTGCATATATTAAACTTCTCTAATTGTAATTGTTTTTTCGGGTTATATTATGACTTTAAAAACCTTTTCTCCCATTTTCCTTTTTTTTTTTTTTTAGAATTTTTAATTATTTCATTATCACATTTTTTTTTTTTTTGATAGATAGAATCACTCTGAAACTTACACTTTAAAAGTGTAAGCGGCAGAAAACTTTATACACACACAACCCCAAGAGTATTCGATGTGATTATCACACAAAACTTCAACCAATTATAACCTAACACATGTCTTGTGTAATTACACATTTACACTAATAACTAACTACCACTCATTTAATTTTTTTTTAAAATTTATAAGCTATTAATTTAAATTTTCAAAAAAATGTATAGCTTTATCACCCCTAATATTTCTTAATTTGTTATTGAACTTTCCAAATGGTTCGAAGACAATAAAAAAAAAAAAAAAAGGAAAAAGGAAGGGAAGGAGGGGAAGGGAATGCCTGCAAATTTCATGCAACGGACCACCACTAGTCTATATATATATATATATAGACTAATAATTGCATCTACATAAAAATATTATATAACAAATAAAAAAATAGTAATACTATATTGATTAAATTTTGAGACTAAATTAAGAGTTTAAATAATATGACAGTTTATTTGGTTTTAAAATTTGATCAATATAGCATTACTAATAAAAAAATAATAATTAGAAGGTACACCAATTAGAAGACCGATAAATTAAATAAAAGGTGTAATTTGCAGTGATTAGCTGAGGAATGTACTATTCCTTACATCAGCATCCATTATTTCAACAATCATAATTAATTTATCTTCAACTCCAACCATCTATTTATCAACACTACTACTAACAACAAATTATTGGTAACTATGGCTACACACAAAAACTCATATCAATACAATTGCCTTTGCTCGAAGACAATATGGAACAAACAAATTTTGTCAATCGATATGAACCAACTATTATTTAAAAAAAAATTAATTGATAACTCAAATACGAATATCCAAATACAACAAGAAAGTAACATTATAAATTCTTTTAAAACAATGACAAAATATTAATAGAATACAACCCGTTGTACAATATATTAGATGGTCATTACTATCAATTACCTATTATTTATAACTTTATTTTTGCATGTATTCATCCTAAACCAAACCCCTTCAAAATTCAAGTCAATTCTAATAAATTCAAAACTTCCATATCAATTCTTGCTCCGAGCGGCCTAAATGCATCTCAAGCAAATCTTTACACTTCCATACGACAACAACCAAAGAAAAAAAAAGTTAATTAATTAACCAAGTGCAAAACCAAGCAAGATCATATACACAATTTAAATTCAATAATATTAGATTGACCAAATTTTGAGTCTAAATGACATGATAATTGACGTGGGCTTCGTTGATTGGTGTCATGTCATTTGGACCCCAATAAAAACATCAACTAATCAACTGTTATGTCATTTGGACTCTAAATTTGATCTCAAAATTTGATCAATGTAACATTACTTATTTAAATTTAAAGTTGATGAATAACAAAAAAAAAAATGAAGTGGAGCTGCACTTCCAAGAAGTGGGAGAAGTTAAATGGGAAGTAAGTAATCTTAGCTACTACAATCCCAATAGGAATACCACCGAATCCCACTGAAAATAGTGTTTTAAAATTTGGCCGGGCCCGATGGGTTGATCTGATAAACTGGAGTTTGAAGCGGGCAGGTTTACTTATTAGATTGTTTAAGCAAATGAATCGGATAAAATCCATTGACCCGGCCGGTTTTAAAACAAATTTGGTGAACCGGATGATTTAAATCAAACGATATAAATGGAAGGTTCTGGGGTATTGTTTGCCCAAATTTCATTTTAACTGTTGTTTTGTTTGCCTTTGTCCTCTCCTCTGCTGTTCCTCAGCGCCGACTACTCCTCACAGCTTCACATCTCTCTCACACACACACACACTTTCTCAGCAGCTCAATCGAAGCCTCGAACTACTCCAATTCTCAGATCTTCATCCGTTAGTCGATAATTTGAGGCACATCATCTGGTATTAGATCTCTCTCTGTCTCTTTTTTTTTTTATTAAATCAGAAAATATGTGAGCATTGCTAGAGGTAGACAAGTTTGAATTGCAACAACACACTTGATATATATTTATTCATCCTGTTTCTTTCTTCTGGAATAAAAATCACCAGAACTCAATAAAAGAATACTACATATGTGATCCAGACTAATCTGGAAGAGTATTTTTTATACAAGGCATACTCTATTGATGTTTTTAACAGTTATGTAAAGCACCATAGGGACGATTTAACGATTCCAGAGTAGATATTGCTTCCACAACACTAGCTTTGTCTGCTATGAGCTGCTCGTCCTTCGTCTCTCTGTCTCTTGTGTGTGCTATTATATTATGTTATATGTAGTTTTTTTTTGGTCTATTTTCAGATTCAGTTAATATGTATTTATATAAATTTTGGCCTATTTTAATTTCAACATTTATCATATTTCATATTCATTGATAATCTGATTATCCATTTTAATAATTATACAATCCATTCGAATGTCCTTGACATCCCATGAATGCATTCATAATTTCATATACATTGATAAGTTATAGGTGGCTTAGAGGATAAAATCATATTAGTTATTACATACTGCGGCTATGAAATGAGATGTTGAGGATTCTTGATGCTAGGTTTTAAATATTAAGAATTCTTGTTGTTCATTATATATAATTGAATTGCACCGTTGAGATTGGTCATTTGATAACAGTGGAAGTATTTGTATTTTCAAGGGGATTACAATTTACATATGCCTTGCTTTGGATACATTATGCATTGAATTGAATGCTTTGGATACATGTTTGATGATTTTGGGGGTTTTGTTTGATCTAATAATATATATTAATCATGCTATTTTCATAATTATTATGATTTTTTAGCTTAATTATAATTATTTTTTATTTTTTTATTATTTAACCAGTTCGACCAATGACCTAACGGTTGAACCATTGACCCGATTCCTTTCCCGGGTTGATGTCCAGGCCAAGTTTTAAAATTATAGTTTTGTGGACTTTTATTCCCATCTAATCTTCCAAATCCTCTCTTGTCCCACATACCAAACGTACTCTAATTGTTTGGGCTGCATTTTTAACCTCTCCTATCCTATTGATTAAAGAATCATCTTACCATTAGTACAACTTTCAATCCTTCAAAAGAAATGCCAGCACGTATACTTTGAATGCTAATATTTGTTCAAAAATCCCTTTATTATAAAGGGTAAAGCTATTCATCGTTTAATAATATATAATTCACATTAAGAATACCATTGTAGTGAATTCATCTCCATTTATGAACAAGTACCCACCTATGTGTCATACTATCGGAAGAAACAAGTTAATGAAAAAAAAGGTGAAAGGGTCACCATAACTAGGGGTGAGGTCAAGTATAGATTTTTATTTTCATGATTTGTGGACCATTAATTATAATAATAATCAAATAAAAAAAAACTTACAGATGCCATATTTTTTAAACTCTTATCATTTTTAAACCAAAATTTAAATTTGAATAAAAAATTCTTAAAAACCTTCTCCAATACTAAACTCATACCTATATTAAATCAAGAAAAACGCATTTTTTTTACTCAAATTAAGATAAATTCAAATTCATACCCAAATTTTTAATAGTAAAAATTCACCATCTTTTAAAAATCTAATAATCATATTTTACCTTATTTGAAATTTGAGTTTCTCTTCCTTTAAATTTGAATTTCACCGTAAAAGAAGTCTTACCAAATCAAGTTTTTTGCCCTTTAATTTGAGTAAGAGTTTTGATTTTCATTAAAAATAGTCTAACAAACAAACAATGAAAAATCAATACACAAAAAAAAACCAAACCAACAAAAAATCAAACAATAGAATTGTGCGCGCTTGTGAAAAAAACTCAAATTTAAGAGTATATCCAACATTTATTAATTTCTAAACAAAAAATTAAATTTGAGTAAAAATTTTCGCCAATATTATATTCAAATTTATATCAAATTGAAGGAGACTTAAATTTTATCTAATTTAAGAGAGTCTATCATCCTTTAAATTTATATTTATCTTTCTTTAAGCTTGAGTTTTTCTATTTGAAAAGATCTATACCCTTTTTTCATCTTTTTTTTTTTTTGAAAAAATTTCAGTCATATCCCCTTTAATTTATCATATCTTTAAGGATTCCTCTTATATTTTTTAAATTTTTATTAACACTCTCTGTCAGATTAAAAATATTAACTAGAATGTAGTTTTATTAAATAATTCATGATATATTTGAGGAAAACTTCATCCACACCTCTTTTAGATAGATATATTTTCAATGAGACTTCTTTTATTTTCTAATTTTTTTTATATATTAAAATTTGGGCAGATTAAAATTCGATTCGCATTAATTAAAATTTATTTTTTATATATTAAAATTCAAATAGATTAAAAATTATATATTTTTTATATATAATTTGAGTCGATTAAAATTATATTTGAGCCAATTTTAATCGGCTCAAATTTTAATGAATCAAATTTTAATAAATAAAAAAATTATAAATTTTAGTTAATTCAAAACTAAAATTTATAATATAAAATAGAGCGGCTTTAATAAGTTCATCTTACAATTTTAAATTAATTCATTCAACGATCACGAATATCTTTCAAAATTATTCACAAACTGTTCAAATTTTTCTAAATAAATAATTCATATTTAATCTAACAGTTTAAAATTACTCTCATTTGAAATAATATCCCTCTTGTTTTTGGGCACAGCTCATCTGCTCTTGAAGGCTAACAGCACACGGTGCAGTTTAATGCAACGACACCGTTTTTGGCGTGGACCCCCAAACAGACTCCCTCCAACTTTTGCACTGCAACTTTTGAATCCTTTACCAGCAAAATGCCAATAAGCCTATTATTTTCGCTTCTTATGGCAAAAACTTAAAATAAATTCTCTATTCGTCAATGGTTTTAGGGTCTCCCAAATTGCGAACGATGTCGTTTCGTGTTGTTAGGATAGAGTCAGATTTTTATTTTTTTTGAGTGCATACTTTAACGATAAGGTTTAATTTTTATTTTATTTTTTTCTCAACTTACATATTGTTCTTAACATAATGAATATCTGTATAATACGATGATTTGCAAGTTAAATTTTATTCCTTAAATATTTTTCTTCCAAAAAATTACATCACTCATTTATATCACATGTCTAATTATTTTAATATTTGATTAATTTATAATTTAATATAATTTTTATTTCAAATATTATCCATACACGATGATATACATATGTTGAAAAAAACTTATAAAATTACGTATTTAAAAAAATTATTATTTAATATAGTAGAATAGATTTTTTTGAAAACTTGAATTTTATATTTTATCGTGTCTTCAAGTATAGGTTATGACTAGTCAATAGATAATTGATAACTTAATTACATATAGAAAAAAATATATCATTGATTTTTTTTTGTTTAATGAATTTTTATATATCAAGTATGATGTAATAGATATAATAATATTATTTTTTATTTTTTTTCTCAACTTACATGTTGTTGTTAAATAAATTAAAAATGAATAACGTGACAATTCAATTGCATAATAAAATGTATATCAATTAATGATTGATAACACGATTACGTATAGAGAAAAATATATCATTGATTTTAATTTTTTTGTGTTCAAGGAATTTTTATATATCAATTTTGATGTAATAGATACAATAATATTATTTTATTTTTATAAATTAGAAGACAAAAATTAAACCTTATCATTAAAATACCCACTCCAAAAAACAAAAAAAAAACCATTTTACTTGACAACACGAAGGTTGCAGTGCAAAAGTTGGAGGGGAGTCTGTTGGGGGGGTCCACGCCACAAACGGTGCCGTTGCATTAAACAGCACTGTGTGCTGTTAGCCTTCAACAGCAGAGGAGCCGTGCCCCTGTTTCTACACTTCACTCTTCTCAGTCCTCTCTCTCTCTCTCCCCGATTTCCTCCCACTTTCCTCTCCTGACCATTCGTCTCCTACCTCTCTCTAGATTTGAACTTCAACAACTAGATCTTTCTTCAGCTTCCAACTCCGGCAACCAGATCTTTCTTCAGCTTCCAACTTTGGCAACCACATACTGCAGCAATCTAACTACTCCGACAACTCTTCCCTCTTTCTATTTCTCTTCTCTGCAACACAACTCTCACACAGCCCATCGTTCAACACACAACTGTTAATTTTTAAAAATTAACAGAGAGGTAGTCCCAATTTTAAACAAACATTAACAGCTAGGTTGTTTAAAATTGGGACTACCTCTCTCTTAGCGTTCCAGCGCCACCTTCACCAGCAAATCGCCTCCGTCACCGCCACAACACCACCGTCACGACCACAACCATCTCCCAGGTATTTCTCTCCATTCCCCTCCCCCTCTTTCTGTCTCTCTGCTTCCCAAATACACACAGAACACAATTTCCTTCACTCCCCAAACCCCAATCATAATGCCCATAAAATGCGTAAGAGAAACACTGCCCCAGTTCTGTCTCTGCCAAGCCACTAACTGTCACCCAAAGACACCATGTGTTCGACGAAATGTCGCTACGGACACTTCCCCACCGCACAGCCCACAAACACCATGTGTTCTATATTGCACTAGTTTGTGCCGTGTTTTCACAAACTTGTGTACAGGTTGAATTTATTTGTGGGTCCCATTTTTTGAAGAATTTTATTCCAGAACTATAAACCAAATACATTTCCTGATTATTTTTATGAGAATTCGATTTGCACGTTTCATGGCTAAAGTTTTTCCAGTAGCTGTTTCTGTTAAAATTAGCTATGTTGAAGTTGGATTTTTTTTTTTTTTTTGACATGTGCATGCATCTAAATGAACTCTAGATAGTGAATCTTAATTTATTGAGTGTTTAATTTTTAGGAAATGTATTTAGTGTTATCCAATTGGTCACTACAATTTCTTTAGGAATACCTCATTCTGGGATACTCCCACGTATGAAATCCACATGTACTTTGATCCATAGTTCAAAATGACAATAAATATGATTTTTTTTATGCATTCTCACATTTTGTAAATTATTTAATCTTTCACCATGAATGAGGTAAGACTGAGTGTTACAAACTCAGTTGCATTATTAGAAACTGGGCGTGGATGTTTCAGGCAAGGCTCTTGAGCATGGATTGTTCACTCACAATTATTCATTGGTTTAAGGAACTTTACATATCAGCAATGTGGATTGTTCACCAATACAACTAGAAGCTTTACATATCATCATGTTTGTTCTAGAAATTTTATTCTTATTTCCAAGTGTTGTTGCATGTTTCATCAAAGATGGAGCGAAATTACTCCTTTGTGCATTATTTCTATTCAGTAGAAGCTTCCTGATGGTGGATCCTTTATGAAGCTAAGTTTTTTTTTTTTTTTTTTGGAATTAAACTAGCCCATTTCCTTTTATGCTTATTTTTATGGAGTAACCATTATTCGGCATTTTCTTATTGCTCGAGTGGAAATTATGATTTTGTGCTTGAATTGATTGTTGTTCCATTAGGACCATTGAGGTGACCTATCTATTTGCTTAAGAGTTGTGTTTATTCAATTTGTTGTTTTATTGCCATTCATTTCCCTGGGTTTGTGTGAAATTTAGAATTTTGAAATTTTGAAAGTAAGTTAGTTAGCTAAGAAGTATGGACACGGACATGGGACACAGATACAACACGACACGGACACGTCGATACGACATTTATCAAAAAAGTAGGATACGGACACGTTACAAAAAAATTATATTTTATATATAACATTATATAATTTATCGCAAATATAGTGATAATGATATACAATTCATAAAAAAATTAGTATTTTATGATAGGAAAACTAGTGTCTAGTTATCTGTGTAAATTTTTAGACTAAAACATCCTCATTATAGTCAATAATCATCAATTTTTTTTGTAGACAATGTGTACCTAATATATAATTTAAATAATTATTCTCATTTTCTCAATTCTTCTTTTTTAAAACTTTTATACATATTTTATTTTTATTATTATATTTGGAGTACAACTTCAATATTTCTAGTATTAGTAATTATATGTTCTCAAAATTTAAGTTTTGTTATTCACATTTCAACAAATGTCTATTGTTTAGTAGTAGACACGTTCTAAAGAAGGGTCGGACACGTTACCAAAGAAGTGTTCAACACATGTCCGAAATTAAAAATTTATCATTTAATTATGGACACGGATAAACGAGCATTGGACACGTGTTCGAGAATGTCGGTGTCCGACACGGATACGTCACGTTCTCGAGAGTTCTCGTGCTTCATAGTTGGTGTTGTCATTGACCAAGAAGGGTTCTATGTCATTATCTTATTACTTAGGTTGTATTTCTTTATTTTGTTGTGTTTGACTTTTTATGTTGACCATTTAATTTCATGTTTATATGATGATCTATAGGGTACTAATATTCTTATTTGTTGAGTTTTTATAACTGTCCATGGTTTCCTATATACTTAGTGAACAAATGTGTCATGCTATTTATAATAATTTTTATTTATTTTTTAATTAATATCTCTATTTGTACATTAAATTCAATGCTTATTTCCTTTTTTTTTTTTTTGGGATAACCTTGCATTGCACGGAGTGAATGCTTGTGGAAGTGTTGATTTGATGTCAGAACACACTTACACTCTTGTAGAACCCCTCCCTCTTACCCCTGCACAACCCCCCCCCCCCTCCGCCCTGCAAAAAAAAAAAAAAACTCACAGAACACACTCACCCTTACCTCAAACCCTCTATTTTCCGTCACACCTACAACTTTTGAATTTTATTTTCCGTCCACTCACTACTCTCTTTCTCTTATAGTTGATCATTGAGGCCTTTTCGATCTATACTTCTTCGAGGACTATGATCTACCTTAGAAATAGCTTCGATAAGGTGTGTTTTTGCCAGATAAAATTAGCTTTTATGTTTCTCTTACAATTTCTGTTGTATTTCATGGGTTTTTGAATGGATATTTGTTGGTTTTTTTTATGGAGTCTAGTTTGTATATGTGATCCGGATGATGACCCGACCTGAAATAATGTTGTGTGGTTTTTAATGGAAAATTTTCTGAGGCTTAGTCCATGGAGCGAAGGCTTGGGCCGATAGGCCCAAGCCGTAGCGCTCATGGTCAAGCCTCGTGGGGGTTCGGGGGCAACGCCCCCGAGGAAAATTTTTTGGGCCCGTTATACAGCCCAGTGCGTAGGACATATAAACCCTGTTGTTTTGGTGATTAGGGTTAATTGTGTATGGTACAGCCGCTCTCTGTATTCAACTCTCTCAATAGTGAAATCCCTGCAGCTTCGTGGACGTAGGCAAATTGCCGAACCACGTAAAATCTGTGTCTTGTTCTTTCTTGTTTCTTATTGCTTTATATTCTTGATTTGTTCTTCGATTGTGTGTGTTTGTTAGTGGATTCAAATCGTGAGAAATCCCAACAATATTTTGTTCCAAATTAGAATGTTTGAAATGGGTTGTGGTTGCATAGACCAATTCTTCATGGGTATTTTTTGTTGCTCAATGTTTCTAGAGATTTTGCACACCCCCCCCCCCCCCCCCTCAACACACACACAAAGGAGAAATGGTTTCTAGAATAGTTTAAAGAAAACCCATAACTCCATAAGTCGATAACTTTTGGTAAAGATGATTAGAAAAGTGTAATAATGAAGCAATTACAAAATGCGAATTTTACAATTACTTTAGGTTAACTTGGTTTGATTAGATGTAATTTGAATTTGATTTGATAAGATTCAATGAATTTTGTAATTACTTTATGTTCGATTTTGGTGTGAACTTTGTAGTTATTTTAGATTCAATTCGAATTTGGGGATTATTAATTGCATTTCTTCTGCTTCAGTTGAATTGGTAATTGCATCACTTTAGGTTACTTTATGTGTGAATAATTACGTTGTGTATCCTTCAATTCCAAATATTAGGCAAAGTCCTCAGTATTATTTTTCACACTCACATCTTATGACTTATATAGCGGTAGAATATGTGGTACACTTGATACGCTCGCAAAACCATTCATCAATTTAAACTATAGTGACGCAATTTAAGAATTTAAACTATATTAAAATTTTCCAATGAATATATGGAAAAGTTTTCTTCAATGACTTTATTCATTAAAGTTTTGGCTTAATTATAATTATGACTCTGAATCTTCTATTGCTTTGCAAGATTTTTAAGTGCCCATTACGAAGAAAGTATGTTTTGCTCCACTTTGTCCTTGTTATCATCCTAACTTTTATGCACAGGCTTGGATTTTCTGCAATTCAGTAGTTGATTACTAAATTTTTTTATTCATAGTACTTGTACATTTACTAAGTGAATGATATCTTATACCTTTCATGTATGTGCAATAGCTTTAATTATCATGGATTTTATGATTTTATAGTTTCAGTTTGAATATATGTGATTTAGATAATGTAGTTCTTTATTTTTATTTAATGGATGGTTTAATGAGTGCAAAAATTTGGATATTGTTTGCATGCCGTAGTAGTAGTGACATTTTTCAAACTTACATGATTCTATAGTCTATATATGTTCCCTTGATCACTTGCCTATGCACCCACTTTTATGTCTGCACATTTTTTGTTTCAGTTAGTTTTTTTTTTTTCAGTGTTAATGAGAGAAGAAATTAGTTTTTTTTTGTTGTACAAAGTGATAAAATGAGTTGTTATTTGTGAGGGAAGAAGGCCTTAATAAAAGAGCAATTTAGAAAATGATTTATTGTTCATTGATTTTTTTTTCTGGTATGTACATTGTTCATTGAAATTTGGCTTTTTTTTTGTTTTGCTAATTTTTTTTAAGTTTGAATTGTTTGATGATTATTTTCTATACAAATTCATGAGGTTTTTAATGGAATGAATAATGTCGCTTTAGCCATTTGACTTGGTTAGTGTTTATATATAAGAGTGTCTAATATTCGTATTTGGATTGTTGAGAGTTATTTGTGTTGTGTGGTATTAGATGCACGCCTGTTGATCGCATCAATGTCCTTCTCCCTCCTGATGGATTAGTTACCACGACAAATATCGTATATCCGGAGGTGTTATTGGACTCGGTGTAATTATTACAACTTTTTTAAATGTGTTGCAAATTACGTAATCTGACGTTTGTGACTGTTGTTATAGTTTTAATAGCTTTTTCCACACATGTATGACGATAAATTTTCAATGAATATATGTGTCTCATTAGTATAACGCTAAACAAATTTCAATTTTTTTAGAATTTGAGTCCATTTGTGTTCGATAAATTGAATGAGCGTAGACTTCTTTATTGGGATATTAATAAGGTACTTTAATGATATATCATGCTTTTTAACTTTATCCATTTGCTTTTATCCTTTTCTTATACTTTCTTGTTTAACATTACATAGATTGTTGTTCAAGTTAACACATGGAACTTGCGGTGTATATACACACTTTCTTGCGCATTCTGCGTCGGCCGTTTCCGCAAGCCGGTTGTGTTCATGCCACATAATAGCTTTGATTATCATGTAGTTGTCTACTCTGCAACTTATCACAAAAATTGTGTTATTTTGAATGTATTATTTGGGTAAACAAATGATATGGTGGATATATTATGTGTAATCTAAATACGCTTGTGAATTGTTCCAAAAGCTGCATCATGCACTCAAGTTTACATAAAACTGCTATTTGTTTGCATTTTATATTATGCATTTTTAGGGTAGACGCCAACTTAATTTCAAACTATGATGTCCAACTATGGTTACGTCGTGCCCTTGGGCATGGATTGTTTGATTTCTGGGAATTGTAATTTTTTTTTTCAGTTATGCATATAAGTTCACTTTTCTATGGTCTCCTATTTTTAAAGAAAATTTTACCAAAATTTTGTAAAAATAACGAGTTATTATTAGATTGAATTAACTTTTTTTAATTAAGTGATATAAATACTAGCCTATATCAAATTAACCGGATTTGCGTTTATGGAGATATGTTTGGCTTGATGTGAAATTGCTTGTTGTTTTGGTTTTTGGGTATAATTCATTCATTTTGTGAGGTTGTTTCTTTCATTTTTTAGTTTTGTATACAAGTTTATATTTTCATAATCTCATATTTTCAAAAGGAACTATGTCGAAATTTTGAAAAAATATCGGGTTATTAGTAAATTAATTGATTTATGTGACCTAAAAAAAAACTTTTACTTCATTGATTTTATTTCCTTTAATTAAATGAAATCTATAATAACTTACATCAAATTAATCGAATTTCTATGGGCTGCAAGTCATTGGTTCTTTACCTTGGTTTTTTCTTCACGTGTTGGTTGTGTGAATCGAGTTTAGTAAAGTGGGCCAAACACACATCTGATTGGTTTATTTTGATTGGAATTGATGGTTGTTTTGGTAAATGGGTTGGGAATGGTGATTTTTGGGAGAATTTTGATTGTGAACTCTGATTATTGTTATGTCTGATTGTGAACTGATAATTCAATAGACTATGAGTTTTTTTAGACAAGTTGCGAATTTCTTGGGCTTGTATTTTTAGTGCAATCTCTCCCAAAATATTACTTCCTCCGTTCCTCCGTTTTTAAATATCTGTCGTTTTGCACAAGTTTTTTTGTTTCATAATATCTGTCGTTTAATGAAACCAAAGTATAATTAATATTTTTTCTTCTAAATTTACCTTTAACTTTTCAATGTATTAGATTAGGTGAGGCTAAGTGTTTTTCATATTTTTTTTCTTTCCAATACGTATTGAATAAGGATATTATTGTAGTCTTGTGTAATTATTTTTTACTCATAAATAGCTTCTTTAATTTCTGAGTAAAAATTTTAAACGACAGATATTTAAGAACGGAGAGAGTAATTGCTAAAAAATGTCAACCAGTCAATATAAATCAACTTAAAGTATTTTTTTTTTCAAATTAATCAGTTGATTTACCGTAGCTTCAAGTTCGGATTACCAGTGAACTTATAAAGACACAGCTTCAGACGATGAATATAGGGTTTGTATACATGTTTAGATAGTTACACTGTGGCGTATTTATACAGGTACATTGATGTCGACGAGCTATAGACCTTGACGAAGAGCTCGAGATTTCAGTTGGGTGATGCTGGTGGAGCATCGAGGCTGAGATCTTCGCAACTGAAAAAGCCACCGGAGCCTCTCTGCCGTGCCGTTGCTGACTGTCTCTCATCTTCGACCAGCTCCCAACATTCAACCTCCTCGGTTTTTGCCTCAGAACCTTCGCGGGCTCTGCGGGTTCGAATTCACTTCATCCTCGTGCTCAAATTTGTGTTTCGTTTTCAGTTCTTGTAGCTGTAGATGTTGTTTCACTTGTTTTGGACTTAACAGTGTTGAGACTGAATCTAAAATAAAAAGGGGTTAATTGCGATAGATGTCTCTAAAGTATAAATTTTTTTTTATTTTGGTTATCAATGTTTTAATTGCATCATTTTGATCTCTAAAATATTGAATATGTTTCTATATGATTCTTTAAACAAACAGTGTTCAGATTGTTAATAATTTTTTATCACAAATTTGTCACATGATACTTAAATATGGATAAAAAAATAATTTGGATAACTTTTGACCAAATTTTTACTCAAATTTTGGTTAAATATCTATTTAAATTACACAAATTTGATCATGAGTTGTTCAAATTTTAGTCAAAAATTATTCACATTACACATTTTTTTGTTAAGAACTATCCAAATTTTGTTTAAGAGTTATCAAAATTATTTTTGTCCATAGTTAGCTATTACGTGACAAGTTTATAAGAAAAAATCGTTAGCAATCTGGACGTTGTCTGCTTGAAGGACCATATAGAAACATATTTAATACTTCATGAATTAAAATAATGCAATTGAAATATTGAGAACCAAAATAAGACAAATCTCATACTTTAAGGACCTCTAATAGAATTAATCCAAATAAAAAAAAATCCCTAAATGTGGAACTTTCGCTGTTTTACCCTTTTTTTTTTTTGGTAAGTAAAAATCCCGTGTTTTGATCACTACTTAGGGCTCTCTCCCTCTCTCTCAAGTCTAAATCACACCCTAGCCTCCCTGTATTTGTCGATGTGCTCGTGATTGCCATTGCGGAAACGAGCGACATAGGGTTAAAATACTCACCACAGCCACTTTTCCAGCACCGATCGACAATTCGCGACAGTAATCACCACATCTATATATTCCCTAACATTCTTGAAACAATAATTAACAATCAGAGTGAGAAGAGAGGAACGGGCCACTGCCATTACCCTTTTCTGGGTTTTATCACTCTATCGATTGAATCAAGGCCGTGTGTTTCAGTACAACCACAAAAATATAATTTTTCCTTTCTTCTTTAACTCCATTATGTGTTTCTTGTAGCAGTTTGATTCTTTTCTTGTGGGAGACCAAAATCCTATTACGGTTCAAACAGAGTTGGTTCCGTTGATCGAATCAAAAAATCAGAAAAAGAAATGTTCTACTTGAGTGAAATGGAGCACACAATCCGATTGCCACCTCATTTTCTCCATCTTCCTCTCAAAGAAGCAATTAAGGAACAGCTTGAGGGACTTTTTTTAGATAAGGTCTTTCTCCTTTTTTTTTTTCCTTTGTGAATTCAGTATATACTCTTCTTTGTGCTTGCATTCTACACGATATAATTGTAATATTATTGAACCCAGTAAAGTGACTGGGAAAATGGTTGTATAATGCAAGGTTATATCAAAGTTGGGGCTTTGTTTATCTGTTTATGATATTCAATCCATTGATGGTGGCTTCATCTTTCCCGGAGAAGGTTCTCCCACCTATACGGTATGATTAAATTGTGTTATTATTGGTGTTTAATATTTTGCTGATCTTTATAATGTTTGTTCATGGTCCCAATTCATCTCAGTAGGTTTTTACTCATGTTACAATGCAATTTATATTCTTTGTTTATGTCGACTTTTCTAAATGGTTGTACCTAGTGTACAATCTAGCTATATGTTTGGGACTTTGGGCGGTGTAAGTGATGTAAGTTATGGATAGTCTTGTTCTCTTTTACATAATCTTTTCCATTTATAGAATTCTTTGTTTGGGACTTCTTTTGTTGGTTTTTTTATTTTTTGGGGTAGGGGGAAGTTTATGCTTCCTTGTTAATAGTTGGGGAATGTTTGCAAATTCGTAACTTTCACAATTTTGGTTAATGATGATATTGAACATTCTATATAAATTTCCGCATCCCTTTGGGGTAGGGGGATTGGTTTGATGTGGATGTTAGATGTCTCCAACCCATGAATGATGGTCCGGGATGTACAAGTCCACGATGAAAATTGGAGTTGCGGTGGTTTAGAAGCTAGTGCAGTAGTGGAAAAGGTAGTATATTCAAACCAGGATGCTTTGTGGAGCTGATGGATTCTTGATGTGGTAGACATTTTACACTCGTATTTGGGCTCAAGATTTCTTGGGGGTGAGTCATTCAGGAGTTAAACATGTATGTGCTTCATGTTTAGTCTGACGGTATTTGATGTGCTTTTTCTAATTGCCACTAAACTAGCATTATAGAAAATTTTCTTCTTCTTTTTAAAGAAGTACTGCATGCTATTCCAATCAATGTTGAATTGCAATCTTTGCATATCATGCACAAGAGTGCTTTTTCTTCTTCTTTTTAAAAAAGTACTGCATGCTATTCCAATCAATGTTGAATTGCAATCTTTGCATATCATGCACAAGAGTGCTTTTTCGAATGTTTGACAAAATGATTGCATGTCCATCGGGAGTATAAAGCCCCCTTAGCACGTGCTTATGTAATTATTCATGTTGTTCTGGCAGGTAAGGTTTAGGATGATAATGTTTCGTCCATTTGTAGGGGAGGTTATAGGTGCAAAACTTAAAGAGTCTGGTTCAAATGGTGTACGCTGTATGACTTCTCTCTTTGATTTCTTTAAATTAGTCACAAGTTGGTGCTATTGTATTATCTTATGTATTTTTTTCATCACCTATGCGGGTGGCTAATTATTTGTAAGCATGTTGTCATATGAATTGCTGAGTTTTTTCTTTGCATTGCAAGGGTATACATTGAAATCATCTGCCCACAAGGAGCTGAGCCTTACCTGGCTTGCATTAATTGTCATTGCGTCTTGACAAGTTAAGAACTAGATGGCTTGACTTGAGAATCATTTATTTTCTAGAAAAATCATGAGGAAAATCTGAGGGAGCAAATCTCTCTCTCACACTGCCAATTATTTTTTGGAAACAGAGCTTTCCTTCCATCTTCAAATCTTGAATGGAGGTGGTAACTATGAATGCGTACTCTTGACTACGTTTATGGCTGCTCAATAAAGCACTTATTGCTATGACAACTCGGAGTGAGTTTGTTCAACACCAGGCCAGACTTGTTTGGCTCATCTCTCTCCCAACTGTTGTTTTCTCCTTTTTCGTCACAGTCCCAATTATAGTTTTCCTCATCTCTGCCTATGTATTCATTGGATTTAACTAGTCAAGATGAAGACCAAAAGGCTCAGGAGTCCACCTTGGTACAATTGAAGCTCAATATTTTGGATACAGAATTTTAATCCGACTTATGTGTTAATGAAACATGCTGTGTTTTTGGGATATTTACCCTTATATTTCGATGATGGTGTGAAACTCTTTCAAGGTTTGGCACTGAAGAAATCATATATTTCTGGGATGGACATTCCTTGTGCTTTATTTCTTATTAATCTAAGATTTGGACCCTAGTTTCTGATGTTACGTGTTGCTAGATCTTGGATTATACACTGCCTCGCAAGGCTTCTACTGAGCAGTTTCAAAGCATTTCCATCTTTTTCAGTTAATTGGTATCTTTCTACCATACAGTAAAAAACAGTCTGGTGGAATAACATTTGACAGTTGAGACCTTTGTAATGAGAATTTAATCTTTATGAGATTGCTATATTATCTTGAACGACACTTGGTTGTTCATCTTCTAGAAGCTTGACTCATTTTTTTTTTTTTTCTGTCGGGCACTTGGGAGCTTGGTTCATGGGTTTATAATGACAGAAACGTTGTGTTCTAGACATTATTTACAGCATTTCCATGATTATTAATCATTTTATTCAAGATTGATGCTCAATACTTTTCTTCGTTTCAATGGTTACATAGTAGCTATTATAATTCAAACTCATATCTTGCTTATTTGTGAAACGAATTGCTGCTATCTAGCAATTCTTGTGTTTCTCATAATGATGAATCATTTGTTGATAGTTGTTGCATTTGCATGCTGATGTTGAAACTAAATCAATGGCTGGCAGTGTCTCTTGGATTTTTTGATGACATCTATGTTCCCATCGATCTAATGCCAAAACCATCCCATTGTGAACCTGACCCAGAAAACAAGTAAGTGTTTTTGTTGTGTCAAGTGATCTAAGTAATCTATGGCTAAAATTGTCTGTGCCGGATTAGATCCATATTAATTTAATGTCCTCTTTTTTACGTTTCCCTTTTTGGTGTCCCTTTTAGAAACCAAGTCAGGTGGATATGGGAGTTTAATGGTGATAATTATCCTATCGATGGGATTGACGAGGTTCATGTTATGCTTTCATCTTGGCAGATTTGTATGATAATTAGTTCTTCTTATGTGATAGTTTGTGTTAACTTCGGGTGTTTGATTGCAGATTAGGTTCCGAGTGCTCAGTGTAAATTATCCTTCAGTACCTGTTGAGCAAGAAAAAGAAACAAAACCGTTTGCGCCTATGGTGGTCACCGTAAGTACACTTTTGAACTTCATTCCATTTTGCTTCGAGCTGTGGTTTTACCTAGCTAGATTTTCCTTTGAAGGCTATCTTAGATTCAACTGCCCACAAAATACTGCTGATTTTTGGAAAGAATTTCGATTACATAGTATGTTAATATATTTTATGGTGGAGTGTGTCCAATTTTTCTTGTTATAGAAATGAGAATTGATGTTGCTAAATAGAGAAGAGATAGGAATTCAAAAAGTGAATGATGAATTAGAAAATTTAAAATAAAATTTAGGCAGGCACCCAAAAGTAGCACAGATGCCGAAAATAACAAGACGAGCCTCTTCCACCCTGCACCTTCCTTGTAGTACGCTCGAGGAGCATAGAACTGCTCTTAAAAACAATTGTGTGGATGAGCATCTGGGGATCCATCTTGTGTTCTTATCTAAAGCTATATATGGATCCATAAGGTAATTAGATCAATATAGGGCCACGAGCCCTTGTACTCTTAGCACATTTAAATCATTGATTCAACCTCACTACTGAAGCTTCCTTTCTGCCTTGACAAACTGAAAATTTTAAATTCATCCATGTACCCTTATGGTTGACATTTATCAGTCACATGCCATCTTGGGCTGCAGCAACCTGGGAACCAGGCCTTCCACTGAATTCCTAACATGTGATGCATTGCTTGCCATGGCCATGCCATTTACCAGTGCGCCAGAAAACGTGCACAAAGCTTTGCAATGTCATCTGTCCGGCGCCAGCAAAGCCTCGCAGAGGTTCACTTGATCTTATCCATGGCTATGACAGAATCTGTTGGACCTTGACAGTAGGCAGCTAGTTCTTGTAGCTTTAGATTGACTAGAGGAACGGTTTAGGTGACCTGTGTGCAGTTAAGTATGTAATTTATACTAGTATTTGTCCCAAATAAAACGGTACAATTTGTAGAAATATGGTACAATTTGTAGAAATATGCTCGCATGTTATATAATGCAACTGAAATCGTGATTGCTCTTAGATTATTCATCTTTGGATCATGACAGGATTGAGTTGATGGTCATAGTTTATTTGAGATGGTTTTGTGGTAGCCTGTCTTCTTCTCCAATGAAATAAAATCTTACTTTTCAGCCAAATGCTTAGCAGTATAGTTTTGGTGATATTGGAGTTCATATAACTTTTCCCTCACGTGATATGAAAGAAGAAATTGCCAATGTCTCTCACATGCATCTATTTGCTCACTGTTTCAAAAAATTTCTGGAAGGCGATGTCCTTTTTGCTTATATAGCAGCGGCTAGTAATTGTTGTAATAAATTCCTTGTATTTCGACAGGGATCACTTGATGCTGATGGTTTGGGCCCCATTTCCTGGTGGGTATAGTGAAGCTGTTTTGAAATATTTAGAATGATCCTGTTCCCTAGAAAGCAACGAAGCTGATGCCAATTCATCTTGCAAGCTGACATTGTCCCTGCTCACGTCAAAGATATATAAGTAGGGTTGTTGAGTTGAAGATGCAGTGTTG
Source organism: Ilex paraguariensis (assembly GCA_963454935.2). Lineage (NCBI taxonomy): Eukaryota > Viridiplantae > Streptophyta > Magnoliopsida > Aquifoliales > Aquifoliaceae > Ilex > Ilex paraguariensis. The sequence goes on from CAUOFW020001970.1 coordinate 857,643, forward strand.
ATTTATTTCTCATTTTTTTTGGTTAATCAGAGGTGGTAGGAAGAAACTGTACTTTTTTAGATAATTAATTATAGGAAGAAACTAAGTATCTTTTCCCCCCTCTCTAGTTTTTTGTTTACCCGCATCTTTTAGCAAAGTGAAGGGTTTAGGTTTCAATAGATGGGCAGAAGATGGCCGGGAGTCAGGACAGCATATTCTGTTTTTTGTTTTCTTTTTGATGAAGTATATACCTACGTAACTATATATAAATATGTTCACTTGAAATCCATTGTTGAGCATCATTGTTGACTCTCATGAAATCCACTTTAGCGGTAAGGTTCACTATGGTCTTGAGTGGTTTCCTCATGCCCCTTAAAAACTCCTCTCTGATGTCTGAACCAGCGGCAAACAAAGATCCACTCCGGGAAGTGCAAAGTGTCGTATCATTTATGCAACCTTCATCAACGCCCTTGTGGAAGCAGGCCTTTGTTCTCAAATCCCAGTGGTAGACCTGCCCATCACCTCCAGAAGTCAGCAATTGTTGTACTAGCCAATGAACGAACAGTGCCGTTCATCTTTGAGTGTTCCAATCAGTTCCTTAGTTTTGGATGAAACTAGAAAGATATATATTTTCTAGCTTCTTCATTTCCCTTTCTTGGTCAATTTTCAATTGCTTATTCTCTTCCATGCGCTCTTTCTTCCTCTTCTTATTTATTAATACATCAGAATCGGAATCAGATTCCTGCAGCTTATCTTCAGTATCTTCTTTGCCCTCAACAATTTAAGGCTCCTCATTATCCTTACTTTTAATTTTCTTGACCCGGTCTTTAGGGATTGCATTTTGCGAAATCAAACTCATCATCTCGAAAACACTGCAACATGAAACTAAAAAAAATAACAGTACCTCATGTGTCAATACAAGTCTAATTGTGAGCACCATAGCTTGATATTCAACGAAAAAACATCTGATCACATGAACCCTAAGTAGTGTAAAAGAAAATCAAATTCGCTCAAGCCAACAAGAAGCAGGAGGACTGCATATTCAATAGTTGAACTATGCTAAATTCTTTATTTTGTTACCTACAAAATTCATAAAAACCCAACCACCTATACGTTTACACAAACATACAATATGCTAAACTTATAAATAGAGAAAAAAACGAAACGTACAGGGGACGCGAAGCTGCGGCGAGGTTCAGGACAAGAGACCCTATTTTGGGGCTGGCACATTGTAATCTGATATCTTTGATTAAGTTAAACTCCATCCACACCCCCTTTTGTTATGCATATATTTAATGACATTCCCTACATCTTTTGAAATTGCATTGCATCCTCTTCTAAATTATACCTTTGAATCACTTACACACCCTTCTTGTTAACAGTGAAAATTTTGATTTAATATTCTTTAAAAATGTAAAAACTACCCTTTACTCTTTAAATAGACCAAAAATGCTCATATTCTAAATGAAACTCAAATAAAATGGAAAAATTCATCAAAGACTGCAAGGTGGCTTACTGCAACGGTCATTGGCGCATGGCTTTACGGAGTTTTTTTTTTGGCTTAATCCACTGATATTTGGTGTAATGCACTAGGTTTTTTTTTTAATTGATTGCACTAGTATTCATTTGTTATTCAAATGAGAAATATCTACTTTTCAGATGAATTTTTAATTTTTTCAGATTTATGAAATTGTTAAAGTTATAGTTAATGGGGTGGGGTGGGGTGAGGATTGGGGTGAGCTTAGTAAGATGAATGATCGATTACGTAGAAGGATAAGATTATACATATTTGTAAAAATTGAAATTAAGTATAACATGAGAATTTTTGGTCAATAGATCCCTGCGCAATTTTTTAGGTTATTAAGAACACATGTTCTGTATTTTTTTATAAGTAAATCAAATAATATATTTTTTTTATTTCTTATTATGTCCTCTAGTTTATTATCCAACAAGTTCGCAAAGCTCAACTCATGTACATGTAAAATTGTCGAGCTACTCGAGCTTGGCTTGAGTTTGGTTCAGTCTCGGGTTCAGATCGAGTTCTAAAGAATCTGAACTTAAATAATTTTTTAGGTTTGTTTAGAAAAATAAATCGTCAAGCTCAGGTTCAAGCTGAGTTCAATTAATACTAGGATTGTCAATCGTGTCGGGTTAAACGGTTACGTGTCGGATTAAATGTGTGATGGATAAAAAATAAATAAAATTGTACACGACCTATTTAATAAACAGATGAAAAACCTCAACAGAAATATCAACCGTTTAATAAACAAATAACACGATATGACTCGTTTAACCCATTAATTTTAAATAAATACTGTTGAGTAAGATCGAGTAGGGTTACCACGTTAACCACCCACCACCTGTTTAACCCTTTTTGTTCATCAATACCAAAAGAAAGTATGTTTTTCTCACGTGCTTGAAGCCTTTAACTAGCCAAATGAGAATAGAAAAGTTGAATCTACATATACAAAAACTACAGACAATACATACACAAAATCTAAGGAGGTACAAAGAAACCCCAAAATCTGTGGTTGAAATCGAAGGAGAGAGATCGAATGTTTTTGAGACTCGCCAGAGTGAGAGATTCAGTCAGTGAGGATGGGTTTCACCTCAAGCCCCAGAGAGAGAGAGAGAGGCCGGACATGGAGGCAGGAGGCAGGAGGCAGGAGGCGGACAGGCCTCATTCGAGTGAAAAAGTGTAATACTCCGTTGGGTTTTTAATTTAATCTCAAAATTTAGTGAGCGTAACATTAGAACATCTTTAACTCACTTTCTATTTCTTCTCTTTTAACTACTTTAAGTAGTCAAACACAAAAAATTCTTTCTAACCACTTTCTATTCCGCTCTCTATTTCCTAGTTAATCCAAATGACTCACAAAATATGGTGAGCCATTTGAACTCTCTAAATTCTTTCTTTACCTTTTTTTCTCTCTATCTCTCTCTATATATATGTTTTACTTCTTTTAAATTATTGGATGTTAGTGAAAATTGGGTGTAGTAGCTAGCTAAAATAGAGAGTGTGGTTGGAGTGAATTTATAAAAATGAATAGCTAAAGTAGTGAATATAATATTTAAATATATTTTCACTAACTATTTTAAAGAGGAGGGTTGAAGATGCTCAGTAAAAATGATGAAAAGTAGGAGAGATGCACTTTTTATCTTTCAAAGAAATAAAATAGAAATGATACACCTTTTTTCTTTTGTGTTTGTAGTATGAATGAAAAATAAAAATAATTAATTTTTTTTTTGTTTGGTAAGATTGAAAAAATAAATTTTTTTATTTTTAAATTTTTTTTTTAAAAAAGTATAAATATATATTTTATCATTTTATTTATATATAAAATTAATATATACATAACATATGTATCTATCAAATGATATATAGACAAATAAAATATATTTTAACACAAATATTTAACTTTTTATTCACTTTCTTTTCGATTTTGGAGAGATTAATTTTGGTGAATTAGAAAGAAAACCTATCTATCCACTTTTCTATTCTTCTTATTTTTCTTCTTTACCAAACATGATATTTTTATTTACCCTTCTAATTTTTCATTCTTTTATTTTTCTTTCATACCAGACGAAGCATTAGTGTTTGGAATAAGGGTAATTTTTTGGGGCTTATATATTTTGTGTGGGTTTCTCTAAAAAATGTTTTGAATAATTATTAATTATTATTATATAAATTTTATTTAAATAAATAATAAATAAATTGACATATCTCACCTGAATACGACTCATTTATTCAATGAGTCTAGTAAGTTCACCTGTTTATCACCTTAAGTCGATAAGACTTTAAATCATAGATTTTGAAATACTTTAAATCATATAAGTTCATGTCCCGGACTTTTTCAAAAAATTTGAAAAAATGACTCCTCACATTGAATTGCTGAATCCGTCCATTTGAAATGATCATTAGGAATTAGTAGAACTTGTCCACCAACCATGTAATTTAGGGTATTTGTTGCCCCCTTGGACCGGCTCTGGCTTGGTCGGCCTTTTGAAGTTTTAGACTTTTGCTTGCTCTACGATTCAAATAATCAACAAATCTCGTCAAATGGATTCAAGAACGTGGACTAGAAATGGGTTTTTCATATATTAGAAACAAAGACTTCTCTTGCATTGCAGTCAAATTTGCTCGTCGTTGAAAAATAGCAATTACCTTTTCATGGGCGAGTGATATTTGATCAAAGTAATCATGAATGGTTCAAACAAACCAATGAATAAAAGAAAAGAAAAAGTAGGTATACATGTTGAAATATATATATATTAAAGTTACACTTTTTTTAAAAACTTAAAATTTTGGAATAGATAGTTGTTTAATCTAATATTAGAGCATAATGTCACTTGTTCGAATTTCACCGTCACTCTAATTTTTAAAAAATTTACACGTGTGGAGATGTATTGAAATATAAATACTAAAGTTACATGTTTTTGGAGTAAATGGTTGTTCAACCACTTGCCCCTTTGGGACATTTATTTTCACGTGTGGGGACATGTTAAAGTATAAATACTAAAATTTTACATTTTTAAAGTAGATAGTTGTTTAACCACTTGCCCCTTTGGGATGATGGTTGTTTATTGTTGGATGTCATTTGAATTGTGCAATACTCCAAGTACATTTTAGAGGTGTATGATGTAAATTTTCAATGATTTGGTAGAGAAGATAATGAATATGTTCATGGACGATTTGTTAGTTTTTAGTGATTCTTTCCGGCAATGTTTAGATAATTTGATAAAGGTGCTTGTGAGGTGTACATACCTTTCTCTTATAATTGTGAACCATCTATCTTGCCTATTTTGTGCTAAAAGATTGTTCTACCTACTCTGGGATACTTGGGGTGGGTTGAGAGTTTGTGGGCTCCCAAGCCACGGGAGAAATATTATTTTAGGCCCCTATGCCAGGGCCACGGATCTATGCATCAAGTCTTTATTTTCGTCAATTCACACTTGTCCGGGTCCGGTTGATTCATGGGAGAAGGGTGGACTAATGGGTGAGATTGAAACAAAAATAGTTCGGAGTATCACATAATTTATGTTTGGTTTATTTTTAAGCAATGGAAATTCAACAATTAGGGTATTCTCGGACCAATACAAATAGTGAATTTTACCACCTGGGGGTGGGTTTCAAAATGGTCCAAATTTGCTCCATTGAGATTAGGATGTAAATTACTCAATGTGTTTCAGAGCTCAGAGAATCGATGTCCCATACTATAACTTTGACCATGGTTGAGGGTAGCTAGTTGAGCCACAATAATAATATACTTTTAAGTCTATATCAACGCAGAGTAGCCATGCCTCCCATTCGCATACGCTGCTGTGGTGGGTACGTACTTAAATTGTCCGGGTAAAAAGAAGAAAGGAGGAATTTCCCCTGATCACCGTATTGTTGGAGAGCAATGCTAGTGGTACATAATTTAACAACTTAATAGTCATGGCTATTCTTTTCCGATGTATCAAAAAATAAAATAGTTATGACTATTAGATTATTAATAAATTTTAATATTAAATTATTAATATTATTAATCTAATAATCACAATTCAATGAATCCTTAAATTATGTCCCATAACATTTGTAATTATTAGATTAATAAAGTGTGGTTGTTGCACAGAAGTTATCATGAAAACAAGAGATTAGGTCACCTCGTAAGACCTAAAGTAGCCCACGTGAATGATGACCAACAATTCATTTTTTTTTAATAGATAAATGCCATCCTTTAGGGTTCAGCAATGCAATAGTTTTATTATCGATTTATCCCACACCTTGAGCAAATTCACAGGGAGCTCCAATGGCCAATTCTCTCTCCAATATGTCTCTTACCTTCAAAACACCCCAGCACCATCCTTGTCAATCTGGAAAACCCTTTTCATTTCCAGTTTTTAGCCAAATATCTCGATATGGGTGCTTGGAAAGAAGAGAATTCATTGCAAGAAAGCATACCACAGGCCGAGTTTTGTCAAAACCCAGTGATTCCTTATCATCCACCAGAACTGAATTTGTAAAACAAGCTCATGAAGAAGAAGTGACAAGGAAAAAGCAAGCAGAGAAAAGATTAGTCGATTGTTGGCAAGATATGCATGGTGAAGATGATTGGGTTGGTTTGCTTGATCCAATGGACCCTCTCTTACGCACTGAGCTCATTCGATACGGTGAAATGGCACAAGCTTGTTACGATGCTTTCGACTTTGATCCTTCTTCCATGTACTGTGGAAGTTGCAGATTCAACAGACACAGTTTCTTCGACCGTCTAGGCATGGTCGACCATGGCTATGAAGTTTCTCGATACCTCTACGCCACCTCCAACATCAACCTCCCAAATTTCTTCAAGAAATCAAGATGGCCCAAAGTGTGGAGTAAAAAAGCCAACTGGATCGGATACGTAGCAGTTTCAAACGACGAAACATCGAAGCGTTTAGGCCGGCGAGACATAACCATCGCCTGGAGAGGAACGGTGACACGGCTGGAATGGATCGCCGACTTGATGGATTTCCTCCGGCCGATCTCCGACGACAAAATACCATGCCCAGATCCAACGGTCAAGGTTGAATCTGGGTTTCTCGATCTCTACACCGACAAGAACGAAACTTGCCGGTTCTGCAAATTTTCAGCCAGAGAACAAATCTTAACCGAAGTAAAGAGACTGTTAGAAAAATACCCAGATGAGGAATTGAGTATAACGATCACAGGCCATAGTTTAGGAGCTGCATTGGCGATAATGAGTGCCTATGATCTCGTTGAAACGGGTCTGAATGTACAGAAGAACAGTAGGGCTGTGCCGATTTGTGTGTTCTCTTTTTCTGGTCCGAGGGTTGGGAATGTGAGGTTTAAGGAGAGGCTTGAGAGATTGGGAGTGAAGGTTTTGAGAGTGGTGAATGTTCATGACATAGTTCCGAAGTCGCCGGGATTGTTTTTCAATGAAACATTGCCGGCGATGTTGATGAAACTCGCCGAGAATTTGCCGTGGAGTTATTCGCACGTTGGGGTCGAGCTTGCCTTGGATCACAATAACTCCCCGTTCTTGAAAGAAGATGGCGACCCGGTTTGTGCCCATAACTTGGAAGCTCACTTGCATCTTCTTGACGGGTTAGTCAATTTTTCCCCCCTAAAGTTTTTCTAGGAACTCTTTTTAAATTAGAAATTAATTTCGTCAAACAATATTTTAATTACTATATAACAAAAAAGGTGATATATATATATATAATGCCAACATACATTTGCATGTGTGTACTAAATAAGATTAAACTTCCAAAAATGAACAAATTCGCATAAAGAAATAGCAAAATATCAAAATTACCTAATAAACACTACTTAAAAAGTTAAAAAATAAACCATGTGATTATCACATCATTTTGTCACTTATTTTCTAAATGATGCATATTATTGCAATCATGTAACACTTCAAATAGCTATAAATGCATTTTAAATCTGTTCAAATTATAATGACTAATATCTAAATTCGAGAGAATAATTGACATAAAACTTAATCCTTTATAAGTCTATAACCAAAAAAAAAAAAGCTACAAATGAGTTCAAGTTGGTGTTTGGCATTAATGTGTCTCATTGACTTTCGGTGATAGTGATACTAGAAAAGTAAGGCAATGTATAGTTGGTAAGAAAGCTACTCATCTTCGATGGAATATTGAATGCAACCACTATATCAGGTGAGTAATGTTGATGTGATATTATTAATTAATAATAAAATATTAAATAAATAAAATAAATTTTATTTAAATAATTATTTATTTATATGGAACAAGAGAGAATAATTATTTACTTGCCTGAAAGATTAGTTATTAATTTTAGTAGAACTCATTTATTTATTTATTTTAATATTATTAATTGGTGATATTACATCAACATTGTCAAATAATATCACCATTGTAACGAATAATTTTTTGTTAGGTGGGTGGGGAAACATAATCGGACTTGGACATGGCTAAAGAACATAGGAAAAATAAAGGGAAATCTCATTTGGCACATCAAAAGATTTAAGCTTTTTTATTTAAAATTTTATGTTGCATCTATAATATATTAAAGGTATTATAATGAGATCCTTTTAATGCTTATTTTGTAAAAAGTCACCTTATTAATATTGACGATACGAGTAATAAAAACTAACAAAACGATTACATTATAATATTTTTAATACAAAAAATTTAATCATTGAATATATAAATTTAAAAAATTTAAATCTTTCATGGAGCAATGTGCAATTCGTCCAAAAATAAAATAAAGAACATCCATATCAAGATGAGATCATCTCCACCATACAATAGGTGGCTGTGATCATGATAGCTGGTGGATGAATATTATAATAATATTGTCTCAATTGGTTTAACCCACAAGCATCAGATGAAAGTGAGCAATGGTCACATATTTATTCCGAGGAACCTCCAAATTTATTAATTAAATCAACCCAATAGCTTTGTGTACATAAGTTTAGCAAGTGAAATCACAAGCATTGAGGAATGAATCCTGGCGCATGGGTTAGTTTGTACATGGACAAATCATAGTCTACACGTTCTAAGTTTGAATTATCTGATTACAATGAGTTTGATTGATACAAATAATTTGTAAGAACTTTTGTGCATATGAAGTCTGAAGTCTTGAGTTGAGAATTTGAATTCAAATAGCAGGTGATTATAATAATTTTTCGTTAATAGAATATAAATATCGACAGATGCAAAAGACTTAAATATATTAGATAGAAATTTCTGGGCTACCCATTTCAGGGCATGACCAAGGGAAATTGCACATTTGTTTAGGGCAAGGTGGGTACCTTGTGCATAACAATTACTTGGGAATTTAAAGATTGGCGGAGTAAATTGACTGTTAATTTGGCTTTATGTGATGCAGATACCATGGGAAAGGCCATAGATTTGTGCTAGCAAGTGGAAGAGACATTGCACTTGTGAACAAGGCTTGTGACTTCTTGAAGGACCACCACTGTGTTCCACCTAACTGGAGGCAAGATGAGAACAAAGGAATGGTGAGAAGCAAGGATGGGCGTTGGATTCAGCCTGAACGGCCCAGATTGGATGACCACCCAGATGACATGAACCATCACCTCAAAACATTGGGCCTCTCTTAGACTCACTAGAAGCAAGGAATTTCAAGGTCAGGGATTCAAAGGTCAAAAAAAATGAATTATGAAGGGCATTCTTTTTTTGTTTTTCCTTTTCTTTTTAGGGTTTTTTTTTTTTTTGGAATCGAAAGGTTGAACTCGTCATGTAAATTTAGGTATTGTTTTCGTAAACATGGTTTACTGACATTTTTTTCCAAATAAAAATATCATTTCAATAAAATAAAATAAAATCATGATTAATTATTGTTTTGTGAAAATAATCTACATGCATTTTGAGTGTAAAATAACACACTTATATGTGTGCATATGTATTAAAATAAAATCCCATGGGATAGGTTCGTACAGACAGAAATGCTTTCTAAACTCAAACTCCTTAAATTCAAAATTTAACTCTTCTTTTTTTGATTTTCTGCCTTTTCCCCAATTTCTGCTGCACTTTCTTGCTTCCCCTCTCCTTAATATGCTATGGCTTGCTTCGCTTGTGGTAGGTAAGGTTGGCCCAGTGGCAAGAAATGCCCAAATTTGACATTACATAGAACCTTGCATGAACAATTATTTTTGTTTATTTCATAATATCTTCGGACATCAACAGAGATGATATTGTTTCCATATGATGTGAATACAAGCAGGCCAATGAAGGACACTAATAATATGATTTCAATACAAGCAGAGTAAGCCAATGACTTGAAAGTTAAGTGGCGCACGAGAGACTCTGGGAAACACTTTGTTCATTTGCTTAATTATCAACTTTTTTAGTTGTAATTGACAAAAATAATTTTTCTTCAATTTAATTCTCACGTGTCCCAGAATAAACCACTATTCAATTGATTGTGGGCACTATTGGGTCGTGTAACCAAGCTGACTGCTGAATGTGGCACTTGACTGGCACATGACTGCTGAATGTGGACACTTAACTAGCACATGGTTGTTCAATGCATGTGACCAGGAGGATGTGGGCGGTTATGATGCTGAGACACAGTCAAGGCAGTTGTTGAGGCAGTTCTGGACGTCTCTAGTCTGAATCCAGTCTAGATGCATGCTGATGAAGAGCAGTTCCACAACAGTTACTGAAAGTGGCGGAACTGCCTGTCAGGTGTCGCACGGAGATCAAGCCTGCTAGCCCAGTATGCTATGAATAACAAAAACGTGTGTAACTACCCCTTGGCAGATGTGGGTGTTATCTGCCTTACTCCTGTATAAATAGGGTTGTTTGAGCATTCTGATGAGGAGAGAGTGTTTTGACTTTGAGAGTCCTTATAAATTGTTGAGTTCAATATATAAGGTTTGAGAGTTTTATCCCAGTAAATTCGTGTGTGCCTTCTGTGTGAGTTTCTGTCCCTTGTTCTTGAGTTTGAGTGTGGCTGGTTGCAGTAGCAACGCCTTCACAGGTAGCCTCGAAGAAAAAATGAAAGTTACCCTGTGACAGTTTGGTATCAAAGCGTGGTTCTGGCAACAAATCAACTATGGCTGGCGGAATGAATGCAGATCTGAGGGAAAAGGTGGCACGTTTGGAGGAATTGGTTGGTCCTCCACAGTCCGGTGATGCTGTGGCTCTCTCTGTGCAACTTGAGTTGTTGTATCAACGGTTTGAAGAGATGCGGGTTGCACATGAACAACTTCAAAAGACTGAATTTGATCACTTCAGTCGAGTGAAGAACGAAGTTGTTGACGTGCTGGCTACGATCTCCACATGGACCGATGATATGGGGGAAAAAGTGAGTTTCTTCGAGACAGACGTTTCAGTGCTCAAGAAGGCACTACAAAATGCTTCTTTGGCTTCTGGCAGTGAAAGCACTCAGAAAGCCAAAGTGTTTGATCCTAAGCCTTTCATAGGCAGTCGTAATGCTAAAGAACTTGAGAATTTTCTGTGGGATATGGGGCACTACTTCAAAGCAGTCTGCATTTCGGATGCTGAGAAGATAGATCTCACTAGCATGTACCTATCTGGTGATGCTAAATTATGGTGGCAAACACGTTCTGAGGACAAATCTCGTCTTTCAATTACTACTTGGGAGTCTCTGTCCGCTGAAATGAAGGAACAATTACTTCCCAGTAACACGGTTTGGCAAGCCCGTGATGCATTGAGGAAACTTCGACATACAAGCACCGTGAGGGAGTACGTGAAGCAATTCTCGTCTCTGATACTTGACATTAAAAATATGTCAGAGGAATACAAGCTGTTCAACTTTATGTCTAGTCTCCAAACTTGGGCACAGGCAGAACTTCGTCGGCAAGGGGTGAAGGACTTACCCGCTGCTATGTCCGCAGTAGATGCATTGGTTGACTATAAAACGCAGGCTAATCCTCCAGAGAAGGAGCCGAAAGGGAAAACCAAGTTTACTAAGAAGGACAATCAGAAGAAAAAGGCTGAGAAGTTTGGCAATTCAGAAAAATCGTCTGCCAAAGCCTTTTCATCAAAGGGAGGTGTTGGCTCAGGCTATTTTATCTGTAATGGCCCTCATCTTGCCAGAAATTGCCCCAAGAAGGAAAAGCTCAGTGCCCTCATGGCTGAGGAAACTGACTGTTCTGACGAACCAACACGAGTCAACCCATTACAACTCCTTAATGCAATTCATAAAGAGGAGACAGTGAAAAAGAGGAGGTTGATGTTTGTGCAGATTCGTCTGAACAATGTGACTGTCCAGACAATGGTTGATACAGGGGCAACCCATAATTTTATTTTTGATCGGGAAGTACAGCGGCTTGGTCTAGCTTTGGTGAAAAACTCTAGCCAGATTAAGGCTGTGAATTCAGAGGCAAAACCAGTAGGCGGCGTCGCAAGAGAAGTCCCTTTAAAAGTTGGTGATTGGCAAGGATCATGTGATTTTATGACAGTCCCTCTCGATGTTTTTCAGGTAATCCTTGGACTGCAATTCCTTACAAAAGCAAAGGTGTCTGTTATGTCGCATTTACATGGGATGTTCGTGATGGATATGCCCAATCCTTGCTTTGTTCCCCTCACTAAGGCCAAGTATTCGAGGGAAATGTTGTCTACCTTGCAAGTAAAAGATGGCTTGCGAAAGGGGGAAGCAACATACTTGACTGTTCTATTTGAAGAAGAGGAGTCCAAAGCTTTGCAAGTTCCTGAACCAGTGCAACAATTGCTGGTTGAGTTCAAGGACGTGGCACTTAAAGAATTGCCAGCAAGGTTACCGCCAAGACGGGAGATTGACCATGCCATTGAGTTGATTCTAGGGGTAAAAATCCCTGCCCAGGCTCCTTATCGAATGTCTCCATCAAAGTTGGCGGAGCTAAGGAGACAGCTTGGGGGTTTATTGGACATTGGGTTCATTCAACCTTCCAAGGCACCCTATGGAGCCCCTGTTCTGTTTCAGAAAAAGAAGGATGGATCCTTACAGCTTTATGTAGACCATAGAGCGCTCAACAAAATCACTGTCAAGAATAATTATCCAGTGCCGCTTGTCGACGAACTATTTGATAGATTGGGAAAGACGATTTTCTTCACCAAGATGGATTTGCGGCTGGGATATCATCAAGTCAAAATTGTAGAGGGAGATGAGGCGAAGACTGCTTGTGTGACAAGGTACGGGTCATATGAGTTTTTAGTTATGTCTTTCGGCTTAACCAATGCCCCTACTACATTCTGTAACTTGATGACCAATGTATTTCGAGAATACTTAGACCGCTTCATGGTGATTTATTTGGATGACATAGTTGTTTATAGTCAGACTCTTGAGGAGCATGTTGAGCATTTTAGGCTGGCCTTGACAAAGTTAAGGAAAGCCCAGTTGTATTTGAAACCAAAAAAATGTGAGTTTGCCCAGAAGAAAATTTTATTCCTTGGGCATATTATTTCTGTGGGCGTGGTGAAGATGGACCCGAAAAAAGTTGAGGCCATTGTAGATTGGCCTATCTCTATTAACGTTACTGAACTGCGTTCTTTTCTTGGTTTGACAAACTATTATCGAAAATTCGTGAAGAATTACTCAAAGAAGGTCGTTGTGCTGACTGATCTTCTAAGAAAGGATAGGACATGGAACTGGTCCTACGAATGCTAGGAGACATTCGATCGATTGAAGGCGGTGGTGACGTTTAGCCCAATTTTACGCTTACTTGACTTCGATTGGTCTTTTGAAGTCCATACAGACGCATCAGACTTTGCTCTTGGAGGGGTGTTGGTGCAGAATGGGCATCCGGTGGCATTTGAAAGTAGGAAGCTGAATGATACCGAGAGGCGGTATTCAATATATGAGAAGGAGATGACAACAGTCATTCACTGCATTAATGCATGGAGGCATTACTTGTTGGGGAAGCATTTCCTTGTGCTGACAGATAATGTGGCTATCAATTGCTTCAATTCCATGAAGAAGCTGACACCAAAACAAGCAAAATGGCAGGACTTTGTTGCCCAATTTCATTTCACGTTACAATACAAGCCTGACAGTGCAAATCAGGTTGCTGATGCTCTTAGTCGAATTCCAGTTGCTGATGGGACGGTTGCTGCACTTAGCCAGATTGCAGGAGACATACTACAGAGAATTCAGGGTCAGACAAAAGATGATCCAGTGACCAGCTTTATTGTTGAAGCAGGTCCATGAAGGGGTGACTCGACGGTTTTGGGTAGAGGATGAGGTTCTCTACGCCAAGGGAAGGAGACCCTATGTGCCGAAGTCAGGCGGACTTCGACAGATGTTGCTGAAAGAAACTTATGATGCTCTATGGTCAGAACATCAATGGCATCAACGGACTCTTGCCTTGCTAGCAGAAAACTATTATTGGCCCCGGATGGAAGCAGATGTGGAGCTGTATGTGCGCACTTGTTTGGTGTGCTAGCAAGACAAGATAGAGAGGAAGAAGGTGGCAGGTACTTTGGAACCCCTCCCTATTCCAAGTAGACCTTGGGAGAGTGTTTCCATGGACTTCATCAATGGCTTGCCTCAGGTGAACGATTTTACTTCAATATTGTGGTTGTAGACAGATTTTCAAAGTATGTCACTTTCATTGTTGCCCCTAAAGTATGTACGGCAGAAGTTACTGTTCAGTTGTTCCTCAAGCATATTATAAAGCTTTGGGATCTTCCGCTGGACATAGTCAGCGACAGGGACACTAGGTTTACTGGCCGGTTCTGGATGGCTTTATTTGAACTGTTGGGTACATAGCTCAACCTTTCCACCAGCAATCATCCGCAGACAGATGGGCAAACTGAGCGGGTTAATGCAATGCTAGAGGAATATCTCAGACACTATGTCACAGCGAACCAAGACAATTGGGTGGATTTACTTGATGTAGCCCAATTCAGTTATAACCTCCAACAGAGCTTTTCCACTGGAATGAGCCTATTTGAGTTGGCAACTGGTCAACAGCCTCTTACCCCGCATGAAGTTGTCAAGAAGAAGTCTCAAGGGAGATGTCCTGCAGTGTACCGCTTTGTTCGAGCCAATCAAGAGCGGACCATCGAGGCAAAAGACTATTTAACTAAGGCGGTGAAGAGGATGAAAAAGTGGGCAAACGAGAAGAGGAGAGTAGTAGAGTTCGAAGTGGGTGACAAAGTGATGCTGAAATTGACCCCACCAATCTGGAACAAGATCTCTCGAAAGTCTGCACACAAGAGACTAATCCAGTGCTATGACCGCCATTTCCTTATAACAATGAGGATTGACAAGTTGGCCTATAGGCTGGATCTTCCCAGTCTTCTCAAGCTTCATCCAGTTTTTTATGTTGTCTTCTTGAAGCCTTATATTGAGGATCCTAACAGATGCGTTCGGTGTCGAGCTCCTCCAACAATTAGGAAACAATTCACAGAAATAGCTGAAGCTATCCTTGACCACAAGACTGAGGGAATGAGTAAGAAAAACAGAAGAACTCATTACCTAGTCAAGTGGAAAGGGAAAGTACCAGAGGAAGCCACTTGGGAGAAAGAGACGATATTGTGACAGTTCGAGGATCTCATCAAGCAATACCATGCCTCCATTCCAACGAGGTCATTGGATACTTCAGGTGGGGGTGGTTTGTCACACCCTAACTGACTTGGGTGCAAATGACCGATTTTGGTGGCACCTTGCACCAAGGCATGCCATAAGTTGGAATCAAGGTGATGCGGCTAAGTGGTTCGACAGATTGGGACGAACCAAGGCAGCATGAGAACACCCGATTGAACATGACAACACGTGGTGGGCTCAATTAAAGCAATGTGGGTGCATAGCTTCGGAATGCATCGCATGGGTTGAACCCAGCATGCGCATTGGGTCGTGTAGCCAGGCTGACTGCTGAATGTGGGCACTTGACTGACACATGGCTGTTCAATGCATGTGACTAGGAGGATGTGGACAGTTATGATGCTGAGACATAGTCAAGGCAGTACTGAGGCAATTCTAGGCATCCCTAGTCTGAATCCAGTCTAGATGCATGCTGATGAAGGGCAGTTTCACAGCAGTTACTAGAAGTGGTGGAACTGCCTGTCAGGTGTCGCATGGAGACCAAGCCTGCTAGCACAGTATACTATGAATAGCAAAAATGTGTGTAACTACCCTTTGGCAGATGGGGGTGTCATCTGCCTTACTCCTATATAAATAGGGGTGGTTGAGCATTCTGATGAGGAGAGTGTTCTGGATTTAAGAGTTCTTGTAAATTGTTGAGTTCAATATATAAGATTTGAAAGTTTTATCCCAGTAAATTTGTGTGTACCTTCTGTGTGAGTTTTTGTCCCTTATTCTTGAGTTTAAGTATGACTAATTGTAATAACAACGCCTTCACAAATAACCTCGAAAAAAAAACGAATGTTACGTGTGACAATAAGAAAGATGCCTGCCTGCCCGCCTTCGCCGTCAAAGTTGCTGCCAAAACCAAATCACACACACACACACACACACAAAAGATTGAAGTCTAAAATCTTGAGGTGACTCTGACAATACTAATACCATGAAAATTGCATACCTCCATCCTCCTGTATCATAGATCAAGACCTCTTACAGCATCCTTTTTTTATTCGGCAATTTGCCAAAGTTTACGATACTAAAGTGACTGTCTTGTTTTTTATACCACATTAAATTAGGATTACAATTTAGCTTATATATGTTACAACTCTAACTTGTTCATGTTTCGATAATTGATTCATTATTCTCTTAAGCTTGATATAACTCTCCATATTTTGAATATGAGCCTCCTATCCCAACATCTTTAAAATCACATCCATAAATTATGTAGAACTAAAGAATATTAGTAGTAAGGTGGACATTAAATCAGAAATTGGCCACGTTAAGTATGCATTAAACAGCAATGGCATCACCTCTTGAAAAAGACCAATGCAAATCAGCACATAATGGCTAGCAACTACTACACTAACAACTTACTCCCCCAAAAAAAATACCACACTAACATTTATTACCCAGAAGACAATTCCATGTGACGAAATTTGCGACGTGAACAATAGAGAAAAATAAAAAATAAAACCACTCTGAATAAGAAATATTCTTATATAACTCGTACTAAAAATTTGGTGCAAACCATCTCATTCCTTCTCCGGACTTCATACTCTGAGAGGACATTCAATCCTTCCTTCTTCTACGTAGAAGGCACCGCATTCACGAGACTGCAAACTAAATTCTTTGCTTTTTGAAAAATTTGATGATGCAAAGTAAATGCAATTCCCACGAATCCCATTGTGATCTTTGGTCGAAATGGATAACAAATCATTGCTCGTCAAAAACAGTACTCTCTCATCACCTAATCTATTTAACCTATCAAAGTGTTTAATGCTAGAATTGAACTTGAATACTTCAAATCAACTTGTACGGTAGTATCTATAATGATTCCCAACTTCGTGCCCATCGCCCTCTTCCTGTTCATCCCCAGCTTACCCATCCCCTTCTTCATGCCCCTCGTCTTCAATGTAATCACCCTTCAATTCATATATATCAAAGATCCGTTGGATAATTAATAATTCACCACCTGTTGCCTCTACCAAATAAAAGTGTAGATTACTGTTCTTTAAAATCCTAAAGTGTGGAAACTCAACAATCTCCCGTGTCTCCACATTCAAATAAGAGAATGAGATTAATTTCAACATTACTTCACAATCTGATAAATTAATGGTGGTGCAAGTTATAAAACGGTGCTCTTCACTGCCAACTTTCGTCATTTGGTCGCAGAAAGTCAATACGTTGCCGGTTTCTAAGGATGCCGCAACTATACATTCTGCAGGATCAGCAGAATATAGTTCAATTTTTTGAATAAAAGTTATGTCTGATTGCCAATTCGTGAAAGAGGGGATCATTGTCAAAGAAGGAAGTCAAAGTTGGGCTCCAGAAATTGGATTCAACAGAATAAGTTCTGGGTTGAGTTCTGATACAGTGATCATGACCAACCAACCCTTGGAAGATCCAAAACACTAACCTTCATGGGCTGACTCTGGCAGGTTTAGATTATAGAAACTCGTGTTTATCCAATAGGAAATTGGTGAAACATTACCCAGGGAAGAATCATTCTCCACCACTTGCAAACACAGCTGAAGCGGATTTGATCCGTGTTAGTTAAGCGCTGTACTGTATGTAATTCGATTCTTGGGCACACTGTTACGACTCGTGCAAAAGATGATGTGGATTTAATGAAGGAAGACCAACTAACTGAGAGATACTCACCTAAATTTCCGTTACTGTAGAATATGAGTGTAGCCATCTCAGACGAGAATGAGTGAGAATTTCCAGAGTCTAAGAGAAGGAGAACAGAACCAATGAATAATTGGATATAATTTGGATTTTGTACTAAACTAATCAACTGAATTTAAAGAGGATGAGTCGGCGAAAACCAAATCCTAGAAGTCATTACAAGGGTGTATTGGGTACGAATTACAGGTGTGTGAATCAATCAAACTAGGAAACATCTAGCTTTACTTGAGATATGGGGTAGTGTTGATAGCCATGGGTGTTGTTGATAGTCATTCTACTCCATTAAAGAAGTACAAAAACAACTCGCACAACTGCTCCAAACTATTTCCATTGCCTTGAACTGAAGCTCGGTTTCTTTGGATTTTAACAAAATTCGCAGCAGTATAGTAAAACTTAAGTTGATGCGTAGACAACGAGAAACTTGAATGTTTTAATCTATACTATGAATCACTCCAAAAATCCGCATACCATGAACTATTTTGCGTATGAATGTTTCTCATTATGTTTCTTATATATTCTAGAATGCTCCTCGGAGAAAGTTTAAATAAAAAACCCTTTTTAGGATTCTCTAAAATATTTTTCAAAGGGTCTTCATCCTAAGATTATTTAGAATTTTTAAGACGACAGAACGTGACAAAAGTCTCACTTAACGTCAGGTATTATGTGTTAAGACAACTTACTCTTTCAGTATTTATATAAAAAATATGTAAGATTGAAAAAACGAATATAATAAAATTGCTTACTTTTCTTTTTTCTTTTTTGCATTGTTTTGTTCCTCATCACAATCTAAGTCTCCTGTGGCTCCTACGACTTTGGGTGTTTGAAATCGATTTGGTTATTTGAGCTTCCTGTGGCTCTGTATCATGTTTTCTGTATTGGCCTATTGGGACTAAATAGAAATTTTTTAAAAGATTTAAGTAGAGATTTGAATTCATACATTAGAGTGGTTCATATCAAATCAAATTTTTTACTTATAATTTTATTTAAATTTGAATCAAGGTTAGAGATGACCTAACAATTTTTTTTAATTTTCATACTACATTTAAATCAGACTCTACCATGTGTGTTTTGTAATCATCTATCAACTCCTCACTAACTTCGTACTATTTGTATAAATTTATTTTTCATTAAAGAATTTAGTATTATTTTTTATCTATCTTCTTAAGTAAAATTAAAAAAAAAATCCATACTCAATTTATATTTTACCAAAAATGCCTTCCATAATTACTCATAAACTCCCTCTAACTCATTTGTTTTTTAAAAAAATTTAACATCAAATTTTATAGTCCAATAATTTCTGTAATATTTTTGCTAACTTATAAAAAAAACGAATATAAAATAATGGGTGAGAGAGAGTAAACGATGAAGAATGGGATTGTGAGGAGAAAGGAGAAATACATCAGACGATGAAGAATGGGATTGTGAGGAGAAAGGAGAAATACATCAGACATTAGTATTTTATATACAATACCTTCAAGCCTATCCAAATTTTATATAGGTAAAGATAATTTAGACAACTACAAAGATTTTCTTGCACTTTTCATGCTTTTCAAACTATAGAATGACATTTTCCTACAATTTTCTTTTTGAAATTTCATGTTAACCAAATGCATGTATGGAAGAAAATATATTTTGTTTTCTGTTTCTTTTCTTTCTGTTCTGCCAGGAGGATCAAGGCTCACTAAGAGCACCACTGGAAGCTGATGATGTTTTTTGAAGGCAAAGTTTGTAAGATGAGGTTGGCATTTTCTTGACACGGAGATACTGAAAAATATATGGTTCTTGGTACCATTCAGATTTCATCTTCGTTCGCTACAAACTAAAAAAAATTCAGTCTGCTATTAAATTTTGGAAGTTTGTTTAGGCATAGTGGATTTTCTAATATGCCTCGAAGAATGGAAGTTTGGTGTTTAAGTTAGAAAATGTCCTGTAATCTGCAATCTATTTCATATGCTCCCGTATAGAAGTGGGTTTCGTTGCCTTTTCCTGTATTGCCTTTTTTGTTACACTACCACGGCCCTTCCACCATTACTGTATCATCCCTGAGACGCCAAACAAAAAGTTCACAAACCCACCCTTCGCTGGTTACTAAATTGGCAGTTCGAATCACGAGACTTTCGATATTGTGGAGTTTGAAGATGATTAGACCCTCGAAATCCTGGTTTGAAAAACAAAAAAGCAAAAGATTTACAGATTTTCCCATTCTCATAATGCTCTAAACTGTGACCGTGTTGTCCCCTCTGGTGGGAGTTCTTCAAATGCCCACTTCCCTGATTTAGATGCCATGATATCTGGTAAAGCAGTAATTCAACATTACAATGGTTCACTTCACTGGTGATGATTGAATTCAGAATGTAGTGCAGTAATCTACGGTTCAAACTTGTCTATGCCAGGTAATTATAGTTCAAACTTGCAGTACTTGTCTCATGCTTCGTCAAGTACCGATTGACGCATTGGCTCATGTGACTCTAATTGAACTGGTAATCATACTCTATGTTTCTTTCTTTGTCCCCCACTTTACAAATACATGTCGGTAGCGCATCAAAGAATGACAACATGACACTTTTTCATACAACTTATAGAGACAATGAAAGAGATTGTGAATGTGCGTAATTCTAGAATTTTGGCAGAACAACAAATTCAAACGGGATATGCAATTTTGACCAATGTGAAATCAATAGAAAAATCGTATTCGTACAACAGTTGAGTTGTGTGTCGAATCCGAGAGAGGGAGAGTTCTTTGTTTTTTTGGGTTTTATGTGAAAGTCATTATTGAACTCAAACGAAAAAGAAACAACTAGTTTTAATGAAGAAAGCGCTAATCGAATCAAAATACCTAGCAATCTGACGATAATGAGTTAATCAAATTTTGGTCAAACGATATCTAAATTATTTTTTATTTTTATATTTTAGGGTTCAAAATGATATAATTAAAATATTGGAATGCAAAATGAAAAAAAATTTCTATTTTGGGAAACTCTTGTATAATTAACTCTAAATTTAAATTTGAACGATAATGGTGTTTGGATGTGTAGTGGTATATAAGGGAAAATCTCATTTCGCCCCTAGAAAGATATAAAAATTTTAAATTTTTCCTTTTTGAATGATTAATTTTATCACATTGCCTTCTAAAGTTATAATATTGTCACAATGTGGTCTAGTAACGTTATAATCTGCTTCCAAAAATGTTGTAATAAAAATATTTTTTGGACCACTTTGCAACGTTATAATATCTTTTAGTGGATAATGTAAAAAAATTAATATTTTGGAGACAAATTGAGAATTTTTTATCTCTTTTAAGGGACAAAATAAAACTTTTTCCGATATATAATGACTTAATTGGTCTTAAAATCTCATGGGCCTAGCCCGGCCCAACAATGAACACCCATACCCTATATACAAATATACTAGCAATATCTTGTAATTGAAGTCACTATATATTAAGTTATAACACTATGCGTATATTAGAGTGTGCGTATAGCAGGAGTGTGTATATAATAAGTGTGTGTATACATGTAATAAGTGTGTATTGGACATGGCCGACTCAACATTAGAGTCGAAAAAACATGAGCTTTAGGGCCTGCACATCAAAAATGCTCTAAATTTTAAAGTTCAATAATTAACTATAGGTCAAAGATTAAAACCTATTATAATCTAGCTTAACCAAAAAACTTCCAAAAGATTAAGTCAACAAAATAAAATTTAGAATTTAAGTCTAAAAATGCAGTTCACCTCGCATATATACATTTATTAAAAGACAAAAAAAGAGTTAATGCTTCAATAAAAAAGTATAATAAACATCTCTCTCTTCCACAAATAAAAATAAATTAAACACATTTTCTACAGTAATGAAATAATATATTATGTTCTGAAAAGTGCGGTTCAAGCAAGTGATGAGAGAGACAAACAAATGTGACAATCTGTTTGCAAAAAAATGTGTACTTCGACATGATAATCTATATATATTTATAATTTTTATAAATTTTACTATCGAACAGTTACACTCAGATAGTATGAGTATGAAATAACACATATGCAATGTTTATTATATATTAAATGCCTAAATTACTAAAAAGAAAAATTATGTGACACCATGTTGTAACATTGAACATCTTTACTATGACGGTACCTTGTAACGGTTCACGCATTATTTTGACAAATTAAAAATATGAATAAAATATGGATAACACATATATTACTTTTAATCCTTACGCGTCATCCATTAATTAATTTCTATCACTTAATCAGTTCCATAGACGAGACTTAATAGTAAAGTGCAAACAAAGACTACAATTATTATGAGATGGACAAAAACTTCGATCATTTTAACGGGAGGAGGCATAACAGATTCAACCATTAAAATAGTATTCTAAAGTCTTAATTTAATTTTCAACCCTTAGTTTAAGTTTATGTTCTGAGGCCCTTTTTAATAGATCAAATTAAAGGCCTATTATATTTCAAAAATATATCTAAAACTTTATAGAAAACTTTAAAATGTAACAATATTTTCAAAGGTTTATGTAAAACCTTATATGTATAAAATCCTAAAATATAACAAAACTTTATAAAAAAATCTAAAAGTAACGATTTTTAGCTTTAAAAGTAACAATTTCTTTTAGATTCTTTTTCACTATTTTTTCCTCCACTCTCACCACGTTTTCCCAACTTTTTCTCTCTCTCACAGTCTCATTGTCTTGCTCTGGTTCTTTGTCTTTATCTCTATCTCTCTTCGTGTCTCTTTAAAACTTCATTCAATTTATTCAATTTATAAGATGCCGACCTCACATTTGAGCCCAATTATTATTTGATCCCGCCCAATCGCAAAAGCACAAAACCATTGAAAATAAATCAAACCATAACTCTCTGTAATAATAATTAAAAAAAATTATTATCTTCTTAAAATATTAAATGAGACATCATGTAAAATTCTTCTTTAGGCCTCAATGAGTCGCCCTTGTTGTTGGAGTGTGTATAACTATGTGTTGTGGTGTGTTTGTAAAATTTGGGGGAAAGAGTGCGATGGATGTGTGAAATTTTGAGGAAAAATGTATATCACATGTGTTTAAAAACTTAGTTATCTTATTATATAGATATAACTCAACAGTCGACGATCATCTTCCAGAACAAAGAAAAGACGGGGCTATGAACTTCAACAACAAAATGCCTACAAACACGAAACGGCTTCGATCCAAGAGAAACTCTTCTCTTCCATTTCCTGAGCCTCCAAAAAGGTAGAGGCAGAGAAGGGTGTACACAATGGAGAAAATCTTACGGTGCATCCTTCTTTTCATAATGATTGTGGTCTTGATGGTCATGTATCTTCTTCTGTTTCATTAAAAGAAGTTTCTTTTTTTTTTTTTTTTCTTTTTTTTTTAGTGTATAGCTATGGGTGTTGTTGATAACCTTTCTACTCCATTAAAGAAGTTTCCTTGGTTTTTCTTTTGTTGTTTCTATTGATTTTTTTGAGAAATTCATAGCCATGGGGTGATGTGGATACCCATGCTATTCCATTAAAGAAGTTTCGTTCGTTTTGTTTTTCGGTTTCTTTTGAGAAATTGTAGTTCGTCAGAGTCAAAACTGTAGAATCTATCCAAGCAAGATTTGTACAAGAAGGTATCTGTGTTGCTTTTGGATGACAAAAAATACTTCTTGGATTCCTTACCTTATTTCTCGTGATTGGTATTCTATAATTCTCTGGCCAGATAGTAGTGTGGTTAAGATACAAGGAGAGTCTACATACAGCAGTTGAATTGATTGCTACCCATCTCAGTAAATTTTGGTTGACCGTCACCATAGTGTTATTGGAATATTTGAAATGCAAGAAGTTGTTTTTTTCATCTTCTAAGGGTTTGTTGATAGTAGGAATCTGAGCCCTTACTGATGAGGAAGTGTTGACATGTCGTAAGTGGATCTTTACCACCGATCTAAAATCTATTTGTTTTCAACCGTTTTATATATAATGTTGTTAAGTTGTTATTATGAACTTTGGCATGAGGGGCCATGTGTCAAAATGATCCAGCTTGACTAACTTGACATCTAAGTTTGAGTTAAAATGGTTTTGCAGCCTGTTGTTAAGCCTAGTGGGTTGGGAATGATCTCGCAATGTTGACAGTGTAGACGTGATGTTATTTCCTCTTCCCTACTCAGATGCAAATGTAGAAAGCTAATCAGAACATGCCCCCACCCCAATCCTGGGGCCCTTCCTCAAGGTTTTCCAATGAAAGCAGGCGGTGGACCTGGTTTTGTGCCCAATCCTCCATATATGCTGCCTCCACGTCAATTTGACCATTACTATGCACCAGCAGACATGCTTCCTTTAGACAATCAGCCTCCACCTGCTTATGGCAGAGATGCATCTATGGGAGCTCATACAAGCATGCAACCGCAACAGTCAATGCTCACAAAGGTAAGAAGGGGTTGGTGGAAGTTTCGAGCCCATGGGATCAAATTTATAAAGTTGTTTTTGTTAGAACTTTGAAAGCAAAGCTACTGTTTTTGCTTGGGTGGCACTGGAAATGTCTTTACAAAGCTGGCATGCAATTTTTCATTGGACACCTCCACTTAATATCTCTGTAAAACCACCACGGGCTCTATTGAAACTGTCTTTACATTTTGCAGTAAGTAAGACTGGATCTGCCTGATGGAGAAGTTTTGATTAACCTCTCTGTTTGTGCATCATCAGTTAATTGCTTCATTTGTTTGCATTACATTAACTGGTTATTGTAAATCGCCTTTTCGTGGTTTTTTAGGTCTGGCAGAACGTGCAAATCCCTCTGTCATATGCACATGTTGTTGTTGGCACCTCTGGATCACATATTAGCTAGCATTTCCAGCCAACTCAACCACCTCAACAGTAAGATATTCATTAATTGCAAATGTGGCCCCAGCTCACCCATTTGCAGATGCTTTTATTGGCACCTCTAGTTCACATATTAGCTATATTCGTCATGCCAGTGGTGCAACTATTGCAATATAGGAAACAAGGGGTGTTCCGGGGGAGATGACTGTTGAAATAAATGGATCGGCATCGCAAGTTCAAATAGCTCATCAGTCGATACAGCCATATTATGTTTGTTGGTTTTGATTATGATCCTTGATTCCTTATTTTTGTGGTTGCATGCTGGTAGTTGTGTTGCTAGCTTATTTGTATCAAATCTTGCTTCTTTTTCTTTTTTTCCTCCACGAGTCCACTCTTTTAAGTACAAAGTGTGAATTTCTACACTGATAAGTGACAACATACTTTTCCCCAAATAAGTAGGCATTTTATTTGATTCCTTCTGCTGTCCTTTCGAGTTATAGCAAGATTTAGACTGAAAAATTGGTTTGTGATTCTTTTACCTCTTTATTTTCCCTTGTTGGCTTACTCAAATTGGACTTGTGTGTGATTGCGAACAGATTATCCGGGGCTTAGAGAAGCCAATTTTGTTTACCAATGGCTTACAAATTCAATAATTTTCTTAGATGGAAAATTTTGTTTACCAAGCTATGAGGTCCTGAAGAGTGTTGAGGAAACATTAGTCCTCAATGAATGGTGTGGAAAATAATTACATAATTTGTAGCATGGCTACTGAAACACTGGATCATCAATTGGTAGTGGAGGTTTGTGACCGAATATCATCTGACAGCTCATATCATCGAAACCTGCAATATCAGAAAGGTGCTTTTAATTACATAATTTGGCGGGCGGAGTGGATTGGTTTTCCACTACTTTTTCCATTCTCCCCATTTTTCCCTTCAAACCAAATAAAGGAAAGTGACATTTTTCCTCCCATTTTCCATCCCCTCTTTTCATCTACCCACTTCTGACTCCTACCAAACAGCCCATTAACAGAAATTACAGTTGGAGGAATATATTCTCAGGCTTCGTTTGGTACAAAAGAAAAATAGAATGAAAAAAAATTAAAGAGATAAATAAAATATCATGTTTGGTAAGGAATTATGAAAAAATAGATGAATGAGTTTTCATTTTAACTCATCAAAATCAATCCCTCTAAAATAGAAAAGAAAATGGATAAAAAGTTAATTATTTGTATTAAAATATATTTTATTTGTTTATATATCTTTTGATATATACATATATTATGTATATATTAATTTTATATATAAATTCAATGATAATATATATATATATATTAAATTAAAAATAAATTTTAAAATTTAAAATTAAAAAAAATATATTTTTTTCATCTTTGCTAGGGGTGAAAATTTTCGATTCAACATGGTGACACAATTTGAACTTGACATAATTTGACACGAACTCGAAAATGATTTGACACACAAACACAAAATATAAAAGACTCATATTCAGTTTAACTCGTTAAACCCAAAATTGCCATAATTAACTCGTTTATTTAAGAATAAACATTTTTTTCATTTTTTCGTTTGTATGGTAACACAAAATTAATATGTTTAACTAATATTATAGACATAAAATATTAATTATTTGTAAATATTTATTAAGCACTGACATAACTATTATATAAAAAAGATATTTTTACTTATTATTATTATATTTATTTAAATTAATTTTTAGTTTATAGAACAAGTATGAGTATGAATTCAATTAAGTAAAAATAAAATATTAGTTAAATATTTTATTCAAAGTTTATGTATGTCAACACGAATACGAACACGAATATGACACGAAAATAAATAGGTCAACTCGACACGACACGATACGATTAATTAAATGAGTTGAGTTAAGTTTGATTCATGTTCGACACGAATTTGACACGACACAACTCGATTGTCACTCATAATTTTAGCAAACAAAAATAAAAAAAATTAATTATTTTTATATTCCATTCATTCTACCAAATACAAATGAAAGAAAATTTTTCATTCCTACTTTTCTTCATTAAAGGATAAAAATTGTATCTTTTATACTTTCCATCTCTTCTATTTTTCCTCATACTTTTCATTCCTCCAACTTTCCATTCTCTCTATAAAACGAAACATTAACACACATCAATAGACAATAATGTCATTGATGGACACCTAAAACTACAACAACGCCACAACCCACTCTTGTCGAGGAGGAGCGATATTTACGCTATGTTGTCTTTTCAATGGAATTGAGGTTAAGTTTTTTTTTTAATATTATTTGATTTTAATTTATTATCACAATACTTGAATTGTTTGTGAGTCACAATAAATATTGAGATTCACGGACAATTCAACAATTATAAATGAATAAAATAATATCTTTTGGTCTTAAATTTACTTTAATAACTCTTGGGTTTTGCGACCACAGAATGATGTCGGATGCAAATATTTACATAAAAAATTTTAGTTAATTCGATGGAAATCTTTACAGGTGATTAAAGAGATTCGAGTTTTTTTTTTTAACAAAGCAAACAGGGTAACTATTTCCTTAAGTAGAAAAATTGATGTTACAATCAATCAAAAGAATAGTCGTAAGTTCAGGGGGATCCTAACCAATTCAAAGGAAGTGAATTGTTTAGCATAGTTATCGTTACGCAGTGAGCAGCCTTGTTATAAGATCTAAACTTGTGTAGAAAGTCAAAGTTATATAACCTAGCATAATGTCTAATGTCCTCAATAGAGATGACAGTGGACATATACGAGGATACCTGTATAAACCCGCGTGGGGATGAAGGCAAGGATGAACTTATCCTTATTCCCGTCCCGTCCCGACCCCACTCCGTCCTCATTACCCGTTATATATATATATATATATATATATATATACTCTCAATTAAAAGTCAAGCCCTAATATGTGTTTGGTTCAAGTTGATTACTACTCTTTTTGGATACATAAACCATTTTTCTTTGCATTCTTTGCGTGGGATCCAATGCTTTACGCAAACATCCATGGTTCATTTCACATAATTTCTCAAGCACTTTAATTAACTTTACAACCGGCAACACCATTTGAGTTTAACTCACACATGTACTGCTAAAGCATAGATTAATTACATATGCTAGGTCCCAGTATTCAGACCTAATAATAAAAATGCAAGCACCACAATGCAAAAGGATACACAACCGTCATAGATTAATTTGTCCGAGTGTCATCAAGAAATAATATTACTTTGTATTCTTATGTAGAACATGCTCATCAAATATTTTTTTTTTGACGAATAAGTATTTTCATAAATGATCTTTAGAGATATGCATTTGGTTACATTTACTCACAAAACTTGATGCCTTGATCGCACTAATTTTGGTGGATGAAGGTTATATTCTTTTTTAATGAATGGAGCAAACAAACAAACTTAATGATTTTTCTTCTATTTCCGAGTCTTTTCTCAGTATCATATCGATAAAATAATGAGCACTCGACCTTGTGATATTGATTTTTCTTCTATTTCCGAGTCTTTTCTTAACTAATGAAACTATAGTTTCCATCTTGAGTCATAAAGATATTTGATTAAGATGATTCTACCACCCGTTATGTTATTTGTGTTATGTTGTGTAAGGTTAAATTATATCAAATTTAAGTAGTATTTTGGACATTTGTGATTTTTGTTATATTCGAATATGTTATGCTACATTATGTTGTGTTAGATTATTTAGAATGTTGTTGGATTATTTAAAATGTTGGATTTATTTAGAATATTGGATTATGTTGGCTTGAACTTGGGTTTAGGTTTAGGCTTGGGCTTATGCTTGGGCTTGGGCGGGTACGGGGAAAGCGGGGACGGAGACGGGGATTATAAATTTACCCGCAGATGGGGATGGAGATGAAAATTATCCCTGTTAACGGGAATGAACCGGGGATGGACGAAAGTTTTTTAAGCGGGTACGGGAATGAAGACTATACCCCCCCCCCCCGCCCCCGCTTCGGTCCATTGACATCCCTAGTCCTCAATAATTACTCTAATTTCCCACGGGGGACATCTTCGTTGGAGTTAAGCTTAATAATATTGAGACAACCATTCAAAATAGTTGCATGTGTGATTAGCTGTGCTGCGGCAAGGTGCTTGCCTCATTGTCTTTGTCGATGAAAACAGACATTGTTGGGAAAGATTTTGCACTGCCAAATTCAAAATCACCCATGTTCTTACACATCACCACTCCACAGGTTGCCTTTTGTTGAACCTGGCTTGAAAGCTCCACCATAGAAGATATGGATCCATCCTCAACCTCTTGTGGTGTCACCTCCCTCGCCTTTGATTCCTTCTATCCCTTTGATAATCCCCTATCACCAATTCTGAGTCGATCCCTCCACATGGCTTGTGCACGTAGGACAGTGGCATAGACATTTTCCATATTGAAAATGAATTGATTCCTTGCCTTCCAAATTACCTATCCCACAATAGCCATTTTCCCCAGAATATCGAGTCTACATTGACCCTCCTTCACCAACTGAAGAAGAGCAAGGGTTCTTTGGGCCACCGACACAAATGATAAAACTTCCCACTGTATATTAAGATCCATTTCAAACTAGATTCTCTTGGTCCATTCGCATTCAAACATAGTATGTTCAATTGACTTCGGAGCCAACTTACAAATTTGGTAGAAAGACGTTGAAGCACACCTCCTCTTAAACAAGTTTTCCTGTGTAGCAAGGATATTTTTGAGAAGCTCTCCACTAGAAATGCCTGACCTTTGGTGTAACACCCCAACTCGGGGTACAATATCTGTCACAAATGATGAGG
The DNA here is from genome assembly GCA_963454935.2 of Ilex paraguariensis. NCBI lineage: Eukaryota > Viridiplantae > Streptophyta > Magnoliopsida > Aquifoliales > Aquifoliaceae > Ilex > Ilex paraguariensis. The sequence goes on from CAUOFW020001970.1 coordinate 886,959, forward strand.
AGAACCAACAACAACCGCATAACTCTGATACCTTTATTTACATACAAATTATGTTTAAAGGACATAAAAAAAAATCCCACGATTACATCTCAATTGACCCTCTAAACTCGACAGTGGACTCCTCTCAGCTTTAGTGTTTTTCCTAAAAAGTCATTGAGACCTTTAGTGAGAGCAATGATGTAATCAATAATCATAAGCACAAGAAGAGATAAAGAAAACATTTTATTTATTTATGAACAACCTTAACCACGTTGCAATTACAAACATTAAATTACACTTCACCACTTACATGTTGTTTGGATACATCACATAGATATAACTTGTATAAATCACATAGGCAAAATTTATCGATAAAATAATTACTTTCACATAATTAAATTATGCCACACAACGAATACATTCGCGCATACCCCGGTCACATAAGAAATTTAAGCTACACAAATAATTCTCATCACTTAGACGACATATACATACTACCTAAATAATTCTCATCACTTAGATGATTCAAGTCAGATAGATACTTCTCATTCTTGTCACTTAGACGACTTAAATACGTAATTTAATTTCGTCATATAGATGCCATTATTAATCAACTCGAATCAGAAGGTTAATTTTGGTCAAACAATTAATTCTTGTCTTATAGGTGACTCACAATCGCTTAATATTTTCTGTCACAAAAACGACACACAACTACTTTGGTAATTCCTGTTATATAGACGTTATACAATCACTTAATATTCTCCGTCACGAAGACAACCCACAAACTTACTATTTCTCCTCACGTAAACGTCACATAATCACTTAATATTTCTTGTCACAAAGACGACCCGTATGCTTAATATTTTTTCATCACGTAGACGACACACAAACTTAATATTTTTTGTCATGTTGATGTTACACAATAACTTAATATTTCCCGTCACGAAAACGACACAACTTAATATTTCCCGTCATGTAGACAACACATAAACTTAGTATTTCCCGTCACGTAGATGTCACACAGTCACTTAATATTTCTCGTCACGAAGACAACTCATAAACTTAATATTTTTCCGTCACGTAGACATTCACAGTCACTTAATATTGTCAGTCACGAAGACGATATACAAACTTAATATCTTTCATCACAAAAATGATTCATATAACACTTTTATCGTATGGACAACTCGTGTATCTATAATATTCTCAATCGATTTTATGACCCATACTCTCATTGCAACTCTCGCCATTTTGAACGGCTCACACCCACATTATTATCTCATCATAGGAATGCATCATGCTCGCAAATGAATTCAGCTCACAAAACAGTCAACTCGAAACGCATGCACAAATTTCATCACACAATCAACCCAAGCCACGAAAGCTTCTTCCGTCATTTAAATCATCTCTGTCCTCCAAATATTTCACCACTTAGTTATTAAATCTCAAAAGAGATCATAAAACAACCATTTAAACAAAACTTAAATATGTATTAATAAAAAGAATGTAGGATAACACACCTAGCTTACGTGGAATTCTATCTTGTAGACGACCCTTATGCCAGAACTTTGAGTGTGGCGTTCTTTGAGGTGTTCACCTCTAGATTTGGTACACCCAATATTTACCAACCCACTCGGCATTAATATATAATATTGCTTAAGTAAGAATTAGTTTATTCAAACCGATTTTTTAATAATTAATTCTAATTAAATAAAATAATCTATTCATATTGAATAAGTTAATCTACTCGCATTAGTTGAATTATTCTTCTCGAATCAGTTTAATTTATGTATTCATACAAGTTACTCCAAATTCAACCATTCTCATGAAATCATAAACATACTAAAAATATACTTGAATTTACTCCATTTTTCCATGAAACCATAAAATCACATGCTTTCTTGTAACTAATTCATACCCATGCATTTATGAGAGTTCGAGGGACGATTAACAATTCACAAGATTTCAAAGCTACCCACCAATATAGTTCCTCTCTTGGCCAAAACCCACCCCACACACAACAACCATAATTTTCTTTATATTTCATGCCATGACTCTAGTTGTGCTTACACATTCCCACAAGCATCAAGCTAAGCCTTCATGGAACACTCAATGGTACACATACTCAACAAGTATCACACTTAACTTACATGCAATACCCAAAATGCATACACCAAGACTTTTTATCTATACATTTAAAAGGAGAGAAGGTAGATTACATGACTTACCATTTATACCCACTTCCTACACCCCCAAGCACCACCAATAATCTTCCACCATTAAACCCACCACCAAGCTCCACTTTAAAGTTCCATTCTTTTCATTCCTTGCCATGGCCGAGACCTCCAAGTTGGAGAGCTTTCCTTTGCTTTTTGTTTTCTTAGCCGAAAATCCCCAAATGGTTCCAGAGAGTTCTTCACCCCTTTTGTTTGTCTTTAAGTCTTAATGGAGTGCCCACCCCCTCTCCCTCTAACCGTCCACTCCCCCTCCCTCTAAATTACACCCACACAATTTTTTCCTTAGTGGAGAGTGCACTCATTGCATTCTTTGCATGTCTTTATGTGCATATATAGATATATATCTCCTTACTTTACTTTAGTGGAGAGTGCACCAATACATGTGTCCTCATACACACACACACATATATATTTTCATATCCAAATAAATAATACACCTAATCATCTATGTTACTAGCCTTTAATCCAATTATTGCATACATTAGCAAGTATATTTAAAAACAATAAGTTAATATCACATGCTTGCCACCCACTTAGTGCCCTATGCACCAACATGCATAAAATAATAAAATTCCACATTCAAGCATACTCATTTAACTTTACACACTTAAACAAAAATAATTCGCTCATCGTCATTCAATCCAAATAATTCTCAAATCTTATTCATATGCACTCTCTAAATATTAAAAATACCGATCGTACAGGTTCAAGTCTCATAATGTTCCTAATTAAATAGTGATTACCAATCATACACATTTCTATCACATGTGAACATGCTCATAATAAATGATCATATAATATTTATTCGTGTTCGGGTCTTACAATTTGTCACGTGTGTTCAATTCTTACATTTGGTACAACCCTCATATTCCAAATGGACTGCCAAAGCTATGGATAAAGGGAGACAGAAGAACTGACCTTCAGTGGACTTGTGGCAAGCTTACTCCCCAACCTATATCTAGACCTTACAGTGTAATTTACTTTAATGTTGGGCCACTAAATTCTCTTTATCCTTACCACCATTAACTGGCAAAGGGATGACTTGGAGAGCATTCAACTCCTCCCTTGAAATAGCACAACACAGGCTAGAAGTTTTCCATCATTTGGGGTTTTCCTTAATGATATCCGCGACCACTGTGATAGAGCACTCCTAGGGCTTTGGAGATTGAATCACAAGATTTGGGAGAAGTGAGATCCATTTATCCTCCCAAAAACACGCATCACTGCCATCACCAATTTGCCACATAAGTACATTCTCAAGAAACTCCCTCCCATGAAGTAGGCGGTTCCAAACCCGTGAAGGTCTAGCTTCGTGTTTCGCCTTCATCAAGTCCTCATTTGGGAAATAGATCGCTTCATAAATTTCCCCCAAAAAGACTCAAGCTGGCGGATCAGCCTCTAACATTGCTTAGCTAGGAAGGCCTAGTTGAACAACTTGAAGTCCTTGAACCCCATACCCTCCTGTTGTTTTTGACTTAGTCATTTTCTTCCATTTCCTCCAACATATAAATTTGTTGTCCTCACAATTTTTCGCAAAAGTTTTTAGGAGACTCCATCGCCGACATGACATAATTTGGGATAACTTGAATTATTGTCTTAATCAATACCTCCTTACTTACTTGTGAGAGACAGTAACTCTTCCATTCCTGCAATTTCCTCGCAACTCTCTCAAGAAAATACCAATAGACCTCATTCTTGGATCTCCCCCGGACATTGGGGATTCCCAGATTCGAGTTGACAAGGTTAAAAGAAGTAAGATTGAAATAAATTTTAGATAATAATTAATAATTTAAATTTAGAATGATACAATTGTAATTAAATGATGTTCAGGGGTCAAAAGTAAGGAGGACATGTGGAAAACTACACGTGCTTTTACGATTCACTCCAGCGGCGCAACGTAGCGAACACTTTTACTTTTATGAAGAAAAAACATAGCCAACGCTCCTGTAATAATTATAAGTTGGGATTTTCGCAATTTGTACCCCAAAGATATTTTTATTTTTATTTTATACCTCAAAAGATTATTTTTTTCACTTTACACACCGAATGTCAAAAATTTGTTCTAATTTGGGATTCAGACTAATATCCGTCTCAAATTTTGTTAAAAATTGATACATATGCCATCGAAGAATATAAATGATAAATTTATATTTTTGTCTAAAAACAACACATATGGATGACGACATGTGCATCAGATTTTACCAAAATTTGAAATAAATGTTAGTTCGAGAACTACATTGAAATCAATTTATGATATTTAGGTTATAATGTCAGAAAAATAATTTTTTAAAATACAAATTAAGAATTGATAAATTTTTCGGGATATAAAGTGTAAAAAGCACTTATACGTTCGAAACAAAGGCGCCAAAATAACTCTAATCTCCCGCGCCTTTACGAGTTTCCAACCCGCCAATCCTCGACCCTTATTTCTTCTCCACCTGACTCTCTTAACTTTCTCTCTCTCTGTCCCATCCCCCAATCCCTCCATATCCATATATACATCTACCATTCTGTCTGTGTTCATAACACAAAACCATAAAAAAAAAAATATGCAGAGCAACCAACCCCACCCCGCCACTCCCGGCGGCGCCACCTCAATCTCAGACGCCTTCCTACCCAAACACGGCAAAAAACGCGGAAGCTATAACTGTGGCCGTTGTGGCCTTCCCAAAAAAGGCCACTCATGTCACTTTCCGACTACCTCCACCACCATTACCTCACCCACCGATTCCACCTCCGCTGTCATAGCTTCCCCTTTATCTGCCGTCCGTCCTCCTCCGCCTACCCCATGTCAGCCTTACTCTCATCTCCGACGAGCTCTTTCGTTCGATGACATCGATGTTGCTGACTCGGTGGACTCTGACGATGAAGAGCCGGAAACGGAATGGGATCTGGATTCTGGTGGGTTGCCAGCGAGTTGTTTGTGGGAGGTGCTGAGGAGGTTAACGCCGCCGGAGTTGTTGTCGGTGGCAACGGTGTGTAAAGGGTGGAGGGACACGGCGAGGAGGCTCTGGCGTGCGGCCGAGGAGCTGAGACTTAGAGTTCCGGTGAAGGCTCAGGTTGGATTTGTCGGATCGGTGCTGCAGAAGTGTCCCGGACTCATTAGACTCTCCCTTAGAATGGAAAGGTGACAACCCACACAGATCTAGGGATTCCATTGAATGGATCGGTTCACAAGAAATTCTAATAACAATAAACCTCTACATTGAAGTAACATGAACACGATGTAAAATCTAATTGGGTTAAATCTATCACAGGAAATTGAAGTTAAGTGAATGATATGGTGATGGTGGACTGAATGGTGAACGCAAAATAAAATGTTCTTTTGGGTTATTCAAGATATTCCATGGGCAAACATCAAATGTAATTATATGCTTAATTGATGCTTGTAGTCAGAATGATTTAGGTAATAGGCTTTCTTAGACATAGAGATCATTAAGAAATTGAATAAGAGGACTTCGTTTTGATCTGTTTTATATGGTTGTTGTTTATTTGTTGCAGTGACGTGGATGCAACGATGCTGGCCTGCATTGCATTCTCGTGTCCTAGTCTTGAATCGATGGAGATATTCACATCTAATACCTCAATCAACCGGATTACTGGGTATCACTTCGTTTTGCACCTTTCATGATATATACATTTTTGTTCGTGGTACAGAATTGAGAAATTCGATCATTGTTGAATTATGTGTCTGAATTGCAACCCCAATCCCTGAATTATCTATTGGGAGGTTGGTGGATTGTGTAGGGTTTACCTTGGTTAGCATCGATTTTCTAATAAGATTTGATCTTGATTAATTGGTTGGTGCAAAGCTGAAGAAAGCTCATCAGCAGAATCTGATCTGTTTGATTGGTTTCTGTACTCTACTTGGATGCAGTTAGGTGTTGGTATGATGCCAACGGCACATATGTAAGCACAAATCTGTTCCACTATATATATTTGGAATTGAATGTTTTAGATCAGCACTTGGTTAATGTGAAAGGGTAATTTTAGATCAGCACTGAAGAAGATAACTTTTAGATCTACTTCCCTTCAAACTGTGTCTGCTTGGGTGCACATGCAACAAATCCCTAATCTTTTTGTGCTTTTTTTAATTTTTTTTGTCTGTGGGTTGTATGCCATGGTTAGGATCTTTTCTACTTCCTGTTAGACTATATCTAGTTGCACTTGAGTGTGGTTAAGCAATTAGTCTCTTTGGTATTTAGCTGGAAAAACCTGCTGGTATCTGTTCAACATAACTTTTTGGAACTTCATATACCAAGTGCTTGTTACTGAGTATTGTATCTTCATCATGTGGTATTTTTCCGTAATAATGAAAGGAGCCCAACAATGTATAATGTCTGATGCAGGGATGAATTAGGTCGTTTTGTTGCTGATAAGCGATGTCTTACCAGTCTCAAGATGGAAGGATGCTCTAACCTTGGGGGTTTTAGTCTCTGTTCGTCGAGTCTTTCTATCCTTTGGCTTTCAGATCTTCACTCCCTCTCTAAGATGGTAATTATTTCCTACTTCCACCGGGTGTTCAAAACTTCCATTTTTCCATGTTCTCATCCTTTCTTTTTAATTAATTCGCTACTTCATTGGCATGCCCTCTCGTGTGTAGGTTTTCAACTGCCCCAATTTGAAGGAGATTTCTTTGGATTTCACTCGCCTAGAGAATGATAGTACTGATCTTAGAACCATGGTGGATGGTTTCGGAAGGAGCTGCCCAAGATTGCAAAACATACACATAGCTTCAGTTCGTCTTTCTAACGCTGTTGTGCTTGCTCTTACAGCTGCTAATTTGAGGTTTATTACCTTCTTTGTTTATTTGATTGACAATTCGTATGTTTTTGAAACCATTGATTGTGCTAAAGTTCACATTTTATTAAAAGAGAAAAAGAATGAGAAACCTGTAGATCAGTATGACCTTCTTTGTTTGTTTGGCTATTTTGGAAACCTTACACATTGTATCTCATGTAACAGTTAATTAAAATTAGAATTCTAATAAAATTTGTGTCATTGCTCCAATGTTCAGGGGCTTGCGAATGCTTTCTCTTGTGCTCGGATCAGAAATAACTGATGCATCTGTTGCAGCAATTGCTTCAAGCTACTCAACCCTAGAATTGCTTGATCTTAGTGGGTACATATCAGTCTTTAGTTCTCAGTGTCTTTGATATTTTTAGGTTGACTAGAAATCAGTAAAGCTGTCAAAATTTTACCAGTGTGTAGATCCTTTGCACTTGTTGAGAAGTGGTATATTTAAAAAGTGTATTCAGATTTTCTCCTCGCAATGTGCAAGCACCTTTAATGAATGTTGTAATTTGTTTAAATTGATCAGCAAATCTTCCTGATTGTGACTTTGATGCTATCACTTGATAGGTCTAGTATCAGTGACAGTGGAATTGGAATGATCTGCAATGTATTCCCTGACACGCTTTCAAGATTCCTCCTTGCCCTCTGCCCCAATATCACTTCAAGTAATCGTCAAGTCCAGCTTATTATCTGATGCAATTTTGTATTTGATTGTGCACAACTAAATTTTGCCTTGTTTCTCACAAATTTCTGCATCTTTTAGGTGGCATTCAATTTGCTGCTGCTCAATTGCCTCTTTTGGAACTCATGGACTGTGGGATGGCCATATGTGATCCCAATCCAAAAAGTCCAGCCTCTGAAGAGAGCAGTGACTGCGAATTACAGGGAACACCCAATAGCAAATTACTCATATACCAGAAGCTGATTATCAAACATAGCCGGTTGAAGAAACTAAGCTTGTGGGGTTGTTCTGGCTAGATGTGAGATTCTCCATCTAAATAGTCTAGAGTTTCCAGTTGATATAATATTCACTACATGTACTCAATTTGTTAATTTCAACACAGGCTTTATATTTGAACTGCCCAGAACTCAGTGATTTGAATCTAAACTCTTGCAGAAATTTGCATCCAGGTATGTTCTCTGATGTCGTTCTTTCTGGGGATGACCTCTTTAAAACTGAACTCTTTTATGGTTTTCATATTCAATTGACAATTTCTTGTTTGTAACCCCAGAGAGATTGCTACTTCAGTGCCCCAATTTGGAAAGCATACATGCATCAGGTTGCCAAGATATGTTGGTTGAAACCATTCAAAATCAGGTAATCATCCACATCTTCTAAAATTGACTCCTTTGTTGCATCTGGTAGGGAAACCCTTTCTAATTTTAGCAAACTCCGAAAGGCAGATATTTACTCATTTGGGGGCTAAATTGGACATTTTGTAAATGAATTACATTGAAGAAAACTTGATCAGTGACATTTGCAGCAGAATGAGATGGTATTGGTACTGGTATTTTTGTCAGTAACAATTTTTCTTTTGTAATTATGGGGAAACTGAATACGCTATTTAGTATAAGGAGGCTGCTTGGTAGGAATGAGGCTTATTGTGAGACTTAGTTAAATAGGTAGTATGTGAAGAGTTTTTTTTTGCTACAGGTTTTTGAAGTTCGTTCTACTGAGTTCATCTAATTTTGTTGCTGTATCAAAATATGATCTTGCTCTCTCCTTTGCTCAAGTGTTTTGTAGTACTTTCTAATTGGTTCTTAAATGTTACACTTCCCTCGTATATTATTGTAGGTCTGCAGTGATTTTGCAGCTATAGAAAGCCATTTTTCTTGCAAACGTTTGGCTGATGGCTCGAAGAGAGTTCAAGTCCCACATTTTCTCAACCCACAGGTAAATGCTAAAAAGAGTGTTTTGCTGTAACCTGTGTTACTGTGAACCATGAAGACTTCCAAAGTTAGAAATTATAGCTGTATTATGCCTCTGCATATATGACTAAAAGTAAAGTAACACCATTTATACAATAGAACTGAAAGTTTATGGTTGTTTTACTTTATAAATGCAGAATACAGAGGTTATAGTAATAACAGAAACTCATGTCTATTCATAACCTTTCTTTATTAGATTGTTATGCTATGTTGGAATTTGTATCTAAAACGGGCTTATCTTTGTCGTGCAGCTTTATGACGATGATAAGAAGGGAAGGAAGGTTCGAAAACGGCGTTGTACTGTGCTTGTGAACTGATCAAACGCGTCTTTCTGGACATTGTTGTTGTTACTCTAGACCTTTTACAAATTTCTTGTTTTTATTCTTGTCAAATCAGAAGGGCACTTGGCTGAGGGGGTCCAAATGGCTGGTAATTTCTTACGTGGTGGAGTTACGGGCTGATGTGCTTAAACATATACCTTCATTTATTCTCTATCAATACAGGGGAAGTGAAAACATTTGATGAACAACTTATCAGTCTATTGCCTTCCTCTTCTTTAAAATAAATTATCTTCCCGTAATTTAATTTAGTGTTACTCCGCTGGTTATTTTATGATTGGTGGATTGTAAATTGCACTTGGGAGGATCTTTGTATCAGTAGGATTCAATGATTTTTTTCAATGAGATCTACTTATTTAAGGATTTCATTTTATTTGGGTTTACATTGGGGATTACATTTTATTTGGGATTTTTATTAAAATTATGTACATTTTTAAATAAAAAAAAGACCGAGTTTTTTATTTAGCGATAACTCTATGCTCACATTGAAATAAAGTTTAAAAAATTACTTAGACATGGGTAATCTTGTTTTTGTCAAGTCCAATAAATTCTTCATTATAAAATAATACCAAAGTAGAAATCATATGTAAAGGAATTGGTTGAAATATTAATTAAACAGGACTAGCGAAAAAGAAAAAAGAAAAAGAAAATATAAGGCCAAAAATTTTCTCAATTAATTCTCATTTATCAATAAAAGTTAGGTATCAAGGCAATGTCGCATACATCAGATAAAAAATTTATTTTTTCACTGATTGTACCACTAAAACTTCGAACAATTTAAATACAAAATTATTATATTAACAATTTAATTATAAAAAAAGTAGATTGACCCACTAAATTGATCAACCAATTAGAGTTCACGATCATTATATTATGAGATTAAGGAGATCAAATTCTTCTCGGAAACACACTAAACAAAAATATGGTTTCCACGCTTAATAAAAACGAGATAAATTATATTTTGGAGAATTATATTCAGATTCTTGTCATTTAATTATTCAGATCTATATGAAATAATACACACACAGATCCTTTAAAGTTTTTATGCATTTAACACTTTTATTGCTGTAAATATATACATTATTAAATTATACCTAGACCCTTTAAAGTTTATAAACATATATTACTTAGACCCTTTAAATTTAAAATATTATATTTAGATTAAAAATATTTTAATTAAAGATAAAATATCACATAGTTTAAATTTTGTAATTAAAATTTATGTTCTATCGTATCATTTATTAAAATAAAATTTTAATTTTTTCTTAAAAAATTGTAATTAGTATACAATTATATTGTGTATTAGAATTTAATTTGGTTGTTTAAACGACCAAATTAAAATACCAAACTATCACAATTAAAACTAAAAGATATTGTGTCTATTATAGTTTGACTACTTGTTTAATTTTTTAGTTTTATTCTAATAGATAGTATAAATATATATTAATTATGATTTTTTTTAATTAGATTTTTTTTTAATTTTATTTCAATAAATGACATAATAGAACATGAATTTTGGACGTAAAATTCATGTTCTATTATGAATGATTTAAACCTCTTGTTTGATTTTTTAATTTTATTCCAATAGATAATATAATTATATGTTAATTACAATTTTTTTTAAAAAAATTATTTTTGGTTTTATTTCAATAAATCTATATAATAAAACAGAAGTGTGCTTGAATTTTGTCTCAATCATATTTTTTCTCTTAAAATCATCATCAATCACTTATCTCATCCATCATCCTTTTGTCAAACTCAAACGTCAAATCGCATCATTTATTTCTATTATATGTTTAATCATTTATATATTTATTCTCTAAAAACATCACACCACTCATTTTTATCATATATTTAATTATTTAATATTTGATTAATTTTAAGTTAATATATTTTGAAAAAAATTAATATAATGGAATCGATTTTTTAGACGCTCGAATTTTATATTTTATTGTGCATTCAGGCACAGATTATGACTAGTGATACAATAAAACATAAATTTTGATTATAAAATTTAAAATATTTGATATTTTATCTTTGATTAGAATAATTTTAGCGTAAGTATAATATTTTAAACTTAAGAAATTTAAATATTATATATATTTATAAACTTTAAGAAGATTACGCGCGCATAAACTTTAAGAAATTTGTAATATTTAAAATATTTATTTAAGAGTCTGTGCGTAATTCCTCCGTTATATTTTTACTCTCCCTCTGAACTAGCAGGGGACCAGGGGTAATCTACTTGAATCTAATGAAGAAGCTCACGACTTAAGCCCCTCCTTAACTGTTCTCTCTCTGTCTTCGTCCTTTGAAAAATGAATGCCTCTTCCTTTCCAACTGGCTCAAGAGGGCTCTATTCTCCTCCATCAGGTCTCTCTCTCTCTCTCTCTCTCATTCATTTGAATATGCTGTATTTATCGTATCGGTAAGGATTTTCAGTTTCAAGATCTTGATTGTGCATTCTTTTTGGTTCTTTTTTAACTTGCTGATGTAGAGACAGTGGTGCTGAAACGGACGAGTCTTGCTGTATTATATCGAGGTTCTGTCTCGAATTTGCCGATTAAAAGATTCTCGCAGACTTCATTGGATCGTCCTCGTTTTTTGATCATGAAGGAAAACTGTGTGCAGGTTCAATTTCTGTTGACAGTGTTCATCTCTTTAACATTATTTAATGATTGACAAGAGTATTGATACACTGATACTTCGGAATTCTTTTTCAGGTATTATGTGGTCGAAAGAGGGAAATTCCTGTTTTAGAGGCGGGGTATGCTATTTTTTCAATATTATCAGAATTTTAGGTGGCAATGTTATTGGGACCTAATTTGATGACTTAATTTAATATGATCTTTGAATTGGCTTTGGACTCTATCAAACATTAGACTTAGTGTTAATCCAATGGTCTCGATTAAGCCATATCGTTTTAGGTCAGCAAATTTTGTCAAATTTTTAGCTTCAAATAGCATTACTCTCCATGTTTACAGTTTATTGATTTATTATTTTTAAATCTTTTATCCCCATTTTTTGGGTCGAAGATAATGCTGTACAATTTTTTCAACTGATCTGAACGACAGGATTTATTTATCTATATTTTTAATGGGGATGGAAAATTAGAGTAATGCCGAGCAAGATGTTGATTTTATCGACTTACTCTACTGACTTCAAAACTTTGGGCAAGTGTTCGCATCAGTTTTATGCAAAAAATCATAAGAACTTATGGCTCTGTTCCATTGCCAATATGAATTAGTGTGCCCTAACAACAGTACGTAAACCAACTATTACTCTTAAAGAGTTGATTTGGGCCAGGAAAGACACTTGACCAACTTGTTACATTTAGTAGCATTAAGGAAAGAGAAAGATAGTGGTAAATAATAAGCATTTCTATTGTTTGAGATTTTATTTTTTTTTTTTTTTGTGGGGTGGATGGGTGGAGAAGATAAAATTTTTGTACTTAATGGAGTACTCAACTCTCTATTGTCTTAGCCACTTGGATAGGTGAATCTTGTATTACTTGAGTACATATGTGAAGGGAAATTACTTGTTTTAAAAGAAAGGAGAAAACTAGGTAATTACTAATTAGTCTTTCTTAGACCTCCCTATAAAGGGGGTAAAGCAAAAGTTGTGCTTGGAGAGGATGGCACTATTCGTCCATCTCTCTATTCCCCTTCCTTCCCTTTTTCCCAACTCAATGCAAACAAGGTAGAATGAGTCTCTCTTGCTCTTTCTAGTGAGTTAAGTGCTTCATGTTATTGGAGCACGAACGCATCAGAGTCTCTTTCTAATATATGATTACCCCTCCCTTATTTCCTTTATTTCCTAATGATCGAATTAAATAAGTTAAGAGTTCTTACAGCCCATGTATTGTCCTTTTTCTAATAGAAATTTTGATTGTTGACCCCTAATGTCAGTATCAGCTGCATTTAAGCACATTAATCAATATTTGCATGGGAAAATTTGGTTTTGAAAGTCATATTTAGACTGAAGGGTTTTCTAATGCTTATTGGCCGTATTGGCTTTGCATGGACAGTTTAAGTCAGTGCAAGCATTGGGTTTAAATTAGAACCTTAGCTGTCTTGAATCTTGATAAAAATTGTGCTAGCAAATAAAAACCCAAAGTTATACAAAAAGTCAACTAGCTAACATATTTGGATTGAAAGTTGTTTATAAAATAGAAATAGTAGAATTTTTAAAAATGTTATGTTAATATCATTAATTTTGGCCGAGAGCTTACTGAAGATAGCCCATGTGGCAAATTGTCCAACCTTAAAAGTCAGGCTTATGGGTTGGGGTCAGCTTTTCCTCGCCTTATATGGCACTATGAAAATTTAGTTGGTTTGCATTTTTTATTAACAGAAGGGGATTTGAAACTGAAGCAGCTTTGCATGTTCTCATTGTGATTGTAAACCAGCTTTCCATGTTGCTAATAATCCCACTTTTCATGAGCAAACTTACAGAAACTTGGTGCATGAACTTGAAATTTTCTCACCTGGTACTTCTGGTGTAGTTTTCTATTCTTGATGGCCTTTTTTTTGGAAATTTACTTGGGTGCCTATCATGTTTCACTTTCTTGGTAAGCTGATATGCCATATCTTGTACACGGGGATTCGAACTTTGTTTAGTTAGGCAGAGAAAGATAGTGCAGTGATGTTGGCAGAGAAGAAACTTTATTTGGATATGTTTCTTTACTGAATAATTTTGTCGAACTACTCAAATGCGGGGTTGCATGCATATTGCATGTTTGCATAATAGGCACATTTATGTGTCTTTAATGTAATTACGTATGGCGTTTTTGAATGCCTTTTGTTTCTCTTCCCTTTAAGCTGTATGGATGATGTATACAATGCTTTGGCTGAACGGCTGGTTCGAACTGCAGCAGCAGCATCAAATTTCCATTTCAAGTAAGTTATATTTTCTTGAATCTGGACATAAGTCTGGGCTACTTTTAATAACTGCAAGTTGCTGTTTGCATGTTCATGCTCAAGTTTCCAACAATAGCCTTATAATTAACCATAGGCAGAAGCCTTTTTTTTTTCATTGCTGCAACTTTGCTTTATATTTAACTTTTTTAAGTATTTTGTTTATGCTCAAAATAGAGAAACTTTGATGCTGTCCTTCTACACCTGACACCACACCATTTCCATTCTTCCCCTCTGGCATTTTGCTGGCAATTGATGACGAAAATTGATGATTGGTTCACCTGTTTTAAAACGTTCTTCAGTTCAAGGAATCACAAAATTGCTATAAGAGAAAAGATGAAGAAAACTGGAGTTGTTATGTGGATAACATATTGGATTCCAGCAAGAAGTAGATTCCTTATCTTGCGACTCGATAGCATTACTGAACTGGTACATTATCAGGCTGTCAAGATCTTAGAGTTTATTGAACCCTAAATACTCTGTTAGAGGTTTTATAATGAAGCTTTGCATGCATAGAAACATGTACTTGTTTCTGTGGATTTCCTATTTTTTTCCTAATCGTGGTCCCCATCTGTGCCACTGTGTGGTGCACTTTGGCCTGCAGGGACCAGAAACTGCTCAAGAATAATTAACATACCTTACACCTTACTATGTGTAATTTTTTTGCTTGCATCACTGAAAACAGAAGCTCCTCCTTATTAATCTTTGACCTTTCGGCAAACCTTGCAATTTTCTCTTCAAAGGGTTCAATCTGCCTAAACATGCAGGCATATCGTGGGTTTGGCTGGTACTCCTGGTTCAGGAAAGAGCACTCTTGCATTTGAGGTAGCTCGGCGTGTCAACACATTATGGCCCCAAAAATCTTTTTTGCTTGATTCTTCTGTTGAGCCTCCTGATGTGGCTTTAGTTCTTCCATGGACGGATTCCATCTATATCGTCATCAACTGGATGCAATGGAGGTTATCATTTCTGCATTCATGAACATCTATAGTTTCCTGTTTCTTACCAGTCATTATTTCCTCTATTGGCATTTCTTTATTTGTGAGGTGGCACTGTACCCATGATGCATCGGTTAGTCTGTAATGAAATCAATCCCAGTGATATGCCATCACATAAATAGTCTGTGTACACATGTAGATGCTAAGATGCACATATGGTTACACATGCTTACACATATATTATCAATTATCAGGATTTTACTATGGGAAGTTTGGAACTCTTAGATGCTTTGACTTTCTGAATGATGTTCTTGCATTCTAGGATCCCGAGGAAGCATATGCAAGAAGGGGAGGTGAGGTTCCTTCATCTTGTAATCTCTGATTTGAAACCTTCGGAGCAATTAAAGCATGGATCTTTCCATTGGTGAATCAGCTCCATGGACATTTGACCCTGAACTACTTCTGAGATGTCTCAGGACTCTGAGGAATGAGGTTAGTATCTGTCTAGGTTAAATCATGTATACATGATACACCTCTAGAAATTTGGATAATCAGCATATGTAGTTATTTTGATATTCTCTACCATGTTGACAATAAATATGCATCAAGAAAGAGAATTATGATGCCAATCTTGGCCGTTGTCCATTATTATGAGTATGTGTGCATTCAATTACTCTAATTGCATTGTAATGATTAATATCTGCTGCAGGGAACAGTTTATGCTCCATCATTTGACCATGGTGTTGGTGATCCTGTTGAAGATGATATTTTTGTGAACTTTCAGTAAGTGTTATGCTCCCCCACAAATCTTGTTCATAGAAGCTGGTTTTGTATTGATCTTGTATTTTTTGGACACGTCCTATCTGTGGATTCCAATGATTGCTAGCAGATCTTGATAATGATAAATATCATTGAGATGGGATCTCTGATTTGGCTACATTCGAATAACTTACCTCTTATCTCCCTAACAAAAAGAGGGAAAGGAAAAAGTTGATGCAGAAAGTACAAAAAGGGAGTCTTTTCATCCTTTGTTAACAATGGTTAAATTAAGCTGGTAAATTGAAACATGTTTTTTTGGTTTATAAATCATTGATATACAAGGGTCGTTCTGATGAGTGTAATGATTCTAATGAATGTTGGTATTTCAGTTTCTGGGGGTATATTATGGATTCTTGGTTTAGCTAAACTCAATTCAATTCAACAAAAGATTGTTCCAAAAGGGTTGTATTTTGTATTTACATTCTAGTAGGCCTGATGTTTCGGTTGCTTTCACTCTTCCCACTCCGGGGGTGTCTTAAAACTCAACATTAGATACGATAGACTCCAATCATGTTTTGAAGACTTATATATGCATTGGTGATTGTAAGGGATTTGAGTTGTCTGAATTTCAGATAATTGTTAATGCTTGCCTACTTATGAAATTTCTTGCTGTTGTATTAAGAGTTTGTGCAGGAAAAATGTAATTCCTTTTGAATATAGGAATGTTGAACTACAACATTAAATACTAGAAATAACAATGGCATTTGTCCAACTAATCAATAGTATGTTGTCTCATTTAAACTGTTGCCTTTCATTGTTTCAGCAATCCAAATTGGGGAACTCTTGTGCATCTCATCAATCTAAAATCATATTTTTATCTCGTCGCAGGCACAAAGTAGTGATAGTTGAAGGTAATTATTTGCTTTTGGAAGAAGGGAGTTGGAAGGAGATATCTTACTTGTTTGACGACAAGTGGTAAACATTACAGTCTTCTGAGCCTTTTTACCATTCATTTCTCTAAAGTATATGGTGAAATATATTATTTAGTATGATCCTGCTAAGTTTCTATGCTACAGGGAGGGAAATGCAATGTCACTCTTGAAATTACTAAATACGTTTATCTTTTGTATGGGTCTGTAAAAGAAGCTCTTGACTTTTCAACACGTACTAAAAGGGATGTGAGGCTTATGTCTTGATGCTTGCCCAGGATTTTTTTGCTTTTTGTAACATGTGAGCTCTTGCTTTGTTGGTGAGCTTAGGGATGGCATTGGGTTGAGCTTGGGAAAAAATTCCCTAGCCCATCCTGACCCAAGACTTGGGGTATGGGTGGTTTCAACCTCTGACCTTTTTACCTGGGAAGGCAGCTTACTTGATTTTCAGGTTAGATTGCCATCTTTGAATGGAATTTTGACTTCTGAAGTCTTTGCATTTCAAGTATTGCAGTGAAACTCTTGGTGTTACCAAGATACAAAAATAAAATATCCAGAAGATAAAACAGAAGTTTTGTTTTTAGAACTCTTTCTAGTTTATGTGGTAGTCGACAGTCCTTTCATATGTGGTTGATGAATGTAGGGGCATGGACTTTTGATGTAGTTTTCAGGTAATGCCAATTTTTGCTGCTTATGTTAATGTAGGTATAGCATGGCGTAATGTTTTTGTCCTCAAACGGACTGCATGGCTGAATGTTGTCTAGTTTAATGTTTCAAAATGGTGTTTTGGTAGATGGCTAGGATCGATAGACTTATGTTGTATCTTTCAACTTGGATATATACCAAGTTTCCACTCCTTCGGAATTTTAATTGCCGAACATGCATACCCATTGCCAAAAAAAAAAAACGAGATAAGTAGGTAACTATCTCAATGAATTTCCTAGAGGTTTGATCTTTTTTTTGGCCCTTTTCTCCTTGCTTTTGTGCAAATTTTATTTTTGTGGATGTTATTTGATGTTATTTACTTTTAATTATGATTTCCTTTAAAAGGTTCATTGAGGTTGATATTGACAAAGCAATGCAACGGGTTTTGAAGAGACACATATCAACTGGTACGTACTTATAGATTGTTGGTTAATCAGTTTTACGAAAAAGAAAAGGCATGGCAAGAATAGAGGAATATGTAATGATCTTATCCTTTTGCTGTCTATTGTAGGAAAGCCCCCAGATATTGCTAAATGGAGGGTAAGCTTTACTGCTTGACTTCGTTGTTTTTTTTTACTGCTTATCTGATTGAGTGGGTGCTCCCAACTTAACTATCCTTCAAGTATTGCCTAACTTTTGATTTCCATTACTTGTTACCGTGCAGATAGAGTACAATGACCGACCAAATGCGGAGCTTATAAACAAGTCCAAGACAAACGCAGATTTGGTAATCAAGTCCATCGACTTCTCAAGTTGAATCTTAGTATCATCACCAGAGCAGGAAATAAAATTCACCGAGTTTTAGTTTGAATCCCATTCACCTGGTGAAGAACAATCCTGAATAAAAGGTACTTTTTTTTTTTTGATCAAAGACAAACTACAACATTTCTATTTAAAAGTAGAAATGTCATAGCCGTCATGTAACTCACGCACACACCCAAAGGCTATGTGACATGGAATAGTCCTAGCCCATCACCACCCAGGTCCAAGCTCCCCCCCCCCCCCCCCCCCCGTTATACGTCAATGGCAATATTTGCAGTGGAATAAAGGTAAGTAGATCCAGTTCTGTGAATCCTGTTTCTTCACAAGTTATTTGATATGAAAGAATAGAATAGCGGATAATTATTTCTTCTGAAACTGCCACGTCATGTATAAATTCTTAATTATTCAAAAATATACGAGATCTCAAAATATTATTCCAAATTTGCTGAAAATCTCCGAACATGTAACTGGGTTTATTTAAAAAATCGGCTTAAAAAAGTAAATGTTCGTGGTTTTGGGAAAAGTAGAATAATTTCTTTGAGGTGTTTGAGAATGAATTTTCAGTTCTAAGATAAGAGTCAACCGGTTATTTGGGCCTTGTTATTGATATAGGCCCAAGCCAATAACCTGATCCAAAAACCCAAGTTTTGTGTACCCAGTTCACATACTAGCTCGAGAAGTTTATCCTCGCAAAGGATAAGACTATGGGGGTGACCATACCTATCGGGGACCTCATTATGGCTTCAGCATAGG
>CAUOFW020001971.1:0-62338 GCA_963454935.2 Ilex paraguariensis
CCATCTTTATTCTTGTAAGAATGTTTAGTAATCTAGTTCTTGAATACTTCATGTTTATGCTTTCATTTTCCATTTATATCAACCATGTTGGAGGCTTAGACTCCCTTTGTAGTTGAAACTTTTATGCTAAGTCTTTACATTCATGTTATGACAACCATGATGAAGGCTTAGACTCCCTTTGTAGTTGTACTTACTTTACTTAAAAGTATCAAGAAAGGTAGTTAATCTTTTGGTTGTGGTGGAAACGCTCCAAAGCAACTAGCTTTCTTCTACTTTTCTTGTTCATGTATTTCACTTCCATTGCTTGAGCATCCTTCTTTCCTAGAAGAGTGAAACTCTTTCACTTTTCTAGAGCTTTACCAAAGTCGTGAAGGGTGGGACGTGATTCACTTATTCTTCGTTGAAGATTAGCTTTTGTTTATTGTACTCTCACTAAGTAGCTCCTCCACTTGGAGGGATGAGTATTACTCACTTGTCTAGCATGACCAAAGCCATGACGAGTGAGTAGTTCCTCATTCACTCTTTAGTAAGAGGTGATGAATATGTAAAGATTACCCAAAAGTTATGTTTGTGCAACTGTTTTATGCTTTAATGAATTATATTTCACTTGTTCATTGGATGATTGAATGCATCTAGAAAAGTTAAGGTACTTTGTATAACCAAAGGTTCCTTCTATGATACGGATGACTCCTGTATAGAAAGACCCAGTGGTTCAAGGCAAGCACTCCGGCTAGCTCTTCATAACATCTTTTCAATCTACAATATTATTGTGCTTTCTTCAAAGAATGGACCATTAATGTCATGGTTGGAGGCCTTGTACAAACACTTGCTTGTTTGTAGATGGGTTAAGTCTCGACACAGACAATTCTTGCAAACTTCTAGAAAGATATCAGAATCATGTGCTTAATCCTTACAGTCCATCTTTATCCTCCGATTAATGTGTTGTTGACACGGGAGTTAATTGAGTCATAAAACACAAACATAATAAACCGGATAATCAATTACATGTTCTAATCCTCGAGCTAAACACATTTGAGAATCTTATATTTTGTCTAGAAAACTCTTGAAAAGAATTTTCTATTCTAATCAAGAAAATCTCACCACTCCAAACACGCGAAATTTCCAAAAGTTACTTGGTCTCTATTACTACTAACTTCAAAACACCAATCATAGCTCCCTGTGGATTCGACTCCAGACTTCACCAGATTATTACTACAGCTTGACCGCCTGTACTTTGGTGTACACATTTCGGATCAAGCCAAGTTTTTGGCGCCGTTACCGGGGAGCCATAAAAGGTGTTTTACGGTAAAAGGTAAAAAGACCTCATTTTTGTGTATAAGTTTGTTTTACTGTACATAAAGTTGTGTTAATTACTTTTATGTCTGAAAACGTCCCTCAGTATCAAAATTTGCCAGTTGAATCTTCTGGATCTGTGAATCAATCTGAACCACTTTCACCTAGATCAGTAGCAGACTTGTGAAAGTAAAATGGCAAATGGTGAGAGACAAGAGGAAATTCCTATAAGGGAAGGGGAAGTACTTAACATTCAAACTGTGAGGGATTACTTGAATCCCACAAGGAATAGTGTCCCCTCTTGTTTTATTTTTCCTGAAGATGCACCCCCCTTACTATAAAGATGGGGACAGTTCAACTACTTCCTCAATTTCGTGGACTCGAAACAAAAAACTCATATATGCATATAAAAGATTTTGAGGAAGTATGTGGAACTTTTCAAGACAATTCTGACCTGGCCAAGATGAAACTTTTCCCTTTTTCTCTAAGGGATAAAGCTAAACAATGGCTAAATTCTTTAAAAGATCTTTCAATACCTGACTGGCGGGCATTACAAAAGAATTTTTTAGAAATTTTTTTCGTCTACATCGCACTAATGCATTGAAAAGGCAAATCATGAATTTTCTTGTCAAAGAAGAAGAGGCTTTTTACCAAAGTTGGGAGAGATTCAAGGATCTAATCCAATCCTACCCACACCATGCTTTTGAGAATTGGACCTTGGTAGGATTTTTCTATGACTCCCTGCCCAGTAGACTACGTCAGTTTGTCGAAATGATGGCTCAAGAAGAGTTTATGGGAAAAATTCTAGAGGAGGCATTCAATTTCTTTGATACCATATCTGACAGTTCTCAGATGTGGGACACTACCTCTCCTAGAACTATTGAAGCCAAACCATCTACTTTCCAATAGGGTAAGTATGTCTTGAAAGATGATAATGACCTTAGAGCAAAAATGTCCACCCTATCTCAAAAACTTGAAGCTTTAGAGATGAAAAAAGTTCATCAATTTGATGTTAGCTCTCCCACAAAACAAGTGTGTGGGATTTGTGCGCTAACAGAAAACCCTACTAGGGAGTGTCCCACAATTCCTGCATTCAAAGAGGTTTTGTTGGAACAAACAAATGTTGTCTCTAATTTCAATAAGCCTTACTTCAACCCATATGAAACATATAATCCAGGGTGGCGGAACCACCCAAACTTCAGTTGGAGGAACACCAAGCCAACTCCAATGAACCAACAAGGTTCACACCCACCACCTCAAGCACCTCCCGCATACCAACCACTACAAAAAAGGAACCTTGAAGACACACTGAACCAATTCATGCAAAGCCAAATGAACTACAACAATAGTTCCACTCAGGCTTTCACTGACTTCAAAACCCAGACCACCACAAGGCCAATTTCAGGTGGGAAATCCTTCATCCATGGAAAATCCACAGGGTCAAGCCCAAGTTGTCACTACACTAAGAAGTGGCAAGGTGATTGACAAGACCATCCAAGACAAGCAAATTCCAAAGCCAAAATCCAACCCAATCAACTCAGCAATCGAGCCTGAATCAAATGAGAGAAGAAGAACCCGAGCCCCTAATTGAACAAGAACCACCACAGGAAGAGGAACACTCGTGTTCTATTCATGCTTCTTTTCCTCATAGACTTAAAACTGCACAATAGTTGAATAATTAGCCAAACATTTACAAGCTCTTCAAGGAAGTAAAAATCAACATCCCACTTCTGGATGTAATCAAACAGGTTCCATCTTATGCCAAGTTTCTGAAAGACTTGTGCACAGTCAAGAGAAGCTAGAATGTTCAAAAAAGAACATTCTTGACAGAACATGTCAGTGCGTTGCTTCAACACAAAACCCCTCCTAAATACAAAGATCCAAGGTGTCCAACTGTGTCGTGTGTCATTGAAAATTTCAGAATCGAACAAGCACTGTTAGACCTTGGAGCAAGTGTCAACTTGCTCCCATTCTCTATTTACTGATAGTTGGGTCAGGGAAAACTCAAACCCACGAGTGTCACACTTCAGTTGGCAGACAGGTCTGTCAAAATTTGTGAAACCCAGAAAAATTTGAACTTTTTCTTAGAAAGGGCAATGGTAATTTGTCATCCTAATGCTTATTTAAAATACTCATGTTCTAGACCTTGGATGAAGAAATGGATTTCGCTGTTGGATTCGTATCGCAAAATCTAGCCACCCTGTCAAATTTTGTCGAATTCTGAGATAGTTTGATTTTTTGCACGTCGTTCGAGGTGACTGCGAGGCAAATGACATGTTAAAGGTCTCCAAAAATTAATTTTTAAAAATTTTCTTAAAATCAAGTTAAATTTAAAATAAAATTAATTTGAACTAAATTCGAGGAATAACGAATCATTTCGAGACGAAAAATAGACCCGGAAGTCAGAAATATGCGCTGCGATATGGAACGCACATTCGGGACTATAAATATCTACTTAAATTAGATATTTTGGGAAAATATCTCATTGTTCTTGACCCTTGGCCGGCCATAGAGAGAAAACAAGTAAGTTCTTCAAACTTCAATCCAAGATTCCCAGAGTTCTGTCGATTAGAATTCGTTGAGCCAAGAGTCAAAGTTCATCTCCTTGACGAGGGCTACGTGTACGTACCAAAAAAAGTGGAATTCACCAAAAGTCCAAGGAAAAGACTTTGGAGGAATCAAAGGTTCTTGGGCTTGTTTTGGTGTTTTTAGAAGTGCTATCAATTCCTACACGCTACAAGAGGTAGGGTTCTTCCTACTTTGATTTTACTCCAACCCTAAGGGGTCATTTTTGTGGCTCAAACATGACTGATTTGTGGATGATTGGTGGGATATTTAGTGTTCGTTTATGGACTATTTAAGGGGCTGCTTAGTGGCGGAATTGTGGGCTGCTTAATGGCTAGTTTATAGGCTATTTTATGGTTGTTTTAAGGAGCTATTTATGGCTATTTTATGGGCTATCTTATGGCTATTTATTGGGGCTGTTTTATGGCCGTTTAGGGGCTGAATTATGGGCTACTGAATGGCTAATATATGGGCTGCTTAGTGGTTGATTTGTGGGTTGTTAGTGGCTAAATTTTGGGCCAATATGGGCTGATTTTTATGTGGGCTGTTATATGCTATATTTTGTCATTTAAATTAAGTGTGTTTTTGACATAGATTATGTAATAACATGCTTGTCAATTGGGTTGAATATAAATATTGACACATGCTAGTTGATGTTTTGACATTGTGATGAAATTTTGGAGATTATTTGCATATGATATAAATCGTCATGGTAGACATTGATATGTAGAAATTGTTCCTTGGGCATGCATTGCAATATGGACATGGAATTGACATCACATTCATGGGCATGAGTTATGAGTGTGGGTGTGTGTATGCATGGTTAATCAAACACCATTCTTGGTGATTGATGGGTGGACTCGAGAAAATTGGGTTGAAAATCTGAATGAGTCGCATGTTGCATGAAAGAAAAACTTGTGTCGGGAATAGCAAGAAAGGGTAGATTCCCCCCTCGGGTGCAAGACCCGGCAACTTGGTTATACACTCCCCTGTGGTGAAATTTCGAAAAAGTGTAGTATGGTGTACGGAACTGGCGGTATAAAATTCAAAATTCGTTGCCCAACAAGACACAAGATTTTGATTTATAAGTACTCATACAATGAGTAACACCCATCAATGATTTGGTTTTATAATAAAACAACTTTTATTTCAAACGATCATTTGGTGGATTTTTTCATCAATTGACGGATTCAGTATACCTTGGCATTGCATTGTGTCGTGGGAGTCGGTGATGACTTGGGTTTAAGTGCATGAGTGAGTATCATCTCATTTCATGGCATGACATGGCTGCATTCCACATTTAATGCATATTCTTGTATGGAATGATTGTTAAATGTTGTTTGTTGCTTATACACACCACATAAGCATCTAAGGTGGGGAGTAGTCTTTGTAGGGATTATTCTACTGGGCATTGGCTCACCCTATACGGGAAAACATTTCAGTGGGAGAGATACACCGGTGGATGGCTCTAATTTGGACCCTCATGTTTGAAGAAAGTCGAATGTGGCTTTATTTTGTGTTAATGTAAAAAATTTGTGGAAATAATGTTTTGGGCATGTAATCTTTTTTAAATAATTGTAATGGAACTTAAATAGACTATTGTTAAACTAACCTTGTATGTTTTGATATAAATATGGATAATTGGACCCGGTGTGGCCAATGTTTAGTTATAATTGGACCCGGTGTGGTCATTGTTGAATATTGGACCTCGGATGGGTCTTGTTAATGTAGGATTGCACAGGTTGAGTTTTGGGTAGAGTTTCCCATACAAAGGAGACTCTGTCCGAATTTCATCAAAATTATGGTTCCTGGTAAATGGGGCACAATGGCGTGATATCGAATTATTCGGTATCCACGGGTATTCCGCAGGTTGATGGGTAATCAACGAACCCCCGATTTTGGGGCGTCACATCTTGGTGTCAAAGCCTAGGCATACGAATAACCTAGGGATCGATGGGCACGGGTATAGACTATTGCATTCTGTATGCATTGCATGTTATGTGCTCTACTTACTACATGCTATGTGTAAATGTCTACTAAATACTTGATCCCTAACTTGGGATAATAACTAATTGATTATTGTTATCTTATGTGTGTGTAGATGGCAACTAGAAGAAGGGGACGTCGGGGTGGATGGAACAACCAACCACCACCACCTACCTTTGACCAACAAGCCTTCATGGAGGCTATTGGTGCGGCGACGGCTACCATTGCACAAGTTAGTCCTACGGTCGCTACTATTGCATAGACATGTGCAAGTGGGAGTCAAGGAGGTTCAAGTCACCTCCAGAAGTTCAAGGCACACAATCCTCCGATCTTTCTAGGAGGGGCGGATCCTATGGTGGCTAACCATTGGTTCCAACAAGTGGACAAGATCTTGAGAGATATGGAGATTACCTCCGATGCCACGAAGATAACGCTAGCTACTTTTCAGCTAGAGGGAGAATCCCAAGTGTGGTGGGATTGGATCAAGGACTCCAAGAACTTGAAGGTAATGACATGGGCAGAATTCAAGGAGCTCTTTATGGGCAAGTACTTCCCAACGGCTGCTCGACATGCAAAGGCTCCGGAGTTCTTAGACTTGAGACAAGGGATGAGGATGGTGATGGAGTACGTGGCTAAGTTCACAGAGTTTGCCCGTTTTGCCGATGACTACGTGGCCACAGATATGGCCAAAGTGAGGAAGTTTGAGGATGGTCTTAAGTTGTCCATCTGGGGTAAAATTGTGGATCTTCTTCTGCAAGACTTAGACTCGATGGTCGCGACTGCTATGGCCATTGAGAGAGAGGTGGATGACGCAAGGAGCATTTGGGAGTCTGGTGCAAAAGACAAGAAGAAGGAGGGTCAATCCTCTTCTTCTAGCTCGGGGAAAAAGCAGAGGACTTCTACTCCACAAGGGTTTCAGGGACAGGGCCGCAGCTATCAAGGCCAAGGCCAAGGTCAATCTTCCCAAGGTGGGAGAAATCAGAGACCTTCCTACCAAGCAGACCAGAGGACTTTCTATCATTACCACCAACCGGATCACATGAAGCAAGATTGTCCTCAGAGGCAAGGATCCTAAAGTTATGGGTCATCTCAGTCCCAGACTTCGGTGGGGCAGCCACAGACACATTATACTCATCATCACCCTACCTTGGTCCAGGGGAACTAGTTCCAGTTCCAAAATGCTACTCAGGCCCAAACTACTTTGCGTGCGGGAATTCTGCAATCTGGCCAAATGGGCCAGGGCATCGATAGAGGCCGAGGCCAGGGCTTACAAGCTGGTATTTCGGGGACCTAGGGGCGTATCTACGTCATTGATTGTGATCGAAAGAAGGTCACTTCTTATACACCTGAGGGTATTTGTTTCAAGTTCCAGGGAAAAAAGCATGATGCTTTACCTCAAGCCATGTATGAATCTAGATGGCACAGACAGTTGATGGGTTGACTTACAAGCCTTACCCTAGAGGACGAGGCGAGACAGGAGTTAGGCCTTCCTCGGGTTGTATGTGAGTATGAAGATATTTTTTCGGATGAGCTACCAGGATTACCTCCACATAGGGATGTAGAGTTCACCATTGAGTTGTATCCCGGTACATCGCCTATCTCTATGACTCCACACAGGATGGCACCAACTAAATTGCAAGAACTCAAGGTCCAGTTGCAAGAATTATTGGACAAGGACTTCATTAGACCGAGCACTTCACCTTGGGGCGCTCCGGTGTTGTTTGCCAAGAAGAAGGATAAAATCTTTCGATTGTGCATAGACTATCGGCAGTTGGATAGGATTACTATCAAGAATAGGTACCCTTTGCTGAGGATTGATGACTTGTTTGATCAACTGAGAGGGGCGCGAGTCTACTCCAAGATAGATCTACATACCGGTTACCATCAGTTGAAGGTTAAGGAGGTAGACATCCCTAAGACGGCGTTTAGAATGCGGTATGGGCATTTCGAGTTCACAGTGATGCCATTTGGGTTGACGAATGCTCCAGCAGCATTCATGGATCTCATGCATAGGATATTCCAACCCTATTTGGATCAATTTGTCGTGGTCTTCGTTGATGACATCTTGATCTACTCCAAGTCTGAGGAGGAGCATGAGGGTCATTTGAGAATTGTTCTCCAGACATTGAGAGATTATCAGTTGTACGCCAAGTTCAGCAAGTGTGAATTCTGGCTTACTGAGGTGGAATTTCTGGGACACATGGTGTCGACTTCGGGTGTATCTATGGACCTAGAGCAGGTTGAGGCGGTTATGAATTGGGAGAGGCCGAAGTAAGTCTTCGAGATACGCAGTTTTTTGGGATTGGCAGGGTACTACAAGAGGTTTATTGAGGACTTCTCCTGATTAGCTGCGCCTATGACTAAGTTGATTCGGAAAAAGGTCAAGTTTGAGTGGAATAAAGCTTGTGAGAAGGCATTCCAGGAGTTGAAACGAAGGCTTACTTCAGCCCTGATCTTGATAGTCCCAGAACGGGGGCAGAGGTATATAGTCTATTGTGATGCCTCGAAGGACGGGCTGGGATGTGTTTTGATGCAGTCCGGAAGGGTAGTAGCTTATGGTTCTCGGTAGTTGAAGAATCACAAGCAGAATTATCCTACTCATGACATAGAATTGGTGGCCATTGTCTTTGCCTTGAAGGCTTGGCGCCACTACTTGTATGGTGAGCAGTTTGAAGTGTTTTCGGACCACAAGAGTCTGAAGTATATTTTCACACAACGGAACCTCAACATAAGGCAACGCCGGTGGATGGAGTATTTAGAGGACTATGACTTTACTTTGCATTACCATCCTGGTAAGGCAAACGTGGTGGCTGATGCACTTAGCCAAAAGTTACGAGGAGTTTTGGCTAGAGTAGCTTCCAGAGAGTGGCAGATGCTCGAGACTGTGGGACAGTCCAGGCTACACTATGGAGATCAGACTCAGGGTACTACTTGGGGAGTTTGGTGGCTACACATTCCTTACTGATCAGAGTGATTGAGTCCTAGAGACTGGATGCAGAGTTATCATTCATCAAGGACTGAGTAGGGTTAGGTACAAGTGACGAGGGCTAGGCCATTCACTCGGATGGTAGTCTTCGGTTTAAAGGAATAATTGTGGTTCCCCAGTCAGTGGAGCTCAAAGAAGAGATTCTTAGAGAGTTCCATTGTTCCCGTTTTGCTGTGCATCCAGGTGGCACGAAGATGTACCATGATCTTCATCGCCAATATTATTGGAGCGGGATGAAGAAAGATGTTGAAAATTTTGTTAGCCGATGTCTCACGTGTCAGCAGGTTAAGGCTGAGCACTAGAGACCAGCGGGATTACTCCAACCTTTAGAGGTAGCTGAGTGGAAGTGGAAATATGTCACGATGGCTTTTGTGACTTACTTGCCATGGACTTCACAGGATCATGATGCGGTGTAGGTGGTAGTGGACCGGCTTACCAAGTCGGCACACTTTTTAGCTGTGCGGATGACCTTCACACTGGAGGAATTCTGCAGGTTGTATATACGGGAGATTGTCCAGTTGCATGGAGTGCTCGTATCTATTGTATCAGACCGAGATCCCAGGTTTATTGCTCATTTTTAGGAGAGTTTTCAGCGAGCCATGGGGACACAGTTAATGATGAGCACTGCTTTTCATCCCCAGACGGACGGTCAGTCTGAGAGGACTATCCAGACTTTAGAGGACATGCTACGGTTATGCGTCCTAGATCTCAAGGGTAGTTGGGAAGATCATTTACCCTTGGTGGAGTTCACATACAATAACAGTTACCAGGCGAGCATACAAATGGCACCCTATGAGGCATTATATGAGAGGTCATGCCGTTCTCTAATTTGTTGGACGGAGGTGGGAGAGAGATCCTCTATGGGTCCGAATTTGGTCAGGGACACCTCTGAGAAGGTGGACTTGATACGGAAGCGTCTTCTCATGGCTCAAAGCCGACAGAAGTGCTACGCCAACAGACAGCAGCGACCTCTGGAGTTTGAAGTGGGAGATCATGTCTTCTTGAAGGTGATGCCTAAGAGAGGAGTGGTCAGGTTTGGTAAGCGGGGAAAGCTGTCACCAAGGTATATCTGACCCTTTGAGGTACTCGAGAGGGTGAGTGTAGTGGCTTATCGATTGACGTCACCGCCAAATCTATTGGGTGTCCATGCGGTTTTTTATGTCTCTATGCTCCGAAAATACACCCCAGATCTGACTCATGTGGTGGATTTGAGAAAGCTTGTTGTTGATGCTGATGGGACCTTCGAGGAGGGATCGGTGCGCATCATGGATAGCCGGGAACAGGTTTTACGAGGCAAGACCGTGTGACTAGTGAAGGTGTTGTGGCAACCCCGAGTAGTAGAGAAGGCGACATGGGAGCGCGAGGACACCATCCGTACCAATTATCCTTTCTTATTCAAGGATGGAGGTATATTCTTATAATCTTTTAGCATTATTTGACTGTTGCATATGCATATGACTGTATGTGCATGTGTATGTGAATTTTGGGGATGAAATTCTTTTAAAGGGGGGGAAGAATGTGAAACCCGGCAAAATTTGAACTTTTACTTAGAAAGGGCAATGGTAATTTGTCATCCTAATGCGTATTTAAGATACTCATTTTCTAGACATCGGATGAGGAAACGGAGTTCGTTGTTAGATTCGTATCGCAAAATCTAGTCACCCTGTCAAATTTCGTCGAATTCTGAGATAATCAAATTTTTTGCACGTCGTTCGAGACGACTGCAAGGCGAATGACATTTTAAACGTCCCCAAAAATAAAATTTTTAAAATTTTCTTAAAATTAATTTAAAGTTCCAATAAAAAACTAAATCCGAGGTATAACGAATCGTTTCGAGACGAAAAACAGACCTGGAAGTCGAAAATATGCGGTGCGATATGAACCGAACGTTCGGGACTATAAATATCCACTTAAATTAGATATTTTAGGAAAATATCTCATTGTTCTTGACCCTTGGCTGGCCATAGAGAGAAGAGAGTGAAAAGAGAGAAAACAAGTAAGTTCTTCAAGCTTCAATCCAAGATTCCCGGAGTTCCGTCGGTCGAAATTCGTCGAGCCAAGAATCAAAGTTCATCTCCTCGACGAGGGCTACATGTACATACCAAGAAAAGTGGATTTTTCCAAAAGTCTAAGGAAAAGACTTTGGACGAATCAAAGGTTCTTGGGCTTGTTTTGGTGTTTTTAGAAGTTCTACCAATTCCTACACGCTACAAGAGGTAGGGTTCTTCCTACTTTGGTTTTACTCCTACCTTAAGGGGTCATTTTTGTGGCTCAAACATTACTGATTTGTGGGCTGTTTAGTGTCCATTTATGGACTGTTTAAGGGGCTGCTTAGTGGCTGGTTTATGGGTTGTTTTATGGTTGTTTTAAAGGGTTATTTATGGCTATTTTATGGGCTATCTTATGGCTGTTTATTGGGGCTGTTTTATGGCCGTTTAAGGGCTGAATTGTGGGCTGCTGAGTGGCTAATTTGTGGGCTTCTTAGTGTTTGATTTGTGGGCTCTTAGTGGCTAAATTTTGGGCCACTATGGGCTGATTTTTATGTGGGCTGTTATATGCTATATTTTGCCTTTTAAATTAAGTGTGTTTATGACATAGATTATGTAATAACATGTTTATCAATTGTGTTGAATATAAATGTTGACACATGCTAGTTGATGTTTTGACATTGTGATGAAATTTTGGAGATTATTTGTATATGATATAAATCGCCATGGTAGACATTGATATGTAGAAATTGTTCCTTGGGCATGCATTGCAATATGGACATGGAATTGACGTCACATTCATGGGCATGAGTTATGAGTGTGGGTGTGTGTATGCATGGTTAATCAAACACCATTCTTGGTGATTGATGGGTGGACTTGGGAAAGTTGAGTTGAAAATTTGAAGGAGTCGCATGTTGCATGAAAGAAAAACTTGTGTTGGGTATAGCAAGAAAGGGTAGATTCCCCCCTCGGGTGCAAGACCCGGCGACTTGGTTATACACTCCTCTGTGGTGAAATTCCGAAAAAGTGTAGTATGGTGTAAGGAACCGGCGGTATAAAATTCAAAATCCGTTGCCCAACAAGACACAAGATTTTGATTTATAAGTACTTATACAATGAGTAACACCCATCAATGATTTGGTTTTATAATAAAACAAGTTTTATTTCAAACGATCATTTGGTAGATTTTTTCGTCAATTGACAGATTCAGTATACCTTGGCATTCCATTGTGTCATGGGAGTCGGTGATGACTTGGATTTAAGTGCATGAGAGTGAGTATCATCTCATTTCATGGCATGACATGATTGCGTTCCACATTTAATGCATATTCTTGTATGGAATGATTGTTAAATGTTGTTTGTTGCTTATACACACCACATATGCGTCTAAGTTGGGAGTAGCCTCTGTAGCGATTATTCTACTAAGCATTGGCTCATCCTATACGAAAAAATATTTCAGGTGGGAGAGATACACCGGTAGATGGCTCCAATTTGGACCCTTATGTTTGAAGAATGCCGAATGTGGTTTTATTTTGTGTTAATGTAAAACATTTGTGGAAATAATGTTTTGGGCATGTAATCTTTTACAAATAATTGTAATAGAACTTATATAGACTATTGAAAACTAACCTTGCATGTTTTGATATAAATATGGATACTTGGACTCGGTGTGGCCAATGTTTACTTATAATTGGACCCGGTGTGGTCATTGTTGAATATTGGACCTCGGATGGGTCTTGTTATTATATGATTGCACAGGTTGAGTTTTGGGTAGAGCTTCCCGTACAAAGGAGACTCTGTCCAAATTTTGTCAAAATTATGGTTCCCGGTAAATGAGGCACAATGGCATGATATCGAATTACTTGGTATGCAAGGGTATTCTGCAAGTTGATGGGGTAATCAATGGACCCCCGAATTTTGGGGCGTCACAAAATTTCTAGGGGTATTGTTGAAGATGTACTTGTTCAAGTGGACAACTTTGTATTCCCTGTTGACTTCATCACCTTAGATACTCAGTCAGCACAATATTCAGAGAATCTCATTCCTGTTATTCTTGGTTGACCCTTCCTAGCAACTTCAAATGCACAAATCAATTGCAGGAATGAGGTCATGAAATTAACCTTTGGAAATATGAAACTTGAGCTGAATATTTTCAATGTTGCCAAACACCCAAGAGAGGACAGAGAAGAAATAGAAATAAATTTCATTGAGTCTATTGTCCAGGATCATCTCAACAACACATTTTTGTGAAAATTCCACTGAACTTTCTTTGTCAGAATCTATCACATCTAAAACCATGGATAATGATCCAAAGAATTGCCCAATTCATGCTATTAATACATGGGACCCCAAATTCGAGGAATTTTCTCTAAGTGGCACAAAGCCACTCTCATCAAGTGACAAGTCACCAAAGCCTGAATTGAAACCTTTCCCATCTGACCTCGAATATGCATTCCTAGGAAAGGACGACTCATTCCCAGTGGTAAATTCGTCTAAGCTCACATACTTGCAAGAGTCTAAACTAATTGAAGTTCTCAAAAGTCACATGCCCCTTTGGCACCTTTGCATTCAAAAGGATGTCATTCGAACTTTGTAACGCTCCTGCAACATTCCAAAGATGCATGTTAAGTCTGTTCAGTGACATAGTCGAAAAATTTTTGGAAGTGTTCATGGATGACTTCTCAATGTATGGTGCCTCATTTGATTTGTGTCTGGCCAACCTAGGAAAATTATTGGTAAGATTTCAAGAAGCAAATTTGGTGCTCAATTTGGAGAAATGCCATTTCATGGCAACACAAGGCATTGTCTTAGGTCATATTGTGTCGTCTAAGGGCATGAAAGTTGACAAGGCCAAAATAGATTTGATTGGGAATTTGCCTGCTCCCAAGACTATAAAAGATGTCCGATCATTTCTGGGACATGCAGAGTTTTATAGGAGATTCATAAAAAATTCCAATACCATAGCTAAACCCATGTGTCATCTTCTAAGTCAGGACGTAATCTTTGATTGGAGTGAAATGTGTCAAAAATATTTTAACAAGCTTAAAGGCATGTTAATTTCTACCCCAATAATGCAATCCCCTGACTAGACTTTATCCTTTGAGCTAATGTGTGATGCAAGTGACTATGATGTAGGTGCTGTGTTGGGTCAACGAAAAGATAAGAAACCACATGTGATTTACTATGCAAGTAAAACTTTGAATGATGCTCAAATGAACTATTCAACAACTGAAAAAGAATTACTTGCCATGGTATTTGCTTTGGAAAAATTTCGCTCTTATCTTGTTGGTTCTTCTGTTACTGTGTTCATTGACCATGCAGCATTAAAATTTTTGCTCACAAAAAAGGATGTTAAACCTAGGCTCTTGCGATGGATACTCTTACTTCAGGAGTTTGACTTGGTCATTAAGGACAAAAAGGGTATTGAGAATGTGGTAGCAGACCATCTTTCCAGGTTGACTTACGAATTTCATGAGGATGGAATGTCAATCAATGAAAAATTCCCCGATCAACAATTGTTCATAATTAATGAGACCCTATGGTACACTGATATTGCTAATTTTCTTGCTACTGGAACACTCCATCAATCTTTTTCCCCCACAGACAAAAAGAAATTTTTGAGAGAGGTTCGCAATTTCTTTTGGGAAGATCCATATGTATTTAAGTACTGTAAGGATCAAATCATAAGACGTTGCATCCCCGTTTAAGAAAGCAAACAGGTAATAGCATTTTGTCATTCCGAAGCATGTGGAGGTCATTTTTCATCCAGAAAAATCGCTGCGAAAATCCCGCAGTGCGGATTTTACTGGCTCACACTTTTCAAAGATGTCCATGTCTTTTGTTCAACTTGCGATAGATGTCAAAGGTTGGAAAATATTTCAAAGAGAAATATGATGCCTCTAAACCCCATTCTGATAATTGAAGTTTTTGACTATTGAGACATTGATTTTATGGGACCATTTCCCCCTTTCTTTTGGCTATCTATACATTTTGGTAGTCATAGACTATGTATCCAAATGGGTTGAGGCAATTCCATGTTGGAATAATGATCATCAAACAATGATCAATTTTTTAAAAGAAAATATTTTATCCCGATTTGGAATCCCAAAATCCATCATAAGTGATGGAGGTGCTCATTTTTGTAATCGACCTTTTTGGAATCTGATGAAAAAATACTTAATTTTTCACAAAATTGAAACTCCATACCATCCACAAACGCAAGCTGAATTGGCTAATCGGGAAATTAAATTAATTTTGGAAAAAACGGTAAATCCAGATCGCAAGGATTAGTCGTTAAGACTAACTGATGCACTTTAGGCATATCGTACTGCTTTTAAAACAATTTTGGGTATGTTTCCTTACCGATTAGTCTATGAAAAGTCATGTCACCTACCTCTGGAATTGGAACATAGGGCATACTGGGCCATAAAGGCAATGAACTTTGACATGGACAAAGCTGGACTAGCAAGAAAACTTCATATTAATGAATTGGAGGAATTAAGAAGTAAAGCATATGAAAATGCTAAGATTGCAAAATTCAGGATGAAAATTTTCATTATAAGAACATAGTGCGAAAGTCTTTTAAACCAGATCAAAAAGTTCTACTTTTCAATTCAAGACTCCTCCTTTTCCTGGAAAGTTGAAATCAAGATGGACTGGACCTTACAATGTCAAAAAAATATTTGAACATAGGGCAGTGGAAGTGGAGAACCCGTCAAACGGTAATATCTTTACCGTCAATGGTCAGAGATTGAAACCCTTCGTGGAGGACTTTGTCAAAAATGTGGAGACGATTCTTTTAATGGATCCAGAACAGCGCTTCGAGAAAAGCGCCTGTCGACACAAAAAAGGGCCGGGTCAGGAAGAACCCGGTCCAACCCGAACCACACCACCGCCTTTATAAGGCCCCACCGCATTTTCTCCCTTTCCATGCACCTCGGTCCCTTTCCCCTTTCTTTTATTTTCTTTCTTCTTCTTTTTCTTCTTTCTTCTTCTTCTCCGCTGTTACGATACTCTGGACCCAACAACACCATGACCATACTACCGGAAGATCCCATCCTTTGTCTCATAATCTACGTGTGTTGACTTTATTTGTACATGGCTATACTTCTTCTGTCTGCACTCAGAATCAAAGGTTATCACCCTAACCCAGATCTGCAACGAGATGGTTGATTTGTGTATTTTGCTTGTAGGTTTCGGCTAATGAACCAAATCTCTACCATTCAAAGCTCACCAGATCGGTAAAATTGAAACATTGGGGACAATGTTCAGTTTAGATTGGGGGGAGAGAACTACAATTTATATGAGCCTGAGCCTGAGCCTGTTAGAAAATTTTTAAAATTTCTGTTGTTGTTGCTTCTGCTGTTGTTGTTTTTAACCAGATTGTGTACCGTAGTTTTACCATGTTTTATATTTTGATGATTATGTTTGTGGGTCATCTCTGATCGTCTTTCTGACAGGTAGACGTTAAAGAACCAGATAGTGAGTCTTAAGAGTATAGAAAGCATGGATGTTAAACTTTTTTGGTTTAGTCTGGGAGTTCTACGAACTTTTCCTTCTGATGTGCACATTGTGATCATGAGAAAAGCAAGATTGGTGAGAAAGAATGAGATCCGAGAACAACAAGCGAAACCTCTGTGCGGCCGAAGTACCTATGCTAAAATTTGTCGTGCCAAAAGACTGGGTGCTTGTAAACAGTGTGGTAGATATTTTCACGAGAAGAGATATAACCAGTATTTTGAACCAATTTTCGGTCGAGCGCTTGATCGATTAGACTGGATAGTGAATGGGCAGAGTAAGGATTATCCTGACACGCCATCTTATTCCGGTACTTTGCTTAACCGGTTCGTAAGACAGGAAATTGGGAGAGTTACTGGCTGTTCAGATGGAACGGAGACAGATGATGACTCGGATTAGAGTAGTTGGGATGAAATCCAAGAGTCTGAATTTTTGTAAAAAGTGTGAAAATTTTTTTGTTTTGTACAAAATCTTTTGAAATGAAAAACATGGGCCAAGTAAAGGAACATCCCGATATACCAACCAACAACGTGGGTAGGGATTTGTCCTGAGACGCCATGAAATTTGGTTCAAATTTTTGTGAATAAAATTCTGTAATTGTACAAAGTATAGTGTAGAAATGTTTTAGTTTCGGTTCAACGTTCGAATGCCACCTGACATTTGAACGTTGAATGCTTACAGTACTCTGCTTTTGACGAACTCTCTGATGGAAACAAAAGTACTGGGAGCTCATCTCATTCAAATGCCAATAGCCTGTTTGAACAAGAATAACGTTCAAATGAAGAGAGCTTATAGTACTTTGGTTTTTGACAAAACTCAAAAGTACTGGGAGTTCACAACGTTCGAACATCATTAACGTTCGAACGACATTTTAATTTCCTTCATACAATGTTCGAATGTAAAGAACATTCGAACGTTCTTCCTCAGACTATAAATACCTGGGTCGTCTTCCTCAGTTCAAAATTTCAAGAAACTTGAAAACCCTCTAAAACCTAGGATCTCTTTTCACTCCCCAGCCCTCAATACTCCACTCATTCCTCATTTCCACCACAAATCGAATATCCAAAAGCTTCTCTATATCAAAACTCCCCAATTTTCACCGGATAACCAACATTTTTCACCTCTTCTTAAGATCAAAACCACGTTTGAACGCCATGCCTAGGGTGAAGCTCCCTGCCAGGCGCACTCCACCAGTGAATCAAGAACCAAAATTTGTAGAAGAAGCCATTCAAGAAGGTGAAGGGAAACAAAGAAGAAAGAGATATGATCGTACTAGATTTCCCAGCGCCCTTAAGGCTGAGAGGTATGAAAACTTTTTCCAAAATCATGTTGTGGTTTGTGAACATGATGTAGTAATTTCTGATTTTGCTGAGTTGGGTCTATTGGAAGAGATGGAAAGGAGGGAATGGCTGTGGCATTTGAGAAATGGCAGAGACGCCGTTGTTGACTTGGTGAGAGAGTTCTACTCCAACGCCGAGATCATCAACGGCGCAATCCGAACATATGTTCGAGGCATCCACATCAATGTGGATGAGGGATGTCTTTTGGAGGTGAGAAAAGACATGCCTCGGGTACAAAACCCAGTGTACCCACCCAAGAAAAATGTGGTGTTGAATATTGTTGGAAGAGAATTGACAGGGCAGGCTAATTTTTCATGGGGAGGGAGAAAATTTTTGAAACAAGGGGAGTTTACTAACAAGTCAAGATGCTTAATTTGATTGCGGTGGCGAACCTCGCGCCAATAGGAAGAAAAATGAGATTTTGCCCGAGATGGCACGATTGCTCTATGCACTAGGGCAAGGGCATAGCATCAACCTCCCCTCGATGGTTTTGAATGAGATGAAGAAGGGGTGCGACGCAAAGAGGAGTGCACTCCCATTTGGCACACTTGTGACGGAGATTTGCACCAAAAATGGAGTGAGGGTGAGGCCAGAAATGAATATCCAAAAGCTAATGAGACCACTGAATAAAAGGTCATTCAAAAGAAACTTAGGACATAGTGGTGCCCCGATGGCTAGGCAAGAAGTGCACCCTCCTCAGGGAATAGATGAGGTGCAAGAGGAGTTGGATACCGAAGAAGAAAGAGAAATGGAGACAGAGAGAGAGCAGCCAGATCAAGCAGGCCCCAGCACGACCACCCGACGATCTCTATGAGACATCATGCTTAGAATTGAAGCTAAGCAGGATGAGATCTTGAGACTTTTGAGGGGTGGAGCTGGTAGTGCTGGTGGTGCTGAGGGAGATCGAGGAGAGGATTGATTATTTCTGTTCTTGAGGAGGAGTAGTTGATTTCTGTTCTGAGTTGCTTGTTGTTTGTTGATTCTTCTTTGAATAGTTTTTGGGAGATTTCTATACCGTTGTGAAAAATTTTCTTTTGATAATTCTTGTGGATGTTTTGTGAGTATTGTGGACACTTGTAGATGATTGTGGATAGTTGAAGTGATATTTTGAATGGATGAATTGTATCATTGACATTACTGGAAACGAGTATCTTTTATCCAATGAATGATTCAGTTTATCACTTTTATTTGTTTAAAATGCATGTATAGGGTTAGCACTCTAATTCTTGTTAATAACAAAACACATGTGGATGTTAAGATTACTTGTGAAAATGACTAAGCACATGATCGGTTTGACACTTAAACTTAACACCCATGACTTAAAACCTTAATTTTTGGAACAGTGATGCTATCTTTATGCTTAAATTGTCAAATGTACATAAGTATTTGTTATTCTTAAAGTACAAGGTGATCAGACTCGAAAATGGAATCGTTATATAACTAACATTCCTTGGAACACCCACCATGACCAGTGGAGACGACAAAGAAAACCATGGTAAGTCTTGAGCTTTACACTGCTTTTTGAGAGGATACAATTACTCAAAGTAAGTTCTTTCACTTTTGATCTCTTTCAATAATCTCATTAAACTTGATTTGATCGATGCAACTAAAGTGATCTATTTGTCATAACCCACAGGGAACTTTTGCATACATACATATGCACATACTTGAGAAAGGATCTTAGGCCATCTTTGGATCGACTTTGAGCCTTAGCTAATTCTTTTACAAAAGCCTAACCCTAGTTAGCCATGATTGAGCCTCAAATAAATGAATTCTTTTTCGCCCGTGTAATGACCAAAGCCACAAAAGCACACATTTACCATACCCTGTTATCGAATTTCTTGCACCCTTTTGCAAATCAATATGAAAACAGAAAGACAAGAAAAATAGTAAATGGTGGCTACTGTTCAAAACAAGGAAATTCAGTGGAAGCAGCCAAAAGAGAAAAGACACTGTGAGCCAAGGAATTACCAAGAAAGTGAAAAATGGGAAAAATGAAAGAAAGAAATCTCATCCTCAGGCAAAGTGTCAAAAAGTTAGAAAGAGGTGTGCTTTACTGCATAAAAAGATAGCTTTTGATCACTTTGACGTCATTTCATTAGCCACTGACCTCTGGCCCCATTACAACCTACAAAAAGCCCTAGGTGATCTCAAGTGTGATGCATATGTGTATTATCTACTACAAGTGGGGTGTGTTAACTAGAATCTCTTTATTTGCATCAATATTCATTCATGAGATTATGCCAAGGTTAAAACCGATTTCCTCAAAACCTCACTCTTATACCGATGATGCATGAGATTTTTTTCGACTGGCCATCTTCTAATCACATGCTACCTATGAGAGATACGTCACTATAATCGGAGGGATTTGTTTTGCTGAGGGCATTCCTAGAGAGACTTGTGTAATCAAAGCTAGCCATGGAAGGTGGAAAAAGGGAATGATTGTTACATAACAACTTTGGTTTCCAATATGACCATCCTATTACTCAGAGAATCTCAAATACAAATGCAACAGGTGCAAATTTTTGCATAAAGAGAGTATCAATGGAAGAGAAATGTAGGTAATAACTCACGATTGAGGGTTGAGTGTCCCAACGACCATGATGCTAATTCATTTTTTAGTCAGTAATCTTGCACACACATTTGTTCGATTGAAGTTTGTGGGTAGCTTCACTGAAAACCCTCACGACACAACACTCGTCCACTAGGGTAAACCTAGCGATTCAATGGCTTGTTGCATAAGCTAAATGCAACCGGATGACCAACAAAAAAGGCATTAGGAATATATTTACCTTTCATTTTCATTGTATTACTAGAGACTAGCAATATTTAGGTTGGAGGGTGTGATTCGTGCGTAAAGTTAACAAATTTTACTATGCCTTTTTGGACTAATTGTGCTTTGATGGAGTTTAAGTAGTGACATTTCAGGTCCTAAAGTGAACAAAGGCCCAAGAACAACAAAAATCACTCTTGAATGTAACACCAACACAAAAGGGAGCAAAAATGCAAAAGGTTGGAACAAAGCAAGGACGTTCGAACATCAACCCACGTTTGAACGTCATCTAAAACCTTGCCAAGACCAGCTGCTAAGACATGGCGTGTTGCATTCAACAAAGGGAAATGTTGAGGTACTTGAGTACCACATTCGAACGCCACTCCACGTTCGAATGTCCTCTGGATTCCTAAAAAGACTACACCATTGGAACCTGGCATGTTGCAGTAAGAGAGAAGAACCAGAAGCACTTGAGTACAACGTTCGAACATCACTCCACGTTCCAACGTTGTCTTGAGTGACTGAGTGTACAGTCAATGATATCAAGACATATGGAAGTGACTAAGTCAGAGACTAAGTCAGAGATCAAGTCAGTGACCACAGGTCACTTGAGTGGAAGAAAGATGAAGTTCGAACGCCTTCAAAGCAAAGGCAGACTTGACGTTGAATGCCAGATAACGTTCAAACGCCCCCTGCAGACTGCCTGCAAAATAGTTGATTCCCATGGGCAGCAAATACTATTCACTCATCCTCACCTATCTCCTACCTCCCCCTCCCCTTCCTTGCCTATAAATACTCCCTTGTTGGGAGCTTAAAAGGCATTCTTCCTCTTGTAGAGTAAATAGGGGAGCAATCTTTATTCTTGTAAGAATGTTTAGTAATCTAGTTCTTAAATACTTCATATTTATGCTTTCATTTTCCATTTATATCAACCATGTTGGAGGCTTAGACTTCCCTTGTAGTTGAAGTCTTTCATTTACTTATGCTAAGTCTTTACATTTATGTTATGACAACCATGATGGAGGTTTAGACTCCCTTTGTAGTTGTACTTGCTTTTACTTACAAAGTATCAAGAGAGGTAGTTAATCTTTTGGTTGTGGTGGAAACCCTCCAAAAGCAACTAGCTTTCTTCTACTTTTCTTGTTCATGTATATCACTTCCATTACTTGAGCATCCTTCTTTATTAGAAGAGTGAAACTCTTTCACTTTTCTAGAGCTTTACCAAAGTCGTGAAGGGTGGGACGTGATTCACTTATTCTTCGTTGAAGATTACCTTTTTGTTTATTATACTCTCACTAAGTAGCTCTTCCACTTGGAGGGATGAGTATCACTCACTTGTCTAGCATGACCAAAGCCATGACGAGTGAGTAGTTCCTCATTCACTCTTTAGTAAGAAGTGATGAATATGTAAAAATTACCCAGAAGTTATGTTTGTGCAACTCCTTTATGCTTTAATGAATTATATTCCACTTGTTCATTGGATGATTGAATGCATCCAGAAAAGCTAAGGTACTTTGTATAACCAAAGGTTCCTTCTATGATACGGATGACTCCTGCATAGAAAGACCCAGTGGTTCAAGGCAAGCACCCCGGCTAGCTCTTTATGACATCTTTTCAATCTCCAATATTATTGCGTTTTCTTCAAAGAATGGACCATTAATGTCATGGTTGGAGACCTTGTAGAAACACTTGCTTGTTTGTAGACGGGTTAAGTCTCAGCACAGACAATTCTTGTAAAATTCTAGAAAGGCATCGGAATCATGTGCTTAATCCTTACAGTCCATCTTTATCCTTCGATTAACTTGTTGTTGACACGGGAGTTAATTGAGTTATAAAGCACAAACATAATAAACCGGATAATCAATTACATGTTCTAATCCTCAAGCTAAAGGATGGCTATTACATTTTGAGAATCTTATATTTTGTCTAGAAAACTCTTGAAAAGAATCTTCTATTCTAATCAAGAAAACCTCACCACTCCAAACACGCGAAATTTCCAAAAGTTACTTGGTCTCTATTTTTGCTGACTTCAAAACACCAATCATAGCTCCCTATGGATTCGACTCTGGACTTCACCAGATTATTACTACAGCTTGACCGCCTGCACTTGGGTGTACACATTTCGGATCAAACCACTATGCAAATGATCACTCAACTTCCCTTAAAGTCCAACACACAAGCACGTAACATATCCTCCAAAATTTGTATCACCCTCTCGGATTGGCCATCTGTTTGAGGATGAAAGGCGGTGTTAAAATGTAACCCTATCCCCATAGCTCGTTGTAGACTTTGCCAGAATTGCACCACAAACTGAAAATCACGATCCGAAATGATAGAGAGTGGAACTCCATGTAATCTAACAATCTCACAGATATAAAGCTTGCTAAAGGTCTCTAAGGAGTCAGTGGTCTTCAAACTCAAGAAATGAGCGGACTTCGTGAGTCTATCAATAATGACCTATACAACATTATGCCCACGTGAAGTCCGGGGAAAACCAGACACAAAATCCATGGTGATGTGATCCCACTTCCACTATGGGATAGGCAAGGACTGTAGTAATCCTCTGGACTTTTGATGCTCCACCTTCAGTTATTGACACACCACGCACTTTGCAACATACTTAGCCATGTCTTGTTTCATCCCTTTCCACCAATATTGACGCTTCATGTCTCTATACATCTTGGAACTTCCTTGATGTATGGAAAATTTTGAATGATGGCACTCAGCCGATACTTCTTCCCTACTTGGTCATTCTTTAGTACACATAGTCGTCCATGAAACTGTAACTCATCATTATGTATTGACCAGTTCTCAATCATCTCATTCCTCTCCAATCTACACCAGATAGCTCCCAACTCAGTATCTAATCGTTGCAACTCCACAATCCTTTGTCGTAGAATTGGTTGAGCTACAAGATTAAATAAACATGGTCGATGCTCCTGTCTATTCACTAATAGATCAAACTCCTCCAAAACATCAATCATCTTTCACCTATGAATAATAAGAACATTGATTTCACCCCGAGACTTTCTACTAAGTGCATCTACTACTATATTAGCCTTCCTTGGATGGTAGTTGAGTGTGAAATCATAGTCTTCTAGATTTTCAATCCACCTTCTTTGCCAAAGATTTAAGTCTTTTTGTGTGAAGATATACTTGAGGCTCTTATGATCTGAAAACACTTGAAACTTTTCTCCATAAAGGTAACACCTCCACAACTTAAGAGCAAAAACCACAGCAGCAAGCTCCAAGTCATGAGTATGATAGTTCTGCTCATGAATCTTGAGTTGCCTCGAGCCATAAGCAACTACCTTACCTCCTTGCATTAGCACACATCCCAAGCCTCGTAACAAAGCATCGATATAGACATCGTATCCCTCCCCACTGCTCAAAATAATGAGGACAGGTGTTGTTGTCAACTTCTCCTTCAACATGCGAAAGGCTAGTTCACACAATTAAGTCCACAAGAATTTTTCTCCCTTCTTTGTAAGGCGTGTCATTGGCATTGCTAGCTTGGAGAACCCTTCCACAAACCTCTGGTAGTAGCCTACTAAGCCCAGGAAACTACATACTTTGGTCACATTCCTCGGTGGTTCCCATTTCATCATGGCTTCAATCTTTGCGAGGTCAACAGCTATCCCTTGTTCGGACACAACATGACCAAGGAATTTCACTTCCTTCATCCAGAACTCACATTTACTCATCTTAGCATATAACTTATGCTTTCTAAAGGTTTGAAGCACTACTGAAAGATGGTGTTCATGTTCCCTTTGTGTCCATGAATAGATTAATATG
Source organism: Ilex paraguariensis (assembly GCA_963454935.2). Taxonomy (NCBI): domain Eukaryota; kingdom Viridiplantae; phylum Streptophyta; class Magnoliopsida; order Aquifoliales; family Aquifoliaceae; genus Ilex; species Ilex paraguariensis. Next base: position 24,244 of record CAUOFW020001971.1, read on the forward strand.
TCATCAATAAACACAATGACAAATTGATCTAGATATGACCAAAATATCCTGTGCATCAAATCCATGAAAGCTGCAGGAGCATTAGTGATGGGGATCATGTAGGAATAGGATAGATATTATAGATTAATTATGATGGTTATTTAGATACTTTTAATATTTATCTTTTAATTAATTTCTTTTAACTTTTAAGGGTTTAGTTGTCATTTTGATTATTTATTTATTTTAGAGTTTGTGATCTCCTTATATATATATAGGATTTGTGAACTCCTTATATATATAGGGGATACATATTTGTTATGAGACTAGACTTTGATTATTATTAATTATTGATATTGAATCATTTTTCCTCAAATGCTCTCTGTTCGCATCCCCTTCTTTTTCTTTTCTCATCCCCTTCTTCTTCTCTTCTCATCTCTAATTCTTTCTTAATACAATCTACATCAATTTGGTATCAGAGCCCAACTTCAATTTATACAAAAAAAAAATATTGTTCACTATTCTCCGAAATCACTGTTAACGCGCTGTTCGTGTACACTGTTCACCCATGCACTATTTATCAGTACACTGTTCATTGACAACACTGTTCATCAGTTAAAAAAATAGCCAAAAAAAAAAACTGTCTCCAGCAGATTCAAAAAATTGCAGCAACATCCCAACTATTCCATAAATTATAGAAACACCCTAGGAAGTTTTAAAAGTTGCAGAACCACCATCAGAAGTTCAAAAAATTATAGAATCTTCCCCCATAAATTTTAGAATTACAGAAACATCACCCTAGAAGTTGCAAAAATTATAGAATCTTCCCCCAGTAGTTCCAAAATTACAAAAACATCCCCAATAGATTCATAAAATTACAAAATCATCCCAAAAATTTTAAAATTTCCTCTTGATTATGATATGCATACTCCCATAGAATTTGAGACTAATATTTTTATTAATTGAAAAATTAAAGAATTTGCAAAGGATCCAAAACATATTTTCTTCTATTTAAACTTTCTTGAAATTGTCAATTGCATTCTTGAATTTGTTCTTGTATCATTATTATCTTTCAAGAGTCACTCATGAGTTCCTCTAATGCACGTGTTTCAAGAGTCTCTCGTCGAGGTCAGCATCGTCACAAGTCTATGTATGTCTACAAGGATTCAACACTTATAACCAAGTCAATTAAGGATCCTTCTACATTTTATAGTACTCTGGATCCTAATCAATTCTTGGATTGGTTAGCTAATTTAGAAGAATATTTTGATTGGCATGGAATGTCGAATTTCCATTGTGTCTGTTTTGCTAAATTGATGTTGGAGGGTTCCGCCAAGAAGTATTGGCAAACAATCCAAAGAAGCCTAGACCCCTTAGGAGAATCACCTATCACTTGGGTTGAAATGAGATATAAATTGAAAGAAAAGTATTTGTCTACTTCCTACATAGATCAAGTTTATGACCAATGGCTCAATCTTAGACAACATTCTTCTAGTGTCTCTAATTACTTTGTCCAGTTTGATTATGTCATGTACTTGTGTGACATTATTGAAGAACTTTGGACAATTGATCAGTTTATTTTTAGGTTGAGATACAAAATTAGTAGGGAGGTCAAGAAATACACTTTTAATACGTTAGTTGCAGCCTATCAATATACTCTAAAGGTTGAGAGATTTCATAAGAAATTCAACTATACATTGATGGGTTCTCAATCACAGCCTGCTGATAGGACATCTTCCAATTTTAATTCCATCACATATGAGTATCATGATTACTTAAATGATGTCCATGTTGTTTCTGCATGCTTTCCTAATTCGAGTGTGGCAAAGGATTTAGATATTTTAGTATCAGATAAAGAGAAAAATGTTACTCATATGGACTTTCAACTCCCTTATTCAGTTTCGTCATATCAGAGTCCTCCTCCTTTGCATCCACAAGAGTTCATTTTGAAATAAAGTGTGAGTCTTTGCTTATGCCAATTCTTGAACCATCATTGGTCTTGAAAATTGTGAAAAAGTTTGTTGAGTCTACACTTATGCAAGATATTAAGCCAATTGAGTCTGTACCTTCTTATTTTCAGCACCAAGGTGTTATAGTTACTCCTTTGTCTTTAATTTCTTGTCCAATTAAATGCCTTTTGTTCAAATCTAATGCGAATTGTTTTGTTATTCTTGAGTTTGGATCTAATGCTTATTTGCTTAATTTTTCATTGAATATTAGTATTAGTCCAAATTTTTATTTGAAGGACATGCTACTTAATCGAGGTACTCTAGAGCCTTCTATTTTGTTATCAAGTGTTTCTACGGATGGAATTGCTTCTTCCTCAGCATTAGCTCCAGTTCTTATCTTTCCACTTTTATCACGTATTTCGGGGCAAATAGATGATGTACTACGTGATCAGATTTACATTGCTACAGATGGAGATTCTTGCATTTATTATGATCGATTAAAAGATATTATGGTTCTTTCATACTAGATGAGGCATTATGTCATCTTCATCCTGCTCTCTTAGGGTATTTCTACTTTAAAGACTCTCCGAATGAGAGTTTTTTTCAACTAGAGGAGAATGATGGGGATTATGTAGGAATATGATAGATATTATAGATTAATTATGATGGTTATTTAGATACTTTTAATATTTATCTTTTAAGTAATTTCTTTTAATTTTTAAGGGTTTAGTTGTCATTTTGATGTTTGGAATAGTTTTAAAATGAAAAACAGGCGAAATGAGCAAAACTGGGCATAAAGTACCAGTACTGTGTGCCGGTATAGTTGGGTCCAGAGGGCAGAGAGTACCGGTACTATTTGTCCAGAAGGCAAAGAGTATCTGTACACAGTAGCAGTACTATCTACTAAAATTTGAAATTCTAAAATATAAGTGTGATGCTGTCGACCTTTGATTCCTTTGGTTCAAAAGAAGTAATTAGACAATAAAGAGGCATGAATTGTGGTACCTTGAGCCACGATTAAAATTAAATGATTAAAGGAACACGGGTAATACGTGTGAGTTAGAATTCCGGGTAAAGGAATAATATTAGCATGATGTCAAATCAAGCAGCACTCACGAGTAATTCCGCAGATTGACGGGTGGTCAACGGTTTAAATAATGATCCCCAGTTTTTGGGGCGTCACAAGATCAACCATACATATTGGTTGATGACAGAACAGATAGATAAATTTTGCTAGGATTTGAGACTACAGTCAATCAGCTCGATACCAGCATCACCCAAATAAATCAACGCTTGTCTGATTATGATAAAAATCAAGCAGAAATGTTGAGAATACTTCAAGAGCAGTTCCGAGGGGGACCATCTACTTCCTAAAGATTGGAGATTCTACTCAATAGCTTTGCTATCGTTCACTCAACTTTTTAAATTATGCAATTTTACTTTATGCACTTGAACTTTAATTTTGGTTTTGCACTTGTTTGTTTTAAACCTAGTTGGTTTTGCAATTGTTTGGTTTAAACCTAGTTGTTTTTTCACTTGTTTGTTTTAAACTTATTTGTCTTGAACTTATGTATGTTTTGAACTTGTTTGTTTTTGAACTATTTTGTGTTTAAATCTATTTTTGTTAGAAAAGGAACTTATGTTGTTAAAATTTGGAAGACTAGTTCATGTAATTCGTAGTTGAATTAGGTTAAATATTCCGTACCTTCTAAGAATAATCTTTTTCTGATCACGCGGGATTTTCATATTTTAGTTGTGCATTGTCTTAATATTTTTGTTAAACTTATTCTTTAAGCACAATTAGACTTTTTTATTGTTAAAAACCTTGTGAAATATTACAATCTTTGCATATATAATGGAGATGTAAGACCTATTGCAGATTTTGAACCAATCTTCCTTGGAGAGATATTCTACATCTATTCAACAAGAATCTTCGATTCAGCGGTAAATTTTCTTTGAATAATCCCATTAGTTTTGTTTTAATTAGCACTTATTAAATTATATTGTTAAGAATTTTCCTTAGACTTCTATTTAGAGACTATACTAATGCACGATATCTGGAAAATGATCTTAGGCCATTTTTTATTAATCTTGTGTCTTAACCATTTCTTTTACAAAATTATATCCCTAATCAGTCGTGACTGAGCCTAAAAAAGTATACATTCTTTTTCTTAAAACCCAAGAAATACCCTAGCCAGTTAAAAATATGTTAAACCTACCCTTGCTATCTAATTTTCTTCCACCCTCTTTTAAAACATCAGAATACAGAAAAGTAGGAAGAGAAGAAGAGGTAAAAAAAAGGACAAGAAAAGGAAAAAGAATGATCTGAGAAAGAATTTTCAAAAAGAAAAGAGCCAATAAAGTGAAAAATGAAAAAAATGAAAAAGGATAAACATGCAAAATCATACGAAGAAGAGAATGAGGTGTGCCACACAAGAGTAAAAGATAGCGTTTGAATTCCACTTACGTCATTTCATAAACCTTAAACCATTGGCCACATTACAACCCTAATAAAGTCCTTTTTTATTCCAGAAATCATGCATTTGTATTAATCCTATCACTCTGAAAAGGAAAATGTTAATAATATGTTTAATATAATGTTAATATTCTTTCATGAAATTATGTCAAATTCCAATTCTATTCGAATAACCGTACTTTTAATTAACTACATGCAAAATTATTTGCTTTGTTAACAAAATTCCAATCACATGTAGTTATTGAGGAAACAGTCACTATAACATATGTATATTCTTTGCTAAGAATATTCCAGGGAATGATTGACATCAAGACTACCATGAAAGATGGTAATGTTTCCTTAGTGATTTTTGAAAATAAAGAAATCATTGCACACACACACCAGTTTTTATTAAAATATATAGATAATGTTACAACTAATGTATGTTACTCTTATAGTGATTAGAAAAAGAAATTATTCTATCAATACATAAGAATATTGATTTAATATTACTTGTGAAAAATATGAATTATGAATTCTAATTACTGGAGTTTGTAAGTAGCTTCACTGAAAACCTTCACGAGACAGAACTCATCCACTATGGATCACCTAGAGGTTTAAAGGCTTACTGCATATGCTAAATGCAATCGTGAACAATCTACGAAAATGATTTTACCTCTGGTTGTGTTTTATTTTACAATTTACTAGGGACTAGTAAAGTTTAATTGGGGAGTTTGATTAACCCTAATTAATATATAAATTAGAATAATTAAATAAGTAATTCTGTAAGATAAATTAACTAAAAACCTTCAATTAGGGTTTGTGTAGAAATCAGGGTTTTACGTATGTTATGTATATACTTTTTAGGGTTTGATGCAGAATTACCAAAAAATACGAGGAACAAGTTATCAAAGCTTAAAATAACAAGGGATCAAAGCGTAAAATAAAAAAAGCAAGAGTCAGCACTCAAGATCCAGCAAGGCTTCATTGTCCAGACGGTGAGAGGGACATCCGGACGGCCTTGATTGGCGGCTGAAGTTGATCCTTCCACCTCCTGCTTCATTTTGCCTATACATATGCATGCCTTCCTTTCCTCTTTAAGAGGGTCGGGCATAGAAAGAGCTCCAGAGAGAGAATTCCAAAGAAAAAAAAAAGAGAAAAAAAAAGAAAGAGAAAAAGAGGAAGTTAGACACAAATCCGGTCTGTCATACACTCCAGCCGAAACTCTGTATTTTTACATTTTTATATTATCTTTCTATTCGGATAGTTGAACTACCGCCACCATTGTATCTTAACTGATATTACAGGTGGTTGTATTTCAGTTGTTTCTTCTAAAAGAAGTATCCGGGTCTATATTATATTTACTGTTGTAATAAAAGATATCCACACTCCTTGCTTGTCTGTAGTAATGGGGTGTGAGTAGTTACTTATATCCTCTAGTGAGAGGTAAACATATGTATAATATTGGTTAACCTCTGGAAATGCTGATGTTATATATATATATATATATATTATTGTTGTCCAAATTTGATATTGACAATTTACGTGCAAGTATACACGATTAACAACTAATCAAGTGGTGAGTAGAGTATCGTACCCACGGAGAATTATTGTTAATAACTTCAAAGTACTAACTTTATATCAATTCGATTTTGTTTAAACAATTGGAATTAAACTATGAATTTACTAATTTAAAACTAAATCTAAACTTAATAATCAAGGGTTGAATTTACCGAATAAAAGAACTTAAGATTACAACTTCCCATAATGCTTCGTATAAATCTTTCTAACTCTCTTTCCAGTCAATGAATCAAAATAAGTTGTTAACTAAGAACTCAAAGTTATTTATCAAACCTCTTCTGATAGTTAGATAAAATTATCTCTCGCAATTAAATTACTATATTCATATGCAAAATAATTTGGAAGAGATTCATTCAGTTCAAACTCTTATAAAAGTTACACATGACATATAGGTATATTCCTATCCTATACACAAACCCAGCTATTCAATCTGAAGAAGAATTAACCAGACGCATGTCATCATATTCGGATCTAAACCTAGAATTCATCTTCCAATTTCATCTAGGTTATCAAATTAATTGCTGGCCACACAATCATACATTAAACACAAAATATGACAAACAACTCAAATTTGATCAATAGAACTAGAAACGAGAGTAGATAAATTTAACTAAACATCAAGTTCCATTGCAATCTTAATAAAAATTTAGTTCATAATGTAATTGAAAAACATCATTGTAAAATTAAACAACATCTCAAAAAATCAAGAAGTAAAAGAAAGAGAAAAGAATGAAAACTTAGTTGCAATCTTCACTTTCTCTCTAGCCTTCAAATCCAATCTTCTTCGTGTTGCTTCATTCGATTCTTGTCTTCAATTTTCTTTTGATCCTTTTTTTTTTCCTATGTTAGCAGCCCCCAAAATTAGTATATACCCTTTTCAACTCAAACCCTAGCATATATGTAGTATTAGGGTTCAATTTCAGGTCAAAAACAAGTCAGAATTCGTGTCCAGGACCAACACAAGCGCCTAGGCACTCGATTGCGCTAGAAAGGCACTGTCTGGGCAGAATGTGAGCACCTAGGCACTAAAAATGCACTGGAAGGCGCTGACCCCTTTTAAGCCTAAATCTTCCCTTGTTTCTTAGCCTTCAAAAATCGAACACTTAGACTCCAAATTGACCTTGTGTTCCTTCCAAATGATGATCCCTACAAAATAACATTGAAACACACAAAAAAAAATAAAAAGGAACCTAAAATATTAGAAAACTTGCAATTTTATCAAGCCAAAAGTACTCAATTCATAGGTATAAAACCCACTCATCAATTATAAACTTCATGCATGATACAATGATGTACGTAATTTTGGTGTTGTCCTTGAAATTATGTCATCAGTGCAACATCAACCTGCTGGTTAAATATCTATGGTGTTCCATTGGTATGACTTGTCCTCCACTGGAACGCTGAGGATGTTCTACTGATGCATGGTACAAAACCTAAATGATCCTCATGAATGGCTTGTATCAGATTAATGACCTAAGTGATCCTCATGAATGGCTTGTCCTTCCGAATTACTAAGATCGTTTAACTGGTATATATAATCAACCTGATAGTTTAATATCTACGGTGTTCTATCGGTGTGGCTAGACATCCACTAGATCATTGAGAATGTTTTAACTAGTATAGATGATAAGATGACCTATTCTTTTCTATAATGCTAATATAGTAAAACCTGGGTAAATATATGAAATCGTTTGTAATAGAACTTGTACCAACTATATTTGATGAACAAATTTATGTTGTATAAGTTTGGGTTGGTGTTGAAAGGGTTTGAAATGGATTGAAAATGAAAAATCAAGCACTCTAGACTGGTACCAATACTGAGTACCGGTACTGTGAACACCAGAAGCTAAAGTGTACCAGTACTGTCTACTCTGGACCAGTTTTTGTAGAATTGTCATAACGTTTGATCCAATTGTCCAATTGAGATGAACCTTTGACACAATACAGAGGACATCCAGATCTCCAACTTTCATGTTTTGAATGTCGTCAGATTTGAAGTGGAGCATGGTCAAACATGAGGAAAACTGAGGTATTTCCACCAAATGGTGTGGGTACTAGTGCCTAAGTTGCCAAAGCTTTGGGACTAAGTATTCTTTCCTTCAAATGTTATAAATGGACAATAATAGAGTACCAAGGATGGTATGTTGGACCTCGAATGGGTCAATTGATTTAAACCTTTATTAATAGCGGTTCAGAGGAATAAAATAGTAATTTTAGTATTTCGGGTGTAAATTATTTTAGTATAAAGATAAATCATAAAACTAAATATTTTTTGGTTAAAATGACGTTAAACATGAATCTGGAACATCTAAAATCCTTAAGGTAGTCATAGAGATCAAATTAGAGATATTTAATGACAAAATCAGAATTTTAGAGAAAAATGTAATTTTTGGCACTGTGAACAGTAAAATTCGGGATTTCTTGGCTTTAAAGCACCACTTTACTCCCATTTTCCTCCATTCTTTCACTCCACTATCACCAGAACTCTCTTAGAACCCTAGGGGAAGATTAGGAAAAAAAAGAAAAGGGAGGAAGGAGGTCTCTATAGCTTGAGCTTTACTTGGAACCTTTGATTCAAGGTAGGGGTTTTCTTCCATTCTTGTCCATTGATGCTAGGGCTTATATATATACATGTTTTGACTCTAAAACTTATATATGTGCATGAAAAACCTTGATTCTTGATATTCTTTCAAAAATTACCATGTTTTAAACAAAGTTAGGGTTAGATAACCATGAAATCTCTTTTCTTGGTATAAAACCCTAGTTTTCAAAAGAAATGAGTTTTCCTCTTGGTTCTTCCTTTTTTCTTGATTTAAAAACTCTAGTGCTTTATATTGAACAATAAAATGGTATTGTTGATGATCTCTTGCTTATTTTCTTTAATTGTTTTATTGTAATACTACATGAAAATTTGGGGATTTTGGAATTGGATTGTTATGTGAGAAATTTGTTGGGGATTGTATCTCTTGAGAATGTTGGGATGACCATGGGTGTACTTTGACCGGGTATCATAGAGTGGGTAGATGTGTATCTTACTCCATGTGGGTTTGAATTTTTTCTACCACTCATAGTGGGGTTGGTGCCTTGTGAGGACCAAGCCACTATTCGCTCACGGGTACCGTGGCTAAGGGTTAGTATACTACTCCTGGGTTGGATTCGTCACTGCCATTGTGTCAGTATACGCCCTTCCTAAAAGTTGGAAATCCTTGCGAGGATTTTGTGTGTGAGTGTAGGCCAGGATATTCTCAATGTGTCGATTCATGCAATGTCAAATATCATGCCTGAGATACAAGTACAAATTCATAGATACAAGCTGTGGTTAATTTACATTATGGGTAATGTTACAAATGGTGGATTGTGGCTCAATGTTAAAATAGTTTATTTCTTGAAAATTGGTTTATCTCTTCATTTAATTATTGCTATTACATAAACTGGAGATCTATTGAAATGTCCCTGTTTTATTTCAAATGTTATATATGATATTTCCGAAATGAGGCCAGCTATTTTTATTTATTTTCTAAACCTTGTTCAAGTTTGGAGGGATGTTGTTATAGAGCTTAGTGCTCACCCCCTACATTATTATTCATTCTCAGATGTTAGTTTAGATGAAGAGCTCGGAGTTGACGAGCAGGTGGCTTGGGAAGCACAATTGGAGGAAAGTGTGGATCTCGAGGGGGATGTCTAGAGTTGATCTCTCCATGTTTTAGATTTGGGGATATATTTTGGTACACTAATAAATGTATTTTGTTTATTTCACTTCAAGATTAAGCTTGATTCTTTTGAGATGTAATTGTCATAGTTTGATATATTATTTTGGGATGTAGATGTCATAGTTCGGCATATTCTTTTGGATAATGTTGTAGATATTATGAATGATGAATGAAATTATCTTAATTATGGATATTATTAGTTGCTCTCGTGTTGTGAATGATTTTTAGATTGTAATGTCGTCTAAGGTGGGTTTTGGGGCGTTACATGCACAATCTCTTAAAAGAAGATTATAGGGAGAAAGAAAAAAAAAGAGAGAATGTAGTTGAAAAAAATAAATAGATGAAGAAAGAAAAAGAAGCCTTGAAAAGAAAGAAGACTAATCAAGCAAAGTTTAGTTGCAAATTCTGGGAAAAAAAATGGAAAGTTGAGCATGTTCCCAAAGAGGAAAAGTGAAGAAAAATGAAAGGAGATTATGTGCACAGATTGAAATATAATTGGGTAGCCATTTTGAACTCTTTATGTCTGTCAGTTAGTTACCCACTTACCCCTAACCATGTTACAACCTTAAGAAAGTCCCTTTTGATTCCAGAATATGCACACATGTATGATTCTTTTCCACCTAATGCATGGGGGGGGGCTGTTAATGATATTGCTTGATTTTAGTGTTGATACGCTTCCAGATTAAGCCAAAGTTCAAATTTTATTCAAAAATGTCCTTTGCTTTATTCAAATTTTACATGTGAAATTACTTTGTTTTGACCTATATATTCGTATCACATGTAAATTTTGAGTGAGAAACCACTATAGCTTAAGTGTATTATTTGCTAAGTGATTTCTAGGAAAGGATTGACATTGAGGCTAATTTTGGGAAGCTACAAGAAGAATTGTGTTATTTGATAGATTGTCGAAATAGTACAAGCATTCCACACACACAAGTTTCTTATAAAAATATGATGAATGTCTGCTCAAGTGATATGTGTTATCCTTGGAAGTGAGGTAAAAAGGAGAAATGTTTAAAAGATTTGATTGATTACTCTTAAAAATTCATTGTTAAGTTACATATAACAAATTATTTTAACTATTGAAGTTTGTAGGTACCTTCACTGAAAACCTTCACTAGACACAACTTGTCCACTAGGGTGACCTGGAGGTTTAAAGACTTGTTGCATGGGCTAAATGCAATTGTGAAGCCTATGTAAGTCGTTGTGTGTTTCATTTATTTTATTAATAAGAACTAGTAATGTTTAGGTTGGGGGTGTGATTAACCCTCAAAAGCTACCTTTCTATAATATATATTTAAGGGTTAATTACATTAATTAGATGAGTTAAAGAATTAAAATTAACTATTTTATTATTGACAGATAAAATATAGATACTTTGAAATTACAGTGTCAAAGGAGTGAAATTGGAAAGCTTGAGGACTAAGGAGGAAGAAAGCAAAAATTTCAAGGGGACTTCCATCGTCCGAACGCACCTCCACCATCCAAATGTTCCTGCAGGCTCGAGTTCTAAGATAAACAGCCAAAATGAAGGATTTCCAGTGGATCATCACCATCTGAACGCTAGTAACCACCATCTAAACAGTACTCAATTGACTTTAGCCTTGCTTCTCCACCAAGTTAGGAAAGGTTGCTTCCTATTGGTCTCTTTTGCCACCAGCTACAGCCCATGAAGCTCTATAAATTCCCCCTTCCTAGTTTTATTAAATTAAAATTTTTGGAAGAAACTCTCTCCCTAGCCAAAACTCTCTTCCTCTACATTTCTTTAGTTTCTCTTTTTACTTGGAGGATCGAACCTCTCCCACTTTTCATAGCATTGCATTGGCCAACAAAAGTGGGCATGTTTCAATTACACCTTGAGGAATAATTTGTTTTATCCTTTTTATTTTTGTATTTTGAAGACTACACCTCACTAGGAGGAATGAGGTTCTCCCACTTTTCTAGCTTATCCATGGAAATGAAGAGTGAGTAGTTTCTCATTTGCTCTTTAGTGAGGGGTAAAGACGTGTGTAATATTGCTTGAGTAATGAAAGTGTGATTTTATTCTTCATGCATTTTTGTTTTATACCTCCATTAAATGATGGATGGTACTTTCCTTAATGTTTTTCTACTTTGTATTACTATGTCTATAACTTAGGGGTACAAGAAAGTACCAAGTGAGGTTTCATTTTGATTTTCATTATGTCTTAAATATTTGGTGTACTTCAATGCATGATTCAATGACATACTAAGATGGACATTATGCAAAGGTTGGGAGATTGGGGATAAATGGGTTAAGTCTCACCATACCCAATGCTTTTGATTGTAAGCATAAACCAGAGCTATGTATTTGATTGAATCATAGACCTTCCGATCAATTACCAAAGAAAACTTCTGAATGGTAATTTGCACCTTCAGGTTTGCTAAGGTAATTGGTTGGTGTGTGGTACCTAAACCTTTTGGTAAACCTAACGCTTGATGTTATGGTTGACAAATAAATACCTTCGGATTAACTTGCCGTTGACAAACTACTGGAATTAAAAAAATTAAAAAAATGCCTAATACCATAACAAATCTCTTGAAGTTAGTAAACTTTTAAAAAAAATTGTAAAGTCACAAAAGCCCATTGCCTACTCGTTTGTCCTTTGTAATCTTCATTCCAAAGACAAGTAAAGTGAAAAAGAAAAGAATAACATCACCTACACCACTGCTCTAGTAACATCACATTGGAGATTTGGAGATCAAGGGAAAAAGGAAACATTTCATTTTCTCTCCTTGTTGCATCAGTCAAGTGGATTAACAAAAAAAAAAAAAAATACAAGGCCTAATCCCATAACAAATCTCTTGAAGTTGGTAAACTTACAAAAATTGTTGAGTCACAAAAGCCCTTGGCCTACTCCTTTGCCCTTTGTCATCTTCGTTCCAAAGACAAGTAAAGTAAAAAATAATGAATAACACCACTTGCACCACTACACCAATAACATCACATTGGAGACTTGGACATCAAGAGAAGAAGGAAACCTTTCATTTTCTCTCCTAGCTACATCTGTCGATTATCGGATTATTGCGACTCTCAAATTGTAAATCTTTGTTTTTGAAAAAATATCTTCTTCTTTTTTTAATTTTGTGTTTGACATAGAGTTCAACTATAATTTTTTGGCTTGTTAAGCTACACGATCAGGTTGCAAATTTTTTGAGATTTTATTAGTCCCTTTTGATTGTTTCCAAAAATTGGCCCTAAGTCTACCCTCTTCTGAAAATTGGTATTTTGTTTCTTTCTTTTCCCAAAATCTGTTTGGTTATTTTTTATTTGCATAGAATATATATACTAGCTTTAGACCCTTTTATGTTTAGTGAATCCTTAAGTATGATGTAAAAAACATAAATATATCACATTATTTTAATTTATTAGAGGGCAAAGTAAAACTTGTAGTTAAAGTTTGTCTACCCTAAATCATATTCCTGACTCTGCCACTGGATGGATAAGAATTTTTTTTTTATTTCACATTCCTTAAACACGAAATCTTTCAAACTAGTAAGTAAAGCCGATGATTTTTCGTACAACAGATTAATGTGACACAAATTCAACTTGAAGTTAGCAAGTTAGAGTTAACTAGTTCTTGACACAAATCTAAAAATGGCATGACTTGTTTATATGAATAACAAATAGATTGGATCAATGGTTTTTAAGAAATTTCTTATTATAATTGGCTAATTACATGAAGTCGCGATATAAATCTTCACTAGATTCAAGCTTATTCAGCTTCAATGACAAAGACTCAAATCTACAAGAAGGAAGAAATTCAAGCTACAAGCCACTTCATGACTACCTCTCAAGATCCTTCATTGCTTAGGAAAGGTAAGAACTTAGAGAACTGTTTGGACATAAAATAACAGATTTTGGAGCAACAAGACCTTAAGTGACTCTTGGTATTTTTCCTTTGGCTCATTAGGTTTTAAGTAAATAAATTTAGTTACGTTCCGTACATGGGTCATGGGACTTTTTGTTAAAAATATTTTAAAACTTCAAATGTTGTTTTGAAAATATAGACCGAGTTATAGTTTGGACTCTGATTGTAAAACCCAGGTAAATTTAAACTTTTTTATGAAAAAGAGCAAAATGATAATTTTGTCACTACGGTACGGGTTGTAAACCTGAATTTTTTTAGAACTTGAATGAAAAAATGGACCTCACCACTGGATTCATCTTGCGAAATCTAATTACGCCATCAAATTTCATTGAATTCTGAGATAGTCAAATTTTTCACATTTTATGAGGCAGTTTAGTCTCGAGTGACCTAAAAATAAAATTTTTAAATAAAATTTTGGAAGTTGGAAATTATTTTGAGACATGTTAAAATAAAAATATTTTGAACTTAAACCGGGACGAGATTTAAACTTTTCGGGGTGAAAAGGGACCCGAGAAAAAGGGGGCTGTGTGGCGCATTGTGGGCCAACTATTTTAAGGGTATAAATAGGGGAAAAATCTGATTTCTCCCCCATTGGTGTTCAGTCGTTACCCGATAGAGAGAGAGAGAGAGAGAGAGAGAGAGAAGAGAAGGGAGAAACTTTACCTTCTCTCAACGATCTACAGATCTTGGGTGCTCAAATCCACTCGGGCCAAGAAGTAAAGTTGTTCCTCACGTCGTTGGCTACACAACCATACCAAAAACGAAGGCTTTCACCGAAGGTCGGAAATATGAGATTTTGGGGGAACCTGGATTGAGTTTGGGCTAAGTTCTTGGAGCTTCCCAAAGTGTTTTTACACTTCAAGAGGTAGAGTTCCTTCCTACTTGAGTTTATTTTACAACCTAGGGTGTTTAATTGAGATGGGTAGGTTGATAGAGATTATATCACTTGCCTATGTTTGTGAAATTGAGGAAATGAGTACTGAAAATGGGTATAGAAATGGTTTAAAATAAATTCCTAGCATGAAATTGGAATGTGGTAATTACTCGTGTAATTACATGAAAATTAGTGTTATGTGGGCATGCTATTTGTTTATATTATGCCTTTGTGAATGACAAATATTATTATCATATGTTATGTAATAACATGCTTGGGATATGTTGTTGGAAATAAAATGTTGATGTATGTTCATTGATATGTTAACATTGTGATAAAGTTTGGTGATTATATATGCACATGATATAATTGGCCATGGAATATGTAGATTTGTGGTTAATTTTGCTCATGTGGTATTCATTACATATGGACTTGACATTGATATAGCAATGGTGCATTACTTTGCATTTGCACGAAGGAATTACATCCATGGCCATGAGTGTGGGTGTGTGTGTGCATGGTTAATATCAAACACCAAATTGGTGGATGATGGGTGGGCTCAGGAAAGTTGGATCGAAGATCTGACTGAGTAGCACGATCGTATGGATAAAGAATTAGGTCAGGGTCAGGAAGAAGGGGTAGACTATCCCTTGGGTGAGAGACCCGGTGATTGGATACACACTCCATTGGAGTAAGAGCCTATAAAGTGTGTCGGTGTACGTGGAACTGCTGGTGGAAGTCCATAAATTTCGTGTCGGTTGGGTGTCGTTGGTGTAAGTCTATAAATACCCACCTCAAGAAAGACCCGAAGATTTTTAAATAGTCATTGGACATGTAACGCCAATGGCGAGGGCTTGGAAAGCTGGTTTTTATACTCATGACATTACATAGGGGAAAAGGAGTCAGAGAGGGCTCGGGTTGAGTTGCATGAATGAGTCTCATCTCATTCATGGCATGACATTGTAAAGATTTCCAACATCGAATAATATATTCTTGTTAGGGATGTTGTTGTTTGTTAAATGTTGCATAAACATTTCATATGCACTTAGGTTGGGGAGTAGCCTCTATAGAAAATACTCTACTGGGCGTGGTTCACCCTGTACGGGAAAATATTTCAGGTGTAGGACACACGCCGGAGAAAGGCCCTCGCATGGGATCTCAAGGATGAAGAAAGCTGAGATGTGGTTGTATTTTGAGTTTTTGTAAATTTGTTATAAAAACTTAGTTTTGGTACGTAAAAGAATATAATCGAAGTTGTATGGACTTTGTGTTATATGAAAATTGTTATTACACATATGTTGGATGGAAAGGTGATGTTTTGAAATGGGTTGGAAATGAAAAACAGGTCAAACAGGCAAAGTTGGACAAAGCATACCGGTATAGCCTATCGGTACAACATTGTCCAATAGGTAAACCCTACCGATAGAAATTTTCCACTAAGCAAACCCTACCGGTACAACTTTTTCCAGTAAGCTCACCCTAACGGTACACCTTCTGAAAACCTGAAATTTTAAAACTGTTTTTCCATGCAATTGGATTATGAGTTCTTTGGTCTCAATTATATAAATGGACTATGAAATGTGGTACATTGGACCACGATTTGATTAAATGATAAAATGTACATAGGTTACACGTGTGAGTTATAATCCCGGTTAAGGGGAATGTTGTTGACGTGACATCTAATTGTGTGACAATCAAGGGTACTTTCGCGGGTTGACGGGTGGTCAACGGATGAAATAGGACTCCCGGTTTTAGGGGCGTCACATTGATTGAGCAACACACTTTAGTACTCAACAAGGCAAGTTCTTTGCTTTGTTTTTAGGATAAAAATTAATAGGGATTGCCCTCTACTTATTGGCCTAAAACTAGAGCAGCCTTTTGAATAGTCAAACAAATTTGGAGAAGGCAAAATAGATGGAAGTGAAGACACCTTACTAAACTTCTCTCTAGTTGCTCAAGAGGCCTTGAGATGGTGTAAGCGGTCCATAACAAGTTGGACTAGATTCGATCCTTATTTCATTCTAATGATGATTATTAGAAAAAAAATGTTGTTCTGGAGAGGCATATATGAATTTGATCTTCCCTCATGATTATACATGTGAATAGCAAAGCACTACCTAGATGGGGGTGAATAGGTTTTCAAATTTTAATCTTGGACAAACACCAAATAAACCAAATACTAACTCAATTACCTCTTCTCACAAAGATTGATCAATTAATAGTGAGAACCCCTTTTTAAATACCATGACCCCATAAGCCATGAAGATTGATGTTGTTAATTCGTCAATTAAATGCACAAACACTTAATCACTCACGACGATTCCAATCCAATGACCTAAACCCTTAGCATGCAACTATGAATGATAAATATATTCAATCAAACATTCAAGCAATCACATAGTGTGTTTGTATGCATCAAATCACAAGTGTATATATAAAAGCAACAAATAATAGAAATGATTAGTTAACACAAAACCATGGGAAACCACTCGAGGTTCACTAAAGCCTAATTCACTATCCCAAAATTAACTTACAAGTATTCAAGACTTATACCTCAACCAATACCATGGTTGGACATTCATTTCCTTTAATCCAACAAGCTCTTCTTCTCCAATGTGTGATGTTGGATAGGAATCACTAGATGGTAGCCTTTGAATTTAGGGATCTAGGGTTGTGGCACAAGTTCTATTGGTGTTAGATAAGCCGAATTTTCTCTCAAGGGGCTTACCCTATGTGTGAGAAGGCATCCCTCTATTTATAGGCTCAGAATAAGGTCAATCTTAGAGGCCAAGAATATGAAATTTCATGAATGACCGATCAAGCTAACTAGGAGAGTATGACTGCTCGACCGGCACAGGGGGCAACCCCTATTTGCTACTCCTCTGTTACCCTTTGCCCTATTTTTCTCTAAGTCTTTTAGCGAACATAAGGCAGTCCCTGCTGGTTTCTTATGCATCAATCCAAGAAAAAAAATTTTCATTTTGAACACTAAAGGGCGTCGCTTAAATATATGTTTTCAAAACACACAAAAGGTTTAGAAAAACTATTCTTTGAAGAATACGTGGGAGCCATACTCGGATCAATTATCGATTCCATTTTAACACTAATCCTCCTAAGTTTATTAAACCAAAGGATAATCATCAGTCTCTAGGTCATTACGTTGTCCAAACCAAGAAGGTTCATAAGAGTGCTTTTGACGTAGCTTTGACATACGATCTCCTTCCTTCAATTGGTGCTTTCGGATCTTCATCATTGTAATATCATGAACATGAAATAGGTTGAAATTATAAGGACTTCATGAAATTAGCCAATTACAAAACATGTGTAAAATCCGGGTAAATTTAAATTTTTATGAAAAAGGGCAAAATAGTTATTAGTCATTACGGTATGGTTGAAATTCAAATTTGTTTAGAATTCAGAGGAATAAATGGAACTTACCATTTGATTCATCTTGCAAAATCTAGTTATCTAATCAATTTTTTTGAATTCCGAGACAGTCAGATTGTTTTACATTTTACGAGACTATTTTGTGTTGCGTGACCAAATAAACGAGATCGGAAATTAAATTTCAAAAATTAAAAAATAATTTAAAGCTAGTTCAAATAAAAATATTTTGAACTTTAACCACAACAAAATTTAATTGATTCGGGATAAAACCAGGCCCGAGAAAAGTGAGCGTGTGGCTCAATGAGAGCGAAGAAAATGATGAGTATAAATAGGGAAGAACATCATATTTTCTCCCCATTTGGACCAACTAATTTTGTTGTAAGAGGAAGAGAGGGAAAAGAGAGGATTCTCTAACTTTTGTCTACGATCTATGGCTCTACATTCGTCGAATCAACTTAAGCCAAGAATCAAAATTCATCTACGCAATGAGGGCTACGCCTACGTACCACAAAGCATGGATTTTGACAAAGTTCTTGAAGGCTTGATTTGGGTTCTTAAAGGCTTCTACCACTTATTTTACGCTTCAAGATGTATGGTTTATTTCCTAGTTAAGTTTATTTCGAACCTAGGGTGGATATGGAATGGGTTAGGTGTTAGAGATTTCATCTCATGTATAGCACATACTTATGGGATTTGAAATGTGGGAAATGAGTACAAGAATGGTTAAATCAATTCTAGCTTGAATTGAGTTTGTGAAATCAATTCTAGCTTGAATTGAGTTGGTGATTTCTTTAGAAATGTGATTGTTTGGGCATAATATGTGTTACATAATTTGTGCCTTAAAGGTGTTTTATAAAATGCGTATTTGGATTAAGTATGTTATTTGCATTGATTATGTTATAACATGATTAAAATTTGATGTTGGAAACTGCTGGTATATGCATTGTAATATATTGACATTGAGGTTATTAATGGTGGTTATATGCTTATGATGTAATTGACCATAGAGTATGTTGATTGGATATTAGAATTGTTCATATTGTGCTCATGATATATGGAACATAGTTGAGAATTGCAATTGTACATTACATTGCATATGCACGGGTAGCATCACACTTGTAGGCATTAGTGTGTGTGCATGTGTGCATATTTTTGAATCAAACACCATTCTTAGTGGTTAAGGTTGGACTTAGGTTAGGTTGAGTTGCACGGTTGCATGAAAAACTTGTGTTAGGTATAGCAAGAAAGACTAGATTCTCCCTCGGGTGCAAGACCTAGTTACTGCTTTATACACTTCAGGTGGTAAAAATCAAAAAGTGTGTTGGTGTACACAGAACCGAATGCGGGATACCAAATCCATGTCGGTGTGGGTGGACTGTTGGTGGAAGTCCAACAAATCTCCTACCCAAAAGACACATGGTTCATTTTACAAATGATTATTGGATATATAACATCAATGACAGGGGCTTGGAATGCGTAGATTCATACGCATGACATTGCATGTGTTGAGGAAGCCGATGAAGGCTCGGGTTGAGTTACATGTGTGAGTCTCATCTCATATCATGGCATGGCATAGAGGATTCCATTGTTGAATTGCATATTCTTAAAGGGAGTAATTGTTGCTTGCAAATTGCATGCGAACATTTCATATGCATCTAGATTGAGGAGTAGCCTCTTTAGGAGATAACCTATTGAGCATGACTAATCCTTTATAGGACAACATTTCAAGTGTCGGACATACGTCGATGGACGACTCTCATTCAAACCCTCATTGTTGAAGAAAGCTGAAATGTGGCTTTTAAAATATGCTTTTGTAAAACTAAGATGTAATTTAGTTTTGGTCATGAAATTGTATGTATAGAATTGTAATCGAACTCTTATGGAATATGTCTACTATTAAACTTCATGTTATATGAGTTTTGGTTGATGATGTATAAGGCTGGAACGAATTAGAATTGAAAAATGATAGAATCAGGGGAAAACTGAGAAGACCTACAGGTAGAATGATTAGTTATTCTACCGGTAGAATATTTCTAGTAGGCTTTTCCTACTGGTGGAACTCTGAGTTCTTCTACTGGTAAGATTTCCTTAAATTTCAGAAATGCAAAATGCTTTTGCTAAGCCTCTGGATCCTGGGTTCTTTTGTTCAAATGATATAAATGGACAATAAATAAGAGTGAATTGATGTATATTGGACCTTGTATGGTTCATGTAATTAAAATGTGCACAGGTTATGCGTTTAGAAGTGTCTGGTACAAGGAAGAATTTGTCCAAAACTCTGTGTTATATGTCATCCCAGTAAAGGGGGATGTTGTATCCACTTGCCACGGACATCACGGGGACATGATGTGGTGTGGGTGATAGTGGATCGGCTTATAAAGTTGGCACACTTTTTGACTATGCAAATGACCTTCAAACTAAAGGAATTCTTCAGATTGTATATACGAGAAATAGTCCAGTTACATAGAGTGCCCGTGTCTATAGTATCGGACCAGGATCCCAGTTCATGACACATTTTTGGGAGAGTTTTCAGCAGGCCATGGGGACACAATTGATGATGAGCAAAATTTTTCATCCCCAGACAGACGGTCAGTCAGAGAGGAACGTCCAGACATTAGAGGACATGTTATGGGCATACGTCATAGATCTCAAGGGTAGTTGGGAAGAGCATTTACCCTTAGTGGAGTTCACCTACAAAAATAGTTATTAGGAGAGCATATAGATGGCACCCTATGAGGCACTTTATGGGAGGTCTTGTCATTTTTTGGTTTGTTGGATAGAGGTTGGAGAGAGACCCTTTACAGGTCCAAATTTGATCAAAGACACCTCCGAGAAGGTGGACATGATTCAGAAGCGTCTTCTCACAGCACAAAGCTGACAAAAGAGCTACGCTGATAGACGACGGCGACGTCTAGAGTTTGAGGTGGGAGATCACGTCTTCTTGAAAGTGATGCCTAAGAGGGGCTAGGAATGAAAAAGGGAAGTGATCCTTTCTTATGCAACAGTTGAGCTTCCGATAGTCAATACACACTCTCCATCCAATGACTACTCCTGTCGGAATCAACTCATTCTCCTCATTTGCAACCACGGTGACCCCCAATTTCTTTGGCACTACTTGAGTGGGGCTAACCCATTTACTGTCTACTTGATTCTATTTGTCGTATGCCCTAATCTCTGCACATCACCCTCAAATGTGTATGCGGCTTGTGTGTGGGGGAGTATCACTCTCCCTCAGAATGATGTAAGAATTAGGGCAAACGTGTGTGTGGAATGAAATGTGTATGTGTGTACAAAAGTGCTCTCCAAGTATAGAGAGACTTTTAAGGGTCGTGTTTTTTTTGAAATTTGTATTCCAAGGTCGTCTCCTTAAGGAAGGAAGAGAATTATGTTGAAGGTGATTTTGGTGAAAAAGAAAAGTGTAAAAATATTTTGAGATTGATGTTTTGGTGAGTGAAGATTGTTCTAGAAATATGATGGAAAAAAGTGTTGGCTAATCTGAAGAGGTTTGATTGATTCATAGGAAGTGTGGGACCAAAATGGAGGTGAAGATTCAAGCATATCCTATGATAAGTCTACGTTGTACCAAGAATTCACAACCACGTCCACACTCAACCAAGTCAAGCCGAACCGTCGTACACTATGAGGATGAATGGGAAAGGAGTTGATTTAGCATACCCAAGAGGAAGTCTCTCTTGGATTAGCCAACCTAAAACTTAGCTACTCATATTTAATGCAAGAACATAAATTAAATAGAGAGACATTGTAAAGAAATGAAGATTGGGGCTTGGATTAATGCAAGAAAACTCAAACTATGAAGAAATTCATTTAATACCCATTTCAAAAGCTTGAAATGGAGGAAAATCCATACAACAATTGTAACGCCCCAAAATCCACCTTAGACGACATTACTATCTAACACCATTTACCTCATGAGAGCGACTAATTAAATTCATAAATAAAGAAAATTTCATTTCATCATCTATAATATTTACAACTTCATCCAAAAGAATATGTCAAGCCACGGCCATTGCCTCCAAAAGAATATGCCCAACTACAACAATTACATCCCAAAAATTAATGATTATTTTGCAGCGGAATAAGAAAAATATTAACATCAACATTATCTCAAAATAAACCTTCTAGTCTAGGACATAAAAATAGCAATTCTAAACATCCTCCTCTAGATCTACATGTCCATCAAATTGAGCTTCCCAAATCACCTGCTCGTCAACTCAGGGCTCTTCCTCAAAATCGAAATTTGAAAATAAGTATTGTTTGTATGGGGTGAGCACTAAACTCTATAGGAAAATTCTCCCAAACTTGGACAAGGTTTTGAAAACATATAAAACAAGTCGGTCTAATTTCACAAATATCATATATAACTTTTGAAAGAAAACAGTGACAGTTCATCCGATCTCAAGTTTAAGCAATATCAATAAATTAAAGAAGAGATAAAATAAATTCCCAACAATAAACCATTTCCAATCATAAACCATTTCCACAACAACAAACACTACCCACAATTTGTACCATTTCCAACAATGTATACCAAACCACAACTTGTATCTCAGGTATGTTGTATGACATCGCATAAATAAACATATCGAGAATATCTTAGCCCACACACACACACCCAATCCTCGCAAGGATGTCAAACTTTAGAAAGGGCATATACCAACGCATTGGCAATGATGAATCAAACCCAAGAATAATATACTAACTCTCATCCATGGTACCCGAGAGTGAATAGTGGTTTGGTCCTCACAAGACACCAACCCCATTACAAGTGGTAGAAAAAATTCAAACCCACACGGAGTAAGAAACACATCTACCCACTCTAAGATACCCGGTCAATGGCCACCCACGGTCATCTAAACATCCACAAGAGATAGAATTCCCAACAAATTTCTCAAATAACAAGCAAATCCAAAATTTCCAAATTTCACATGTAATATTACCATAGAACAATTTAAGAAAATAAGCAAGAGATCATCAACAATACCATTTTATTGTTCAATACAAAGCACTAAAATTTAGAAATCAAGAGAAAAATCTATTTCTCTTGAAAACTAGGGTTTTATGACAAGAAAAAGGGATGTCATGGTTATCTAACATGACTTTGTTTAAAACATGGTAATATTTGCAAGTATATCAAGAATCAATGATTTCATAGCATATATATATATATATATATATATATATATATATATATATATATATATATATATATATCTTGAAGCAAAATATACATAGATATAACCCTACCCTCAATGTACAAGAGTGGAAGAAAACCCCAACCTCTCTTCTTCCTTGACTTTGTGTGAAGAACTTGAAGATTTGATCTTTCCCAAACTTGAATCAACCCTTTAGTCATTTGTTTTTCGCTTTATTTCTTCCTCTCTAAGCCTTTCTAGGGTTATAAATGTTGAAATGGGGTTAATGGAGGTGTGCTTAAGTATTTATAGAGTGAAAAAATGGTCTCTTGTGCGCGATTGTGAAACTTAGATCCGTAATTCACGTGCGAACGTCACTTTGGCGTTCGAACGTCAGTAGTGCAATTCACTGCTTTACGTTCAAAATTCACTTTGGTGTTCGAACTTCAGTTGCTCCTTGTACTTTTGCATTTCCATCAGAGCTCTACAGAAACCAAAATACTGGGACACACTGTCGTTTGAACGTCATCCCAGTTTCTACTGAAACTTCCAATGATGTTTTGACCCATTTAGAGGTCGATTTGGAAAAGTTTTGTGAAATACTCTTTTGTAGCCCCGGAAGTCTATAGTCTACTTTGAAAATTTCAGATCAAATGGTCATCAAAATGAAAAGCTATGATCCAAATACTAGACAGTGTCCAAAATTCTTTTTACCCAAATTCTCTCTAAAGTGTGCTTTCACTCCGAAATACTTCCAAACTTCTACAACATACCCTATTACCTCCACTAAAACTTTTATTTCTACTCTTACAATCTCCATAGTTCATGCATACATCATTACATATCTTAGCATTTCAAAAACATACTCACATTACTATATAACGATAAAAAAAATGTGGGGGTTTACAATACACCCCCTTAAAGAAAGTTTCGTCCTCGAAACATACTTTAAGTGGAGAATAAATAAGGGTACTTCTCTTGCATCTCTAGCTCTGGTTCCCATGTAGCTTCCTCCACCCCCGTGATGTTGCCATAAGACCTTCACCAGCTGGATGACTTTATTGTGAAGCCCCTTCTTCTTGGTATCAAGAATCTTCATGGGTTGTTCTTCATAGGTTGCTCCATCTTGAACTTCAATATCCTCGAAATTCACGACATGAGCTGTATCTAATTGACACTTTCTCAACATTGACACATGAAAGACGCCATGTACTCCTACAACTGAGTTGGTAACCGAAGTTGATACGCCACTTTGCACATTGCTTTGATCACTTCGAATGGTCCGATGTACCTTGGAGCTAATTTCCCCTTCTTACCAAAATGAAACACTCCCTTTTTGGGTGACACCTTGAAGAACACATAGTCCCCCCCTTGGAATTCCAATGGTCTTCTTCTTCTATCCGCATAACTCTTCTGTCTACTTTGTGTCGTGCGTAGTCTCTCCCGGATTAGTTGAATTTTTTATGTAGTCTCCCAAATAATTTTTGGCCCAAACAAGTTACTCTTTCCAGTTTCTAGCCAACAAGTCGGTGACCTACATGGTCTCCCATATAATGCCTCATAAGGTACCCTGCCAATGCTGGATTGAAAACTATTACTATACGCAAATTCCCCCAATGGAAAATGATCACTCCAACTTCGCTTGAAGTCCAACACACAAGCACGTAACATGTCCTCCAAAATATGTATCACCCTCTCAGATTGCCCATCTGTTTGAGGATGAAAGGAGGTGCTAAAGTGTAATTATGTCCCCATTGCTTGTTGTAAACTTTGCTAGAATTGCACCACAAACCGAGAATCACGATCCGACACGATAGAGAGTGGAACTCTATGTAATCTCACAATCTGACGGATCTAAAACTCGTTCAAGGTCTCTAAGGAGTCAGTGATCTTCATACTCAAGAAATGAGCGGACTTGGTGAGTCTATCAGCAATGACCCATATGACATTATGCCCTCGTGAAGTCTGAGGAAAAGTAGACACGAAATCCATGGTGATGTGATCCCACTTCCATTTTGCGATAGGTAAGGACTTTAGTAATCCTCTGGGCATTTGATGCTCCACCTTCACTTGCTGACACACCGCACACTTGGCAACGTACTTAGCCACGTTTTGTGTCATCCCTTTCCACCAATATTGACTCTTCATGTCTCTATACTTCTTGGTACTACCCGGATGTATGGAAAATTTTGAATGATGGCACTCACCCAACACTTCCTCCCTTACTTAATCATTGCTTGGTACACATAGTCTTCCATGAAACTGTTACTCATCATTATGTATAGACCAATTCTCAATAATCTCATTCCTCTCCAATCTACACCGGATAGCTCCCACCTCGGTATCTAATCATTGCAACTCCATAATCCTTTGTTGGAGAATTGGTTGAGCTACAAGATTAAATAAGCATGGTCGATCCTCCTGTCTATCTACTAATAGATCAAACTCCTCCAAAGCATCAATCATCTTCCACCTATGAACAGCAAGAACATTGATTTCACCCGAGACTTTCTGTTAAGTGCATCTGCTACTACATTATCCTTCCCCAGATGGTAATTGAGTGTGAAATCATAGTTTTCTAGATATTCAATTCACCTTTTTTGCCGAAGATTCAAATCTTTCTCTGTGAAGATATACTTAAGGCTCTTATGATCTAAAAACACTTGAAACTTTTCTCCATAAAGGTAACACCTCCACAACTTAATAGCAAAAACCACAGCGCCAAGCTCTAAGTCATGAGGGGGATAGTTCTGCTCATGAATCTTGAATTGCCTCGGGCCATAAGCAACTACCTTACCTTCTTGCATTAGCACACATCCCAAGCCTCGTAATGAAGTATCTGTGTAAACATTGTATGCTTCCCCACTACTAGGAATAATGAGGATAGGAGCTGTTGTCAACCTTTCCTTCAAGGTGCAAAAAGCTAGTTCACACTCTTGAGTCCACAAGAATTTTTCTCCCTTCTTCGTAAGGCAAGTCATCGGCATTGCAAGCATTGAGAACCCTTCCTCAAACATCCAGTAGTAGCCCGCTAATCCCAAGAACCTACATACTTCATTCATATTCCTCGGTGGTTCCTATTTCATCACAGCTTCAATCTTTGCGTGGTCAACAACTACACCCTATTCTGACAGCACATGGCCAAGAAATTTCACTTCCTTCATCCAGAACTCACATTTACTCATCTTAGCATATCACTTGTGCTCTCTCAAGGTCTAAAACACTACTGAAAGATCGTGTTCATGTTCCCCTTGTGTCCGTGAACAAATTAATATGTCATCAATAAATACAATGATAAACTGATCTATATACGGTCAGAATACCATGTGTATCAAATCCATAAAGACTGTAGGAGCATTAATCAATCTGAACGACATTACTATATATTCAAAATGACCATACCGGGTACAAAAAGCTTTCTTAGGAATATCCTCCTCCTTAATCCGTAGTTGATGGTACCCTGTGCGAAGATCAATCTTGGAGTAATACTTAGAACCCCTCAGCTGATCAAATAAATCATCAATTCGTGGCAATGGGTATTTATTCTTCATTGTCACCCTATTCAACCTTCGGTAGTCCGTGCATAACCGAAGTGTTTCATCATGCTTCTTCACAAAGAGGACTGGGGCTCCCCAAGGTGAAGTGCTTAAACAGATAAACCCAATAGTTAAGAGATGGTCCAACTACTTCCTTAGCTCCTTTAACTCCAAAGGTGTCATCTGATAACGATCAATGAATATGGGTTCGATTCCCGGATAGAGATCAATCTTAAACTCAATCTCTCTCTATGGGGGTAACCCGGGTAGTTCATCTAGGAAGACATCCGAAAAATCTGACACTATCAATATCACGTCTGATTGGAATTTATCACGATCATCACCCATCAAGCTAGCTAAGAAACTTAAATGGCTCCCTGCCTTAGCTTTCAAAAATCTACTACCCGTAGTAGGAAATGGGTGGAAAGAATTTTGATCATTGATGAAACTGAAAATTATCCCACCCGGTAATTGAAATGAAATCCGCTTACGAAAATAATCAATTACCACATGAAAAGTGGACAACAAGTTCATCCCAAAGATTATGTCATACCCCCTCATGTCTAATGCAAGCAAGTCTACAATTAATTCTTGCTCCCCAATTCGAATCACACAACCTCTACACACCCTTCTAGTATCCATCCGTTCTCCTATAGGCATGTCAACACTCAAGGCATTTTCTAGCTTCTCAAAGTTTAATCCCAAATTAAGAGCATATATAGTGCATATGAAGGAATGAGTTGCACTATAATCAAATAAAATTCGGGCCCAAGAATTATAAAGAAAAACGATACCTTCCACAACTGCATTGAAAATGTCTTCCTCCAAATGGGTCAAAGCAAATACTCTTCTCTGATTGTATATATATATATAGGATTTGTGAACTACTTATATAAATAGGGGAAACATATTTGTTGTGAGACTAAACTTTGATTATTATTGATTATTGATATTGAATCCTTCTTCCTCAAATTCTCTCTGTTCTCATCCTCTTCTTCTTCTTTTCTCATCCCTTTCTTCTTCCCTTCTCATTCCTAATTCTTTCTTAATACGATCTACATCAATTAGTCAGTCCAAACAACATTTTTGAACAGCATTATAGTATATTCAAAATGACCATACCAGGTACAGAAAGCTATCTCCGAAATATCCTCCTCTTTGATCCACAGTTGATGGTACCCTGTGCGAAGATCAATCTTGGAGTAATACTTAGAACCCCTCAGCTGATCGAATAAATCATCAATTCATGGCAATGGATATTTATTCTTCACTATCACTTGATTCAACCTTTGGTAGTCTGTGCATAACCGAAGTGTTTCATCACGTTTCTTGACAAAGAGGACCGGGGCTCTCCAAGGTGAAGTGTTTAAACGGATAATCCCAATAGTCAAGAGATGGTCCAACTGCATCCTTAACTCCTTTAACTCCAAAGGTGTCATCCAATAGGGAGCAATGGATATGGGTTCAGTTCCCGGATAGAGATCAATCTTATACTCAATCTCTCTCTATAGGGGTAACCCAGGTAGTTCATCTGGGAAGAAATCAGAAAAATCCAATACTATTAACACCATGTCTGCATGGAATTTATCTCAATTATCTCCCATTAAGCTGGCTAAGAAACTCAAATTGCTCCCTGCCTTAGCTTTCAAGAATCTATTTTTCCATAGTGGAAAATGGATGGAAAGAATTTCAATCATTAATAAAGCTGAAAACTACCCCTCCCCGTAATTGAAATGAAATCTGCTTGCAAAAACAATCCATTACCGCATGGAAAATGGACAACAAGTTCATCCCAAATATTATGTCATACCCCTTTATGTCTAATGCAATAAAATCTACAATCAATTCTTGTTCCCCAATACGAAGCACACAACCTCTACACACCCTTCTAGTATCTAAACTTGCTTCCTGGGCATGTCAATACTCGAGGCATGTTCTAACTTCTCAAATTCCAATCCCAAATTAAGAGTATATATAGTGCATATGAATGAATGAGTCACACCGAGATCAAATAAAATTCTGGCCCTAGAATTATAAAGGAGAATGATACCTTCCACAACTGCATTGGAAATGTCTTCTTCCGGTTGGGTCAAAACAAATACTCTTCCCTAATTGGCACCGCCTAGGACTAGAGCTCCTAACGGTCTCTACTATAGTGGCGTCTGTAGTGGTGGATTGTTTGCATTTACTTGTCCTGTTGCTTGATTGGTCTTTGTTGAAAATGATGGGCAGTTATTTTTGAAGTGCCCAAAATCCCTACATGTGAAGCATTGACGTGGGTTAGTGCCTGGTAGATTCTGAGTAACCCCATCTCCTTGAACTGTCTGAAGTCTCTATCCAACCACCTGTTTTGGGTGACGATATGGTGCTGCCCTCTGTAGTCCACTGCTGCAAGCACGCGTTCGAATTGGACCTCCCCTCATAAAATTCTGTCACCGCTGGTTGTCTTCCATGTCTCTCTCCACTAGTGCAGCTTTGTCAACAAGATCCCCATAGTCCTTGATCTTGTGAGTCACAAGTTTCTCCTTGATGGTAGGCCTCAAGCCCTACTCAAAGAGTTTGGCCCTCCTGGCCTCGGTAGATATGAACTCTGTGGCATAGCGGGGTAGCTCATCAAACTTCCTCTCATAATCCGCCACCGTCATACTACCCTGTTGTAGAGCAAGAAAATCTACACTCATCTTGTCCCTGACCGATTCAAGAAAATACTTGTCTTGGAAGATCTGATCAAACTCCTCCCACGTAAGAACATCAGTGTTCCTCCTTCTCTTCACCGAGTCCCACCAATTTTCGGCCTCCCCCTCTAACAGGTATGTAGCCAAGCCAATCTGTAAATCCTCGACAACTCCCATGCCACTAGACATATTTGTCTCCCGGCGAATCCACTTATCCGCAGCCAAAGGGTGAGAGCTTCCTTGAAAAGTAGGTAGGCGTTGCCTCAAAAATTCTCGAAGAACTATCATCCTTCGGTTTTCATCCCCGTTGCCTGATTCTCGAACTAAGGGATGAACCCCCAACGTTGTGGTTGTTGCTTCCATTCTAGTGTTGCACCAGAGTGGTTAGCTCTCTTAGGAATTGGTATTTGTCATTCATGGCATCTGGAGGTGGTGGTGGTGGTGGGTTTGCTTGGCCACCACATCCTCGTCCACGTCCACGTCTACCGTCCATTCTGCACATTAATTCACAATTTAGTTTTTTTTATGTACAAGATATCCTAACTATCACTTTAATCTCAAGCATAAGGCTTGTATAAGATTTAAATCAACAATTCATTTGACCTAGTCCTACATCTCTAGTGGTAATCCATAACCTACAGCTCCCATGTAACACCTAATTCCTAGGCTCTGATACCAAAACTTGTAACGCCCCAAAATTCCCCTTGGACAACATTACTATCTAAAATCATTCACATGATAAGAGCAACTAAATGAACTTTATAACTAAAGAGAATTCCATTCATCATCCACAATATATACTACATCATCCAAAAGAATATGCCCAACTATGACAATTTCATCCCAAAGATCAATTATTATCTTATAGCGGAATAACAAAAACATTACACTTTACATTGTCTCAAAATGAATTTATGTAAAAACCCGAGAAAATTTGAACTTTTTCAGAAAAATGACAAAATGATAATTTGTCACTATAATGCGAGTTTAAAATTAATATTTTTTTAGAGCTAAGATGATGCACTGGACCTCACCGTTGAATTCATATCGCAAAATCGAGCTGTCATATCAAATTTTGTCGAATTTTAAGATAGTCAAATTTTACACATTTTACGAGACAATGACCTCACAAAGGTCCCCAAAAAATGAAATTTTTAAAATTTTCTTATAATTAGATAAAATTTCAAATAAAATTAATTTGAACTGAAATCGAAAATTAATTAAGTCGTTTTGGGATAAAAACGGACCCGAAAGTAGTAAAGGTGCGGGGCAATGTGAACCGCAAAATTAAAAAGTATAAATAAGGCGAAATATCTGAAAAAATAGATATTCTCAATCCCTAATTTAGCTGATCTCACATGTTGAAGAGAAGAGAAGAGAAGAGAAGAGAAGGGAGAGAAGAGAAAAATCAAAAATTTTACCTTTCTTCTTGCGATCCAAGGAGTTCCGTCAGTCGAAATTCATCGAACCAAGAATTAAAGTTGGTCTATGTGATGAGGGCTACGTGTACGTATCAAGAACGAGGAATTTCACTAAAGATCCCAAGAAGGATTTTGCAAAATCAAGATTTTTGGGGCTAGGGAGGTGCCTAGAAGCTTTCTACCTTCTATTCACGCTCCAAGAGGTAGGGTTTCCTCCTACTTTGGACTAATCTCTATCCTATGGTGTCCATATGTAATGGCTATATGTAGGGGATGACTTATGACTTACCTATAGTCATGGAAATTAGAAAAAGGGGTATAGAAATGGCCTAGACTAATTTCTAGCTTGATTTGGTTATATGGAAGTGCTTGTGAAATTCCATGAAATTGGGTTTTATGTGGGCATGCTAAATGTTTATAATGTGCTTTGTGATTTAAGTGTGTTATTGACATGGATTATAGGGTAGCATACTTGTGAATTAATTAGATATAAATGTTGGTATACGTTTATTGATATGTTGACATTGTGATAGAGAATGGTAATTATATGCTTATGATGTAAATTGTCATGACATATGTTGAAATATGTGGTTAAATTGCTCATTAGCATTCCTTGCATATTGGGCATGACATCGACATTGCAATGGTGCATTACATTGCATATTGCATGGGAAAAATACATCTATGTCCATGAGTATGGGTGTGTGTGTTGTGCATGGTTGAATCAATCATATTACTTGGTGATTGGTGATTAGTGATTGGTGATGGGCTCGGACAAAAATTGGATTGAAAATCTGACTGAGTCACATGATTGCATGAAAGAAAAACTTGTGTCGGGTTTAGTAAGAAGGGCTAGACACTCCCTCGGGT
Source organism: Ilex paraguariensis (assembly GCA_963454935.2). Taxonomy (NCBI): domain Eukaryota; kingdom Viridiplantae; phylum Streptophyta; class Magnoliopsida; order Aquifoliales; family Aquifoliaceae; genus Ilex; species Ilex paraguariensis. Next base: position 55,721 of record CAUOFW020001971.1, read on the forward strand.
GAAAGGCCCAGCTACTTGGTTCATATATTCCCCTGAGGTGAAATTTCAGAAAAGTGTAATGGCGTACAGAGCCAGCAGTGTCATTCCAAAATTCGATACCCAATAAAGACACATGGTTTTTGTTATATAAATGTTCATTTGATGGGAGACATCCAACAATGAAATGGTTTTCAAAACACATGAATTGTATTTCAAAAGATCATTGGATGTGTTTCACCAATGACTGATTTATGACACAAGTGCATCGCATTGTGCTGTAGGAGTCGGTGTGGACTCGGGTTAGGGTGCATGAGTGAGTCTCATCTCATTTCATGGCATGACATTATGATTTTTCAACATTGAATTTCATGTTCTTGTTGGAATGGAAAATGATGGTTAAGTGTTGCACATAAACATTGCATATGCATTTAGGGAGGGAGTAACCTCTATAGGAAATATTCTACTAGGCGTTAGCTCACCTTATACGGAAAAATATTTCAGGTGTGGGATACACGCCAGTGGACGGCTCTCATCCGGAGCCTCAAGGGTGAAGAGGGGCTGACATGTGGCCCTTAATCTTGGTTTTGTTGTAAACTCTTGTTAAATTACGTTTTGGCATGTAAATTCATGTAAATTAATTGTAATAAACCTGTATAAATGAGGTTTTATGTGAAAAATTCCATTATGCATGTTTTGGATGTAAATGAGATGTTTTGGAAAGGATTTGAAATGAAAAACAGATAGAACAGGAAAAAATGGGCACAGCGTACCGATACGCGTACTGGTACGGTGAGGTCCAGTAGGCAACTCGTGTCGGTACGCTTTCCAAAAACCAGAATTTTTTTTTATTGTGTTGCCATACTTATGGGCTTTAGAGTTCTTGGTTCCAATGATACAAATGGACCTTAAATGAGATATATTGGGGTGTATTGAACCTTGATAAGATTAAATGATTAAAGAAACACGAATTTGTTGTGTGAGTTATTATTCCGATTAAAGGGATACTATTACCGTGATGTCGGGTTGTGCGGCATTCACGGATCCTTCCGCGGGTTGACGAATGGTCAACAGTGTAAAACGGACCCTCGATTTTGGGGCGTCAAAATTTCTTAGTTTAGAACATAAGAGAATATAGCTCTAAACGTCTACCTCGGGATCCACGTTCCCATCTATTGGAGCTTCCCAATGTATCGGCTCAGAAACTCTGAGCTCCTCCTTTACACCATAATCTGAAAAAGATATTGTTTGTAAGGGGGTGATCACTAAGCTTTGTAGGAAAATCCTCTCAAACTTGAACAAGGTTTCAAAAGTATATAAGACAGTCGGTCTCATTTTACAAAGATCATATATAGCTTTTGAAGGAAAATAGGGACATTTCAATGAATCTCAAGTTTACACAATAGCAATAGTTAAATGAAAAAGTAAAACCAATTCCTAACAATAACAATTTCCAACAAGTTACCATTTTCACAATAACCAATTTCACAACAAACCAATTCCACCATAAACTCCTTTCCACAAAAAACCATAACCAACTATTTGCACAATAAACAATAGCTCACAATGTATATCAAACCATAACTTGTATTTGTATCTGTACTTATATCTCAGGTATGATGTATGACATCGCATGAATAAACACATCGAGAATATCGTGGCCCATACAAACACACATAATCCTCGCAAGGATATCCAATTTTAGGAAGGGCGTATACCAACGCATTGGCAGTGACGAATACAACCCAGGAATAGTATACTAACCATTAGTCTCGGTACCACATGAGCGAATAGTGATTTGGTCCTCGCAAGGCACCACCCCTACTATGAGTGGTAGGAAAAATTCAAACCCACACAGAATAAGAAACACATCTACCCACTCTACGATACTCGTTCAACGGCCACCCATGGTCATCCAAACAACCACAAGGGATACAATACCCAACCAATTTCTCCAATCCGAAGTAAAATCAAAAATTCTTAAACTTCACACGTATTATACCAATAGAACAATTTAAGAAAATAAGCAAAAGATCATCAAATATACCATTTTATTGTTCAATACCAAGCACTAGAGTTTTTAAATCAAGAACAAAGGAAAAATTAAGAGAAAAATTCATTTCTCTTGAAAAACTAGGTTTTGATGTCAAAACAAGGGTTTTTATGGATTTCAACCCATAGCTTCACTCAAAACATGAGAAGGTGTGCAAGAACATCAAGAAACAATAATATCATAACATATATCTAAAATTTTTGAAGCAAAACATACATAGATATAAGCCCTAGCCTCAATGGACAAGAGTGGAAAGAAACTCCTACCATTCTTCTTCCTTGGTGTTCTTGAAAAACTAGAAGTTTTGATCCTCTTCAATGTACAAATCCCTCTTGATCTTGTGTTTTTCCCCTTATTTCTTCCTCTCTCAGCCTCTCTAGGGTTATAACTGTTGAAATAGGGCTAATGAAGGTGTCCTTAAGTAGTTTTGGTGGAAGAAATGGTCTCATATGCACGATTTTGAAACCCAGATTTCATAACTCACATTCGAACGTTATTTGCTCCCTAAACTTTTGTTTTTCCCATCAAACAAAAGTACTGGAATGTACTATTGTTCAAATGGACTTTCATGTTCGAACGTAGGTCATTCGAACGGACTTCCTGTTTCTACTAAAACTTCCAGTGAAGTTTTGGCCTATTTAGAGGTCGATTTGGAAACTTTTCATGAAATACACTTTTATAGCCCTGGAAGTCTATTATATACTATAAATATTTCAGCTCAAATGAACATCAGGGTAAAAGGTTATGGTCCAAATACTAAGAAGTATCCAAAATCCTTTCTACCCTAATTTTATCTAAAATGTGTTTAAACTCCAAAATACTTCCAAACATCTACAATATACCCTATTACTTCAACTAACATTTTTATTTCTACTCTTACAATCCATGTAGTTTATGCATACATCATCACATATATTAGCATTTCAAAACATAATTACGTTGCTATATAAAGATAAGAATGTGGGGGTTTACACTTATTTACTCTATTAATTCACACACTAATTAGGGTTAATCAGCATGGGTGGTGGGTGAATTGCCAAAGAAGTTTCCCTCGCTTGGCTCGTCCAATGGAATGCTTCGAGTGATGTGTCGGAGGTGCTATCCACCAATAGGAAGCAAGTTCATGGGGATTGGTAGCCTCCCCGTAAGTGTAGGAGTGAAATTAGCCAACCTCCATGGACGAATCAAAACTCAAGAAAGTTTGCTCTGTAGCCTACATATGTTCAACCGGTTAAAGAAGAGATTCAACCAGTTGAAGAAGAGGTTCAACCACTTGAAGTATTCAATGAACCGGTTGAAGAAATCACAATATCTTGCTCATGTTTGAAAATTCTCTGATCAACAATTTGAACATTGGTGTTCAACCCATTGAAGACCTTGCAGCATCTTGGACTAAGCTCTAATGAATAGGTTGATCAACATGTTGAACTTTCTCATCAACCCGATCATCCAATTGAATAGGTTAAAGAGGTCTTTCTATTTTTATTTTTACCTCTTTGCTCCTCTGGTTCAACTCCTCTTCATTCCAATGATTTCCCATTACATTCCATCCACTCCAAAATATATTTTCTTCTCATTTTTTCACCTACAAACACAAATAAACACATTTAATCAAAATTTTAGTATAACCAATAAAGATAAAAATCCAACAAATGCACAAAGTGGATGAAATATGCAATATTTTGTGCTCAACATACCCTTCAACTTAAGTTTTGCTAGTCCCTAGAAAACCACAAATATAAAAACATGAACCATGCATTAATAACATAAAATCATATTCATAGGATTCATGATTGCATTTAGCATATGCAACAAGTCGTTAAACCCTTAGGACACCCCTAGTGGATGAGTTTTGTGTCGTGAAGGTTTTCAGTTAAGGTACCAACAAACTTCTTTATTACATCATTGACTTAGAACATGTAATAATATCCTAATTAAAAATGAGATTTAACAAAAACTCCCCATGCACTCAAAGGTATTTACACACAAACGACACCATAGGTTTAAATGCTATGTAAAAGTATGTACATGCACATTTTCATTAGAAACTCGTGTGAGTGTGTGAAATGATTATGCAATTTAAGAAATTTATCAAATAAAACCCACATCTTTATAAGCTATCCAAATTTAGCTTTGATGCAAAGCTCACCAAGGATTCATTCTCATAATAGAAAACCTCTAATTATAGTGACGTTTCACTCATTGTCTATATGTGAGATAGATTCTTATAGTTCAAAACAAAATATGGCTCACATATAATTTAAAAATGATGAACAATTATGCAAATGAAATGACCTTAACATAATCTCATGAAAGAAACACTAGATCAAATGAAAGTAATACAACTGACCTATCTCTACTTGATTTAGAACATATACTCGCCATAATTTCTGAGATCAAATACGACTTTAACTAGTTGTAACGTGGTCTTGAGTGAAAATTTAGCTAAAGAAATGAAGGGATATAGGAGTTCAAAAAGGAGTTATCCCGAGAATATGAACATCTCCTCTTTTCAAATCAATTAGTTTCTATCTTCATTTCTCTTTCTTTTCTTTCTCTCTCTCTCTCTTTCTCTTTTTTTGTCTTTTCACCTCCTTTATTTCTTGTTTTCTTTGCGTTGCTTTCCATGAATGTGAACAACATGCGCAAATATTCATTATCCCTTTTGTTTCATTATTTTTTGCCTTTCTTTTGTTTTCTTTTCTTTCAACGACAATCCCCTTTTTTGACAATATAGCACTATTAATCACGGGACCACTAGGATAAATATAAATTATGCATGGCTTGGTAAATGAAATTTTTATTCAAACTAAATCACGATTTTTGGGGATGATGATAAAAAAGAATAGGCTAAGACTCAAATTAATCCACAAATGGCCTAAGATCATTTCTCAAAAATTCATGGCAAGGTACTGTTTTGCATTGAAATAAAATTAACTAACTACCCCATTTACACTAACAAAACAAGAATAATCAAATTATTGAAAGATATTGAATTTGAAAGAATAGTTTTTTTAGTAAATGTAATTCAACCCTCCAAAAATAATGTCACAAAAACTCACAAGGGTCATACATTCATCTCCACTATGTATGTCAAGCATTTTAAGATGTGAATCTCATTTAATAAATTGCAAAAATTAGTATGTTCATTGTGTACATAAATTGAGTTCCAAATGAAAACATGTACATGATACTTAATCATAGAATAAACTCCTCTAGTGTGCTAACAAGAAAATAACTCAAGATTCTAGTAGAATAATCACAAATATCACACTAATTAAGAGAAAATAATACAGTCCAAATCGAATGCTTTGTTACTTTTCATTTTTTTTCCTAAATTTTTCAAATTTTCTAATTTTTCATGTATAACATGGCGGTGTAACATATGAATGGTGCATTCTCATCCCCTAACTTAAATCATGTATTGCCCTCAATGCAAAAATAGTCATGCAATGAGAAAAATGAATACAATAAGGGTAAGAAAACATATGGTGTCGAGCTCCAAAAAAAACCACCATCTGCAAAACAACAAAAGAAATAAGTACAATAAAATAAACTCAAACATGACAGAAATAAAACCAAAAATAAAACACAGAGAAATTCTAACTACCATACACAAAGGAAAGATAGGAGCTAATAATCAATCAGACTTAAATTCATATTTGAATATGCGTCAATTTACTTTTAATGGCTTATAAATATTGTGTCCAAGCAACTCCTCTAATCTAACCATCCACTTATACATGTGATACTGTAACGCCCCAAAATCCACCTTGGACGATATTATAATTTAAAACCATTCACATTATGAGAGCAACTAATAAAGTCCATAAATAAGGCAAATTCCATTCATCATACATAATATCTACAACATCATCCAAAAGTATATGCCAAACCATGGCATCTACATCCAAAAAGAATATGCCGAACTATGACAATTACATCAAAATCAAATTTTATCTTGCAGCGGAATAAACAAAATATCATCCATCCATTGTATCACAATTCATCTCCTAGTCTAGGGCATGGAGAGATCAACTCTAGACATCCCCCTCGGGATCCACGCTTTCATCCATTTGCGCTTCCCAAGCTACCTATTCATCATCTCTAAGTTCTTCCTCTCAGCCGAAATCTGAGCATAGATATTTTTTGTAGAGGGTGAGCACTAAGCTCTGTAGCAACATCCTCCCAAACTTGAACAAGGTTTAGAAAACATATAAAATAGTTCGGTCTCACTTTCCAAAATATCATATATAATTTGAAATAAAACAGTGACAATTTATTCAATCTCAAGTTACCGCAATAATAATAAGTTAAATGAAAGGAAGAAGCATGCCAGAATTGAAGAAATCAATTAATCATTCAAAAGAATCATCTCATATTCTCATGTATGTTGGTTGTTTTCCATGAATCTACATGATGAATCTACCTCGTTCACCCATCATATCCACACAAACCACTTTAGGAAGGGCATATACCGTCTCCCACGGCATTGACGAATCCTTCTAAGGAAAAGTATACCATCTCTTAGCCTCAAACTTATATGAACGATAGTGTTGCTCTCACAAACAACAATCCACTACAAGTGT
>CAUOFW020001972.1:0-62289 GCA_963454935.2 Ilex paraguariensis
AAAACTGCATTTACAACTCTTTTTGGTCATTACGAATGAAATGTAATGTCATTTGGGTTGAAAAATGCACCTAGTGAAATTTAAAACATAATGAATGAAATTTTTAATTCCATTAGTCATTTTTCTATAGTCTATATAGATGATATCTTCATCTTCTCCAGATCTATAGAAGAACACTGGAAACATCTCCATGTATTTTTAGAGATTGTCAAACATAATGGTCTTGTCATCTCTGCTAGAAAAATCAAATTATTTAAACCTCTGTTAGGTTTCTTGGATACAATATCCAACAGTCAACTATCGTTCCCATTAGTCGTTCAATCCAATTTGCAGATAAGTTCCCTGATGAGATAACCGATAAAACTCAATTGCAAAGGTTCTTAGGATCCTTAAACTATGTTTCTGATTTCTATCAAGATCTCAGAAAAACAATCAAACCTTTGTATGACAGACTCAAAGGAAATCCTTCTCCTTGGACATCTGTTCATACATCCATAGTTCAACAAGTCAAGCGGTTTATCAAAACTTTGTCTTGCCTTGGTATTTCTTCCGTTGATTCCTTCAAAATCATCCAAACTGATGCCTCCGACATTGGCTACAGTGGCATCTTACTCCAGACTCCCCAGAGCAAATTATTCGTTTTCATTCTGGTATCTGTAATAAGGCACAAGCTAATTATAGTACAGTTAAAAAAAAATTAGCTATTATCCTGTGTATCTCTAAATTATAGGATGATATATTAAACCAGAATTTCTTAGTAAGAGTTGATTGTAAATCAGCAAAATATATTTTGAAAAAAAATGTACAAAACATTGCTAGTAAGCAAATTTTTATCAAATGACAATCTATTTTATGTTTTTATTTTGACATCGAATATATTAAAGGCAGTAATAACTGCATCCCTGATTTCCTAACCCGTGAATTTTTGTAGAAACCTCATGGCGGACAGGAAAAACAGTAAGCCAGATACCTCTTCCAAAACCGGGAGGGATACTGGAAAACAATTAGCCTTACCTAGCCCAAATCCAAAACCAAGCCAATTGCCTAGCCAGTCAACGACAATTGTCATAGCCAACCGTTACCAACCCTTGGTAACCTAGTAAAACCAGTGGCCCAGTCCATATTAGTAAAATCTAGTACTTTCCCCCAAATGGCCCAGCAAGGCCCAACCAGTTCTTCTAGCCCACATATGGTCCAACTCATATTCGCAGCTAGACCTAGTCAGCTAGTTAACCCATATCAGGGATACAAGTCCCAGCCTAGTTACAAAAAGACAGATTATGTTGACAAGCCTCCGGCCTATTACATATTCCCTATTGAACCAGCCCATGCTCATCTTAGTAACCCAATTGACCTAGTCAATGCTTACCTTGAGCCTGGATGGACTTTTGTCCCACATGACCCTGAAAAGACTTTTCAATTTTATCAGGACATCCTTTTCTTTACTAAGTCCATTTTCATCCAAAAAATTGCAGACAGTAAAGATACTAGTAAAATTATTTATCATTCTTTATATATATTAAATATTATGTCACTCAAAGATTGAGGATCTCATCCTTCTTTGCTCAGAGATCTACCTTTTCATAACAAGAAGTTTAGCTACTATGACTACAAAGAGTCATGGTATAAACTTATCCTCTATCAGGATGTGTCTTTGACTCATTCCTGGTTCATCCAGTTTAGTAAGGATTTCAAAAGCCAACTTCCTTGTTGGTTTTCACAGTGGTGGCAGGTTCACGGCCCCATGCTTGAAATTCTTTCATTGGATCTTCTGGATCAGGTGACCTGTTTCTCATCCACTTACAAACCTAGTAAACATGAGTCTAGTTTTTCGAGTCTTTTAATTTTAATGAAAAATATAAAGTCCCATGGATATGCAATTGGAAATAGGATATTGCAGTAAGTTATGTTATCTGATAATTTCGCGTAAAATGGTGGCCCAAATACCAGCATGAGTGCATTATCCAACAGGTTCAACAGGAGTTTTCAATAAAAGTTCCTACTCCAACATGGTTCCAGGAACAACTAGTCATGCTCCAACAACTCCAGTTAAACAGGTTATGTCATCCCTCAGCATCTCTGCCCTTGTAGAATCATCGGCATAACCACCCATAGTCAAGCAGAAAAAATTCTTCTCTAGGGATTCTAGTAAGCAATCCAAGAAGAAGTCCACTGCCCTCATTGAGTTAGCACATAAGTTTCTTCAACAAGTAGTTAGTGAAAGCAGTTCGCCTGAATCATCACAGGCCTCAGTCACACCATCCTTGGATCCGTTTAAAGACAACCAAGATCCTTTTGCAGGATATGATGACTTAGCCGACATCACTACCCCATGATTTTTATCCTTACATGTGATAACTTCAATCATTACTCTCAAAAGAGGGAAAAGCTGTCTGTCACTTCTAATGATATTATATCATATAGTAAAGTCAGGCTCTTTCCACAATAAAGCAGCCGCCAGTCAGCATCCAATCTACTTTCCCACCGAAAGTAGATTTTTCAGCCTGCAGTAGGGGTCCACACCTGCATTAGTTAAGAGTAACTTAAGTAAAAGGAATTTCACTCTTACTTTTCCGCCGAAAGTTAAAGTGAAAAGTATTTTACCTTAGTAAAAGCAGGAAAGGGAAATCATGACAAGATTCCCTCCGAAGGCTCTATCCTCCTATATAAGGACTTCAGTCTTCACCAGCAAATCAAGTGTGTTTTCACACAATATTACTAGTCATCAAACACTATCCTTCCCTTTTATTGTATCTCTGATCTTCATAATGATGCAAATGAAGAAGCAGACCCCTATCCTTAGTTACTCACTTCCACTAGTCCACTAGTACTAGTGTTGTAAGTATTTTATTTCTTGTATTGTAATTTCTTTATTTTGTGAATATAAAGAAATTTTTAGTAAACTCATATATATATATATATATATATATATATATATATATATATATATATATATATATATATATATATGATGAGGGGTGATCAGTAGTGATGAAGCATATCAGCAGAATGAGTCATGCATTGTTGATGGGATTGTCCAAGTAGAAGTACATAAATTGGTGCCATTTAATAGAGATGATGTTGATTCAAATCGTATTAGTACAAGTGATGTGGATAATGAGGGAGTAGATGACTCAAATGGTGAAGAAAGTGATGGACAAAATGACACACTTGACGATTATTGTACTGATGAAGAAGAGAATATGTGTGTTGATGGTGATGATGATGATGATGATAACTTTAACTATAGAAATATAAGGTAATCGTTTAATATAGTTTCTACAAAATTAAGTGTATAGTTTTCATTTAAATGCCTGCAAAAGAAACATGGACATCACATATGCTATATCATGTATACACCATAATATCCCTCAAAGAAAAATTGACGTTAAAAGTTGGAGATCTAGTTATGTTTGTTTGAGTCGATCCGAATTGACTTGAATTTGAATTTACCCCTCATTCCAGTAGTACTTATTAGTTTAAAGGAATTTTTTTATTTGAAATTTTGAAACATCTATTTGAGTGTTGTCTTGGTTCTTTTTCTTTGTTTTTATGTTATCTATGCAAAGGAACCTTGCCAATAGTTTATGCATATTGAAAATATACTGACATTATTTTATTGTGTTCTTATGTGTAGATTGATTGTTGGTGGGGCGAGTTGTTTAAAATAGACAAAAACCACACTTGTGCCTCTTCTTTATATTTCCTTTATATACTTATATCTTTTATTCAGTGGAAATTATACTTGTTTCGTACACTTATTTTGTATTTGGTTGGATAATATTTTTATTTGAGAAAAATTAATATTAAGTTTTTTGGTTGAGTTATATTAATCTTCATATATTGCTTGGATGTAAATGACAGGGCATTACATTATTGGGTTTGTGACACATCTTGTGAGACACGAGAAAAATAATTAGGCATTTTATATTATGTCAGGGGTTTAGATACAAGTACTTATTTTAATCATTATATATAAAATTAAAATAGTTGAAAAAAAAATATCTTTACTTGTTTCAGATTGATAAGCCAAATTTTGGGGACGAAATTCCTAAAGAGGGAAAAAATTTTAAATCCAAACAAGTATAACAAACATGTAATATTTTTAATCAACATATTCATAAGTGACATGCATCCGTAGGAGTGGCAATCAGTATTTAACTACGAGTAATGATATGAGACCTAAACTTGAATAATGAAAATGTTAATATTCAGAAATAATTTATAAATAATGATTATAGGGGGAATTGTTTTATTCAAGTGTGAAAAGTTAAATAAGAATGTTGACAGATATGAGTTTATTATTTTATGTACGTTAGTACATGTGAAATTAATTGGGTGGCAAGCATGTGACATCAATTTATTGTTATTAAAATAAAATGTGTTAGTATATACAAAGAGTAGTTAAGGGTCCAAAATACAAATTTAATAGGTGATCAATAATTTGGATATATATATATACATACATGTCTATGTATAAATATGCATATAAAGAAAAAGTGGACATATAAATATAAGTATGTATACATATACATTATATAAGGAAATATATGTATATATATGTGTGTGTGTGTGTGTGTGTGTGTGTGTGCGCGCGCTCGCGCGTATAATTAATGATGGAAGTCTGCACTTATGCAAACAAAAAAGAAAGGGAAGAAGAAGGAAAGGAAAAAAAAAGAGAAGAGAAGGAAAAAAAAAAGTGTGGGTGCAAAGATAAGAATTATAATCCATTTTCTTCTTCTAATATGTAGGAATCCAACTCTAATATATATATTTTGAGTGTTACATGTATTTAAAGTATGGTATCTTTTAAGTATGATGCTTAGTAAGAATTTTGATTAATACATGAAGGATTTACCTCAATATTTATATGGGTTTGTAAATTAAGTCAATGTTGTTGCATGAAAAATAGAATAGTAGAATTATTGCATGTGGATTTGTTGAGATACTTGTTATGAATGCATAGTATCATAGGTGTTGCTTGGAAAAATTAACATAGTAGTTTGGTGGGTAGCTTAGAAATCTTGTGAATTGTTCTTGAATTTTCATGAATCCATGAATATGAGTAATTACAAGTAAACATGTCATTTTATGTTTGAATAGAAAATTACGCAAATTTAAGTATATTTTTGTTATGTTTATAATTTTATGAAAAATGTTAAATTTTGGTGTAATTGATTTGAATAAATATTTTCTAAACGGATTCAAGAAGATTAGCTAAATTTGATTTGAGTAGATAATTATACTCGATGCAAATTGATTACTTAACTTGACTCGAGTTGATTATCAAACTATTAGTTTAATCAATTCGAATAGATAATGTTATTTAATATAAATAAATTATTTAATTCGAAGGGATATAATCATTAAACTAGGTTCGAGTAAACCATTTCGAACTTAAGGGTTATTACGTATTAATGTATGAATGGAATTGTGAATATCGGTTATGCCAGGTTTGGAGACGAACACCGCGAAAAACGCCGCACTAGAAGCTTTGGCGAAGGGGTCGTCTATGAGTAAAACATCACACAAGGTAAGTATACCACCCTACAACTTTTTTTGTGATAATTTATTAGACTTTTAACTATATATGTTTTCTACAATTATTGTTGAGAATAATTAATTGAGCAGAGACATACAGTAGTGTTTTGAGTATAATTTAAGTGACAAGAAAGGATTATGTGAGTTGGATCGTCTACGTAACATGAATTATTTATATGTCTTGAGTCATCTATGTGATGGGATTTGATTATGTGGTGGAGTCGTCTAAGTAACGTGATCAAAGGCTCTCTGTGATGTGGGTCATCTGAAGGAAAACCATTAATGTGGTTTGGGTTTTCACAATGATGAATGACATCTATGAGGTGATAAAAACTTGCAATACAGTTGTTGTTTACGAGGCGATTAGTTTGTGTGCGTGTGGGGTATTCATTGTGAGGAATAATTTAATTATATGGAAGTAAATATATATGCTGTATATTTTCCTGATGTGGTATATACAGGTTATGCCTATGCGATGTAAGCAAATGTGTATGAGGTGAAGTGTAATTTGTAAGTACGTATCTGATGCGTGGTTAAGGTTGTTCCTAAATAAATAAAGTTTTATTTATCACTTGTTGTGCTCTTAAATATTAATTACATCTTTGCTTTTACTAATAGTCTTAATGACATTTCAGAAAAAAAACCATAAAGATGTGAGGAGTCTACTGTCGAATCTAGAGGGTCGATTGAGATGTTATCATGGGGTTCATTTTTATATGTCCTTTAAATTTAAGTTGTATTATTATATGTCATATTCTTGAGATCAATATTACGGTCTATAAATAAGCAGAGCTCATGGCAAGCCATACCACTACGGGGTTTGATGAATTTTTTTTATATGCTTATTTTTATAAAAAGAAAGGTGTATGAAAAAAAAAAATAGGGATTACATATATTGTACCCTAGATTGGGGTGTTACACATCTCTTATCAAATTATTTCTAGAATGACAGGGCAATAACTGTTAATTGTGTTTATCTGGTCAACTTCAATTTATTCGTGTTTTCTATTTATTTAATCCATTTATTGTTTGTGTTAGCAGGTGGTGTCTTTTTTCAAATTTGTGTAAATAATTAGTCAACCATAACCATTAATTATGTGTCAGTCCAAAATGAACATCCTTATCAAATCTTCTATTTCATTGATGCTGAATATAACAATTAGTTGACTCAATAAACAAGTGACTAGCCACTGATGAATTCAATTTAAAAAATTCTAAAATTGTATAAGAAGTAAATTAAAACCTCAAAGTAAATCAAATTTGTGTAACCACCGTCTCCATCTCTCTGTTTTTTTTTTAAATTGAAATACACTAGTTTAATTCATGGGTTTTTTCGGGCAAGTTAAAAAAAAAAAATCATTGACAGCTAATTGACTCAAATTTTCATTTCTCTGTTTTCGAATCTTCACAGACACCCCTTGTCAATGCGTCGAGTGATGGGAATAACATAAATATGTCTTTTACCTTTATACCCCTATGCTTGAGATTGATTTACAAGAATCTCCAATCGTTAAATATATCCAACGAACAAAATTAAATTCTATATCTATATATATAAATATATAGGTTTGTGTTGAATACTATTTAACTCGAACCCAACCCATTTAACTAGTCTAGTGCATCACATAAGTTTTCATTTGTTCACAACCTATTGCCTTGTATGTTTGACTAATCTAATAGCTCAAGATTAAGTCTATTGAGCGCATTCTTATAGTATGAAATTATTCACTTTATTATTTTATTCTGATTTGGCATTCTCACACGTGAAGCCTATACCACTGAACTGATGTAATGCTAGTACAAATGAAAGGCGGCAACTCCAAATCCAACATGAAACATGGTATGCCCATTCAATCGAATTTTAATCAGGTGTGTTTTACAAAAGTTACACTTATCTTCAACTTTTTATGGATATTGAAAACATACTAATATCATCTTATTTTGTTCTTATGTGCAGATTAATTGTTGATGGTGTGAGTTTACAACGGATAAAATCACACTTGTGTCTCTTTTATTTATTTCTTTTCCGTACTTATGTCTTTTATTAAGTGAAAAAACACTTGTTTGGGACACTTATTTTGTATTTTCTTGGATGATATTTTTATTTGAGAAAAATTGATTTTAAGTTCTTTGGTTAAGTTATTATATTAATTGTCATACATTGTTTGAATGTGAATGACATGATAATACATTATTGGGTTTGTAACACGTCTTTTATCAGGTTATTTTCATGGGTCAATTTTTATGCAAAAAAAAAATATAAAAATATTTTTTGAAAGAGTTTGAATGACGAAATGAGAATTCGTCTCCAATCTCAACTTCTAGTGGCAAATTTTTTTCACCTCTGACCTTCACACAATTAAGGACTCTATAATTTGTGACAACCTTAATTTGACACTAAAGGTCCACAGTTGGCGATGAAATTAAAATTCGTCTCTAGACGTAAACTTTGAATGACGACAACATTTGTTACTATAACATAGCTTATAATGACAATATACTCTCATCACTATATTTGTACTTTCAGTGATGCTATTATCTTTTTAATGACAAATCTTTTAGGTCTTTTGTGACCATTTTGTTTGTCACTAAATGCATTTTTTAGTGATGAAAGAGTACTATCACTACAAAGTGTAGAATTAGTGACGGTATTATAATTTGTCACTATAGACAATTAGCAACAAGCTTCTAGTGACCACCTCGTGACGACAAAAAATCATCACTAAAACTCTTTAGTGACAAAATGCGTATTTATAATGACAAACACTTTACGTTTGCTAATGTATTAATTCGCTTTACTTAGTATAGTTTGCATGTTAAGCCTTGGTTTATATATAGGTTGAGATTAAACATTAATAAGATGACAAGTGATAAGTTAGGATTGAGTTTGCTCGGAGAAGATAAACCTGGGAGCCTTAGAAGTATTTTGGAAGAAAAGAAAAGTTCTACCAATAGGTATTATATCAATAGGAAGGCAAAAAAATGAAGGTTCTACCGATAGTAAGACGGTTCTATTGGTAGCAAAACTTACAGAAGTATACATCTTTTTAATCAGAGAAGTTCTACCGGTAGTTAAACATGTTCGACATGTAAAAAAGTTCCAAATATGATTAGTATTTATTTTTGTTTTATTCAATGAGTTATAAAGTGGAATCCAATAAATTTAAAAAAAAAATTATTTTTCAAACATCACTAAAAATCATTCTCAATCACAAAATTCTACAAAAATCGAATTCTAACTAGTTTTTATTCTTTTTTCTTATAATTAGAACAACAAATCTTGGGACACATACAAAGTTTTCATAATTATATAATAAAGTATGAGCGATGAAAAAATAAGTTTGATAAATTTAATATAATATTTAATTCAGGTACACATATATCTAACACTTTTTTATTAATTGTTGTATATGAAAACTATTTATGTGCAACGTACGCGGTACAGGGCTATACACCAAAAGTAAACGAAAAAAAAAATACAAACTCATATAATAGAACAGTAAAAATATACATGCATACATTAGCACATCAAAATATACACACACAAATATTATGTAATACCCCACATGCGTTTAAAAAAAAAAAAATATAAAAGACATAGGTGTTCAGTAATTATTTCATTTGAAATGATAAAATAGTATAACTCAAGGAAAGAGTAGTTAAAAGATTAGTTTCGGTATGAAAATGTACAAAATAAATCATAAAAGAACTTGAACTAATTAGGTCGATGTAGAAAAGTATGTAGGATAAGTTAGGATTAAAGTTGGAAGGATTGGAAGTGAAAAGGGGCGTTGCTCCGGGTACACTGCCTACTCCGGACCAGTTGTCGTAGAATCGTCATAACTCTTGCTACAATGGTCCGATTGAGCTGAAATTTTGACACAATGCAGAAGACATCTAGATCTACAACTTTCATGTTTTGCACTTTTTCAGATTCAAAGTTTATCATGATCAAAAATAAGGAAAACAGTAAGTCTGGAAAACCCCCAAAACAGACGATGAACAGTAAAAGTCGGGATTTTTGGGTTTTAAAACACCCATTCCAAGCCCTATTTCTCCCATTCTTCATTTCCCTTCCCACTCTAAATACCTTAGAGCCCTAAGAGAAGAGAAAAGGGAGAGAAAAACACCAAGGTCAAGAGAGATTCCCACCTCATAAAGATCAAAACCGAATTTCTCAAGTTTTCTCTTCTCCACCCATTTCTTTTGCTTCTATTCCTCAACCACTCACACCCAAATCTCTAGAAACCCTAGGAGGACGAAATTAAGAGGAAAAGGAAGGAGAATAGGAAGATTTTGAATCTTGGGTCTTAGATTGAAGCTACAACCAAGAGGTAGGGGATTTCTTCCTAATTTCTTACATTGAGGCTAGGGTTTATGTATATACATATGTTTTCCACTCCCATCCATATTTATTTGATATGATTTGTATGATTCTTAATTCTCCTTGTAATAAATGCTATGTTTGAATAATGGGATGGTTTGGTAACCATTAAATTTCTCTTTTTCATCTTCCAAACTTGGTTTTAAGAAAAGTTGAGTTTTCTCCATATATTGCCTTGGTTCTCACTTTATAAATTTAGTGTTCGATATTGTTCAACGAAAATGATCTTTATATTGATCTTTTGCTCATTTTAATTCCATCTTGCTATGACGCTTTACTTGTGAAATTTGGGTATTTTGCGATTAATTGGTAAAATGTGAATTGATTGAGAATATGTTGGTTTACTCATTGTATGGTGGTTGTGAGGGACTTGGATTACCTACGAGATATGCCGTAGAGTGTAAATGTCAGTTGAACCCAGTGGGGGGGGGAGATGGTTTCTTGCACTTGTAGTGAGTTGTCATTTGGTAATGCGACCACTATCGTACGCCTGGAGTTCGAACTAGGGTTGGTATACCATTCCTGGGGAGGGACTCGTCACTGCCATTGGGATGGTAGACGCCCCTTCCCTAAGTACTTGTGATTGTGATTATAAAAGGGTGGACTAGGTATAATCGTTGGGTAGATTCATGAGAAACAATCAACATACATGGTACGGGGATGAACCAACATAAATGTGATGATTGGCTGGAATGGCTTGGCCGGTGCATTGGTATGGGACGATGCATCGGAGGGAGCCCCTCCTAATTGACTTAATGTTGGAAATGGTTTGCTATGGTTAAACTTAATTTATTTCTCTCCTTAACTACTGTATGGCTTAAACTTGAGATCTATTTAAAATGTCCCGTTTTACTTCAAATTCATATATGTTATTTATGAAATGTGACCGACCCGTTTTGTATTTTATAAACCTTGTTGGAGTTGGGAAGATTTTGCTACAGAGCCTAGTGCTCATCCCCTACTGTTAACATTTTTCAGACTATATCCTTGAGGAGGAGCCAGGAGTCGAGGAGCCCGTTCTTTGGGAGACTCCGATCGACGGGAGCGTAGATCCCGAGGTGGACGCCTAGAGCGGCCCTTCTATTTTGTTCTAGACTAGGCTATGTTTTTTTTGAAAGATTGTAAAGTCTAGTTATCTTTTGAAATTCCGCTGCTTATCATAGTTTAATTCTTTGGGAATGTACATGCCATTGTGGGCATATTTTTTTGGGTTAACATGTAAATTTGATGGATTGATTATATAGTAGTTAATTGGACCCGGTGTGGTCATTATAGTAGAATTGCACAGGTTGGATTTTGTGGTAGAGCTCCCCGTACAAAGGAGACTCTGCCCGAATTTTGTTAAAATATCAATGGTTGATGGATAAAAATTTCTTATTTATGGATTTATTTAGTGCTCTCATGATTGTGAAAGGTTTTAGAATGTAATGCCGTCCGAGGGGGTATTTGGGGCGTTACAAAGTTTGGTATCAGAGCCTAGGCTTTAGGTCTTACATGGGAGCTGTAGGTTATGGACTACCACTAGAGATGTAGGTTTAGGGTGCAGGAAATGGTTGAGTTAATTTTTGTATATGCCTTGTGCTTAAATCAAGACATCCTACATATCATTTTAGTATGTCTTGTACATCAATGAAACTAAATTGTGAATTGATGTGCAGGATGGACGGTGAACGTGTACGTGGACGTGGACGTGGGCGTGGCCGTGGCCGTGGAGGTCAAACATATCCACCACCACCACCACCTCCCGATGCCATGGATGGCATATACCAATGCTTGAGGGAGCTCACCACTTTGGTACAAAACCAAAATGGTAACAACAACCACCACAACCATAATGGTGGAGCACATCCTTTAGCCCAAGTACCGGGCAACGGAGAGGAGACTAGGAGAATGGTAGCTCTCCGAGAGTTTCTGAGGCAACACCCACCTACTTTCCAAGGGAGCTCCAATCCCTTGGATGCGGATAAATGGATCCGCCGTGTGAAGAAGATGTTGGACGGAATGGGAGTGGCCGAGGACTTGCGGGTTGGCTTGGCTATCTATTTGTTGGAGGGGGAAGCCGACCATTGGTGGGACTCGGTGAAAAGGAAAATGAACACGGATGCTCTCACTTGGGCGGAGTTTGATCAAGTCTTCCAAGACAAGTACTTCCCGGAATCGGTCCGAGATCGAATGAAGACCGATTTTCTTATTCTACGACAGGGCAGCCTGACTTTAGCTGAATACGAGAGGAAGTTTGATGAGCTATCCCGCTATGCTACGGAGTTCATATCTACGGAGGCCAACAGGGCCAAACGCTTTGAGCAGGGATTGAGGCCTGCCATTAGGGAGAAGCTGGTGGCTCTCAGGATCCGGGACTACGGGGATTTGGTGGACAGAGCTGCACTTGTAGAGAAGGACATGGAGGATACTCAGCGACGACAGGGCCTTATGAGGGGAGGTCCGATCCGGACGGGTGCTAGTAGCAGTGGAGCACAGAGGGCGGCACCCTACCGTCGCTCGGATCAGGCAGGGGGACAGAGACCCCAGATGGGTCGAGGAGCAGGAGGCGTATCGGGGAGGACAGCCACCGACCCCCGTCAGTGCTTCGCATGTGGAGGAGTGGGGCACTTCAGACACAATTGCCCATCTCTCCCACCGAGAGACAACCAGGTGACAAGACAAGTGGCTGCAAATAAGCCACTACAGCAGCAGAGGCCTGTAGGAGCTCCAGCCCCAGGTGGCGCCACTCAGGGGAGAGTCTTTGCCTTGACCCAACCGGAGGAGGATGCCTCCAACGCAGTTGTTGATGGTATAATTCTCCTCTATAATTCTTGGGCCCGAATCTTATTCGATCCCGGTGCTACTCATTCTTTTATACGTACTGCATATGCTATGAATTTGGGATTGGGTTTCGAGAAGTTAGAGCATGCCTTGACGGTTGACTTGCCTACGGGAGGACAGTTGGGTACTAGCCGAGTTTGCAAGGGTTGTGTGCTTCGTATTGGGGAGCACGAATTAATTGTGGACTTGATTGCTTTAGAAATGAAGGGGTATGATGTGATTTTCGGAATGGACTTGTTGTCCGCTTTCCGGGCGGTAATGGATTGTTTCCGCAAACGGATTACATTTCAGTTACCGGGAGGAGTCGTTTTCAGTTTTATTAATAACCGAGATTCTTCTCATCCATTCCCTACGACGGGTAGTAGATTCTTAAAAGCGAAAGCGGGAAGTCATTTGAGTTTCTTAGCTAGCTTAATGGGAGAAAACCGGGATAAAATTCATACGGATGTAGTGCAAATTGTATCGGAGTTTTCGGATGTTTTTCCCGAGGAATTACCCGGATTACCGCCACATAGGGAAATTGAGTTCAAGATCGAACTCTATCCTGGAACCGAACCTATGTCCATTGCTCCCTACCGGATGGCACCTTTGGAGTTGAAGGAGCTAAGGAAGCAATTGGATCACTTGTTAGCGATTGGGTTTATCCGTCTAAGCACTTCACCTTGGGGAGCCCCAGTCCTCTTTGTGAAGAAAACGGATGAGACCCTACGGTTGTGCACGGATTATCGGAGGTTGAATCGGGTTACCGTGAAGAATAAGTATCCGTTGCCGAGAATTGATGACTTATTTGATCAGTTGAAGGGTTCGAAGTATTACTCCAAGATTGATCTTCGCACGGGATATCATCAGCTGCGAATTAAGGAGGAGGATATTCCTAAGACTGCTTTCCGTACCCGTTATGGTCATTTCGAATATACGGTGATGCCGTTCGGATTGACTAACGCCCCCGCAGCATTCATGGATTTGATGCACAGAATCTTCCGGCCTTACCTCGATCAATTTGTCATTGTGTTCATTGATGACATATTGATCTACTCACAGACTCAGGAGGAACATGCTCGTCATCTCTCTATTGTGCTACAAACATTGAGAGAACATAAGCTATACGCGAAGATGAGCAAGTGTGAGTTTTGGATGAAGGAAGTGAAATTCCTTGGCCATGTTGTGTCCGAGCGCGGAGTAGCGGTTGATCCCGCCAAGATTGAGGCTGTGATGAAATGGGAACCACCGAAGAATGTAATGGAAGTACGGAGTTTCTTGGGGTTAGCCGGTTATTATCGAAGGTTTGTGGAAGGGTTCTCCAAGCTAGCGATGCCGATGACTCGCCTTACAAAGAAGGGGGAGAAATTCTTGTGGACTCCAGCGTGTGAACTAGCTTTTCGCACCTTGAAGGAGAAATTGACGACAGCACCTATCCTCATTATTCCGAGCAGTGGGGAGGGCTACGAGGTATACACTGATGCTTCACTACGAGGCTTGGGATGTGTTCTAATGCAAGGAGGGAAGGTAGTTGCCTATGGCTCGAGGCAACTCAAGATTCATGAGCAGAACTATCCCACTCACGACTTGGAGCTTGCCGCGGTGGTCTTTGCTCTTAAGTTGTGGAGGTGTTACTTGTATGGCGAGAAATTTCAAGTGTTCTCGGACCATAAAAGCCTCAAGTACATATTCACCCAAAAAGACTTGAACATACGGCAAAGAAGGTGGATTGAGTATTTAGAAGATTATGATTTCACACTTAACTACCATCCGGGGAAGGCCAATGTAGTTGCAGACGCTCTTAGCAGGAAGTCTCGGGGTGAAATCAATTCTCTCGCGATAAATAGGTGGAAAATGATTGATACTTTGGAGGAGTACGATCTATGGGTGGATGGACCGGAGTACCAACCATATTTATTCAACCTTGTAGCTCAACCGACGCTTCGACGACGGGTGGTAGAGTTGCAATGCCTAGATTCGGAACTCGATTTGATTAGAGTCCGATTGGGGAATGGAGAAGCTATTAAAGGATGGTCTTGGAAGAATGGAGAGTTGAGATATGGGGAGAAGCTATGTGTTCCCGATGATTCGTCCTTAAAGGAGGAGATACTTGGAGAGTGCCATCGCTCCAAGTTTGCTATCCACCCCGGTAGCACAAAGATGTATAGGGACATGAAGCGTCAATACTGGTGGAGGGGAATGAAGCGAGATGTGGCCAAATATGTGGCAAAATGTGCGGTGTGTCAGCAGGTGAAGATTGAGCATCAAAGGCCAGGAGGAGTCCTACAGTCCTTGCCTATTCCCAAGTGGAAATGGGATCACATTACTATGGACTTCGTGTCGGGTTTACCACGGACGTCGCGCGGGCATAATGCAGTGTGGGTCATTGTGGATAGACTCACCAAGTCTGCTCACTTTTTGAGTATGAAGACCACGGATACATTCGAGACCTTGAGCCAGTTATATATCCGTGAGATAGTGCGGTTACATGGAGTTCCGCTTTCTATTGTGTCGGATCGTGACTCTCGGTTTGTGGCGCGATTTTGGCAAAGTCTACAACAAGCCATGGGGACAGAGTTACATTTCAGTACCGCGTTCCATCCCCAAACAGATGGCCAATCTGAGAGGGTGATACAGATTGTGGAAGATATGCTACGTGCATGTGCGTTGGACTTCAAGGGGAGTTGGAGTGACCATTTGCCGTTGGTGGAGTTCGCGTATAACAACAGCTATCAGGCAAGCATTGGGATGGCACCGTATGAAGCATTGTATGGAAGACCGTGTAGATCCCCGACGTGTTGGTTAGAAGCGGGCGAGAGTAGCTTGTTTGGGCCAGAGATTGTTCGGGAGACTACAGAGAAAATTCAGCTCATCCGGGAAAGACTACGCACGGCACAGAGTAGACAGAAAAGCTATGCGGATCGAAGACGAAGACCATTAGAATTCCAAGAGGGGGACTATGTATTCCTTAAGGTGTCCCCCAAGAAGGGAGTATTTCGATTTGGCAAGAAAGGGAAATTAGCACCAAGATATACCGGACCCTTTGAAGTGATCAAAGTTGTGGGCAAAGCGGCATATCAGTTGCGGTTACCAATTCAGTTGTCTGGAGTACACGACGTATTTCACGTGTCCATGTTGAGAAAGTGTCAATCGGATGCAACGCCGGTCGTAGACTTGGAAGACATTGAGATTCAAGACGGAGCAACCTATGAAGAACAACCGGTGAAGATTCTTGACGCCAAGGCGAAAGTGCTTCGCAACAAAGTAATCAAATTGGTGAAAGTCTTGTGGCAACATCATGGAGTGGAAGAAGCTACTTGGGAACCGGAGCTGGAAATGCGGGAGAAGTATCCATTTCTGTTCGTTACTGGAGGTAAGTTTCGAGGACGAAACTTTCTTTAAGGGGGGTGGATTGTAATACCCCACATGCGTTTAAAAAAAAAAATATAAAAGACATAGGTGTTCAGTAATTATTTCATTTGAAATGATAAAATAGTATAACTCAAGGAAAGAGTAGTTAAAAGATTAGTTTCGGTATGAAAATGTACAAAATAAATCATAAAAGAACTTGAACTAATTAGGTCGATGTAGAAAAGTATGTAGGATAAGTTAGGATTAAAGTTGGAAGGATTGGAAGTGAAAAGGGGCGCCCAAATGGGCGCTGGGGCGCTGCTCCGGGTACATTGCCTACTCCGGACCAGTTGTCGTAGAATCGTCATAACTCTTGCTACAATGGTCCGATTGAGCTGAAATTTTGACACAATGCAGAAGACATCTAGATCTACAACTTTCATGTTTTTCACTTTTTCAGATTCAAAGTTTATCATGATCAAAAATAAGGAAAACAGTAAGTCTGGAAAACCCCCAAAACAGACGATGAACAGTAAAAGTCGGGATTTTTGGGTTTTAAAACACCCATTCCAAGCCCTATTTCTCCCATTCTTCATTTCCCTTCCACTCTAAATACCTTAGAGCCCTAAGAGAAGAGAAAAGGGAGAGAAAAACACCAAGGTCAAGAGAGATTCCCACCTCATAAAGATCAAAACCGAATTTCTCAAGTTTTCTCTTCTCCACCCATTTCTTTTGCTTCTATTCCTCAACCACTCACACCCAAATCTCTAGAAACCCTAGGAGGACGAAATTAAGAGGAAAAGGAAGGAGAATAGGAAGATTTTGAATCTTGGGTCTTAGATTGAAGCTACAACCAAGAGGTAGGGGATTTCTTCCTAATTTCTTACATTGAGGCTAGGGTTTATGTATATACATATGTTTTCCACTCCCATCCATATTTATTTGATATGATTTGTATGATTCTTAATTCTCCTTGTAATAAATGCTATGTTTGAATAATGGGATGGTTTGGTAACCATTAAATTTCTCTTTTTCATCTTCCAAACTTGGTTTTAAGAAAAGTTGAGTTTTCTCCATATATTGCCTTGGTTCTCACTTTATAAATTTAGTGTTCGATATTGTTCAACGAAAATGATCTTTATATTGATCTTTTGCTCATTTTAATTCCATCTTGCTATGACGCTTTACTTGTGAAATTTGGGTATTTTGCGATTAATTGGTAAAATGTGAATTGATTGAGAATATGTTGGTTTACTCATTGTATGGTGGTTGTGAGGGACTTGGATTACCTACGAGATATGCCGTAGAGTGTAAATGTCAGTTGAACCCAGTGGGGGGGGGGGGAGATGGTTTCTTGCACTTGTAGTGAGTTGTCATTTGGTAATGCGACCACTATCGTACGCCTGGAGTTCGAACTAGGGTTGGTATACCATTCCTGGGGAGGGACTCGTCACTGCCATTGGGATGGTAGACGCCCCTTCCCTAAGTACTTGTGATTGTGATTATAAAATGGTGGACTAGGTATAATCGTTGGGTAGATTCATGAGAAACAATCAACATACATGGTACGGGGATGAACCAACATAAATGTGATGATTGGCTGGAATGGCTTGGCCGGTGCATTGGTATGGGACGATGCATCGGAGGGAGCCCCTCCTAATTGACTTAATGTTGGAAATGGTTTGCTATGGTTAAACTTAATTTATTTCTCTCCTTAACTACTGTATGGCTTAAACTTGAGATCTATTTAAAATGTCCCGTTTTACTTCAAATTCATATATGTTATTTATGAAATGTGACCGACCCGTTTTGTATTTTATAAACCTTGTTGGAGTTGGGAAGATTTTGCTACAGAGCCTAGTGCTCATCCCCTACTGTTAACATTTTTCAGACTATATCCTTGAGGAGGAGCCAGGAGTCGAGGAGCCCGTTCTTTGGGAGACTCCGATCGACGGGAGCGTAGATCCCGAGGTGGACGCCTAGAGCGGCCCTTCTATTTTGTTCTAGACTAGGCTATGATTTTTTGAAAGATTGTAAAGTCTAGTTATCTTTTGAAATTCCGCTGCTTATCATAGTTTAATTCTTTGGGAATGTACATGCCATTGTGGGCATATTTTTTTGGGTTAACATGTAAATTTGATGGAGTGATTATATAGTAGTTAATTGGACCCGGTGTGGTCATTATAGTAGAATTGCACAGGTTGGATTTTGTGGTAGAGCTCCCCGTACAAAGGAGACTCTGCCCGAATTTTGTTAAAATATCAATGGTTGATGGATAAAAATTTCTTATTTATGGATTTATTTAGTGCTCTCATGATTGTGAAAGGTTTTAGAATGTAATGCCGTCCGAGGGGGTATTTGGGGCGTTACATATTAATATGCCAAAATGGAAATAAACTACTACACAAAAATGCACACATACACACAGGTCCAGGTCGGGTCCAGGTTTGGGTCTGGGGCTGTGTCCGAGTCTAGGTTTGGGGTTGAGTCTAGGTATGGGGTTGGATCTTGGTCTAAGGGTCGAGGTCCAAGGTTCGAGTCGAGTCTAGGTACAAGGTTGAGTACAGGTTTTGAGTTCGAGTCGGGTCTACGGGTCCAAGTCCAAGTTCAGTCTGAACCCAAGTTCAGTGTATGTGTATTTTGGTGCATTAGTGTGTATTTGTGTATTTTTTATGTATTACTGTATGTATGTGTGTTGTGGTGTAATAATGTGTGTTTATATATATTTTAGTGTATTAGTGTGTGTGTGTTTTGGTGTACTAATAATATTTGTGTGTTTTGGTGTACTAGTGTACGTGTTTTTTTTTTAATGTATTAGTGTATATGTTTATTTTTTTTGTTATATTAGTGTGTATATTTTGGTGTATTAGTGCATGTGTGTATATTTTTTGGTGTATTAGTGAGCGAGCGTGTGTGTGCATTCTTTGGTATATTATTGTGTATTTGATTTTATTAGTTTTTGTTATTTAATAGAAAAAAAAAATACTCAATTCAATCGATACCCATTTGCAATACATCTTAATTTGTTTACTTAAAATGAATCTTATTACCCAACCCATTTAGGACTTGCATTAATTAATATAAGTACTTATCCCATTAAATTATGTGCGGGTAAGAGGATTAATGGATAATGAGTTAAGATTGTCACCTCTAACTGTAAAATCTCCAATTTTAACTCAATTTTTAACTCAAATTTGAGTAAAAGGCTTAATTAAATACAAATGACTCCAATGGATATACTTAAATTTAAAGAAGTACAAATTTAAATTTAAAGGATAACAAACTAAAATGTAAAAGAGATCAAAATATGACCATTGAATTTTTAAAGGAGAATAAAATATGACCATTGATAATTTGACTGAAAGTTTTAGCCTTGATCCAAGTAAAAATTTGAGTGTCCTTAGTTTAGTATAGAACAAATTAAGTCAAATTTTTAGATCCAAACAGTATTACTCTTTGGTGTATGTTAAAAATATAGGATTGATTAAAATTTTTGGATAATTTTTTCTTAAATTTAAATTTAAGTCTAAATAAAGATGACTGTAAATGCTCTTAATTGTTTTATATTAAAATTGAAATGATTATATCATTAATCGTTATTTTACTACTATGTTATGTATTTGACCTTGAATGGATGGGAAATAGTATAAAGTAAAATGATGTCCAAAAAATTTGAATACAAAAATTAATTAATAGTTTTGTTTGTTTGACTAACTATTGTTTAATATTTAAATAATAAATATTATATATTATTACAATAAAAATTAACAGGGCCGCCTCAATTTGCCTAGGGCCATCCCTGACCAGGGGTGATTGAAGGAGAGGGAAGGGGCAACTAATTAGCATAATAGGCAGTAGAGGTGAGGGATCGTGAGAGGAGAACAGTAACAATGCGTGTGTTTGTGTGTGTGAGAGAGACAGAGCACAGCTATGCAACTGCAGCACCTAAATAAGGATGGCCAAATAATTGTGGTAAAACCTACACCGTGGCAGTGTGCAATTAGGGGTTGGATACCTCAAGGAGCAACGGCAATTTCCTCTTCCCCAGCTCACCATCACCTTTCATACAAGCCTCTAATTTTGAAAAGAACCAAGTATATGCAATAATATGAAGTACCAAAACGACAAAAGCAACCACTTGAATCATGTCAAATTCGTACCAAGACGAAAACCACTAAAATAACCAACATCTCTGATAACAAAACCACCAAACCCAATTCTTTTGAACAGCAATAATACAACCTAATAATATGTAAAACTGAGCAACATAGCAGCAGTTCGACTCTATGAAGATGTACTAACACCCCCAAATGAAATCTATAATAAGGCACAAACGGAACATACAGAAGCTCGCGGCTATTGTCTGTCACCCGCCTCACGTTTTGAAGCTTCCTTGATCTCATCCCCGGTTTCATCCTGAAATAAATGATACATAGACCAGAAAACAGTAACACCACGGTAGAAAAAGACTTTGAACGAAATTCAAAATGGGCCAAATGATGCTTGAGACCTTAATAACAAAACCCTAAGTCATTTCATACCACGTACACATAATCTCGCTGATGCAATCCATGAGATACTCAAGAAAATACAAATTCAAACATGTAGAAAATAATGGAATTAACTTGTTATCAAGACAAAGATCCATATAAAACCTTGCATTACTATATTTTGAGTATTATTTTAACTTAGCTCAAGTCCATTTGCTAGTATTAATATTTTATATATACTTTTAATAGATTTTAGACTCAAAGGTATTTTTGTAATTTTTATAATTTCTAGAATGGGTCAGAGTCTTTTGGGTCAAAATTTAGTATTGGATATACTAGAATTTAGAGTCCTACTTCGAACTTGTTTTAGTCATCTAATTTTTAGTGATGTAGAAGATTTGGAATCCTAATCTTTTGGGTTAAGAATACTTAGAACTCTATATAGTTAACAATTAGTAACATTTTTAATAAAAGATAGAGAGAGATATTTTAGAAAATTCAGCAATTATATGCTTCTTGAGTTGTGTGATGCAATTCTAACCCCTAGGAGTGATGCCTAAGGAACCCTAGGAGTAATTCCTAGTCAAAGTTACCATTTACGGTACTGTTCACAGCATAATTATTGTTCCTGGATACTGTTCACAGATCCTAAACAGCCCCTTTTTTGATTTTATATTGCTATCCAACATCATACCCACTCAAGAGCTAACAAAGCAATGGCAAATGAATTAATATTGAGAATGGTGATATTCTTGAATAACTCCTTGAGTTGAAAATTGCTGGGACTCAGTTCCAAATGATTCAATAGGATTGGGACATTAATTGCCAAACCTCTATTCGGTTCATTGCGTCATGGATCATGCCCACATATACTAACTGAAGGGCTAAAAGAGTGATGAAGAAGCAGATCAGGATTAATGATTGTGAAATTATGAAAATATAGTACTGTGATATTGCGACCAAGTTTATTGGGAGATTAAAGGTTAGCTTAGATCTAAAATAAAATGCTAAGCTCAATTTACATCAGTGCGCCAAATGCTCCAGACCCTGGGCAAAGCAGGTTTAACAGCAGACCAAGTTGTAATAATAAATGCAAGGCCAATGAACATAAGTTGGACAAAATGTAAGACTAGAGAGAGAGAGAGATAGAAACCGTAATATCAGAAGTCCACAGGGTCAAGTTGTCTCGGAGAAGTTGCATGATCAATGTACTATCCTTGTATGATTCCTCACCCAATGTATCCAATTCGGAGATAGCTTCATCAAAAGCCTGCCACACAAACATGGTTTTTAAACAAAACTAAGGACAAAAATCTGATCACGTCAATTAATCACTTCTCTACAAATTAAATTTTTATATTTTTTACATCATTACAACAATATCCACCAGTAAAGTATCCATAAATGAAAAAACAAAAAATGCTACTAGAATCCCACTTCATTTGAAGCACCCATTTTTCATAACTATCCAAACACATAGATGGATAAACAGTAAAACGAAGTGATCTATTATACCACAGCCGGATACAGAGTCAAATAAATAAAATCAATCAGTGCAAAGGTACCTGTTTCGCAAGGTTGCAAGCACGATCAGGTGAGTTAAGGATTTCGTAATAAAACACAGAGAAGTTAAGTGCAAGTCCAAGCCTTATTGGATGAGTAGGAGCCAGTTCAGCCAAAGCAATATCCTAAATCATCAAAAACAAAAACAAAAACAATCGAGGAGATTTAACAACAATGATGTTTTAATAAGCCACCAAAAAAAAAAAAAGCAACAAAGAAGCACAATGGTCCGCCAACCTGAGCAGACTTGTAAGCTAACAAAGTGCTCTCAGCAGCTTCCTTCCTCTCTGCCGCAGTCTTAAACTCAGCTAGGTATCTATGGTAATCGCCTTTCATCTTCAAGTAAAATACCTTGGACTCGGCAGATGAAGCAGAGGGAACAAGATGGGACTCGAGAAGGTTCAAAATACCATCACAGATCTTGCTTAGCTCAGCCTCAATCTTAGCCCTATAGTCCTTAATTATTGTGACATGGTCCTCATTTCCACGGCTCTCCTCCTTCTGCTCAATGGAAGAAATGATCCTCCATGAAGCCCTCCTAGCACCAATCACATTCTTGTAAGCAACAGAGAGGAGGTTTCTCTCCTCCATTGTCAGCTCCTCAACATCAACAGTCTTAGCAACTTTTTCCATGAACTCAACCATTTCCTCATATCGTTCAGCCTGTTCTGCCAGTTTGGCCATGTAGACATTCTCCTCCCGCGATGTGTCAGTTGGTGACATATTTATTAGAGTTGACTAATATCTACTACATCATAAATTTTAAGCACATCCATCATTAAAATACACGAAATGCACTTACAGTCAGGAAACAAATTTTGCAAAATGCTATCAATCTTAAAAAAAATGCCTTTGGGTTATGAACAATCCTCTGTTAAAACGCTCAGATAACGTATTGACAAAATAATGGAAATATTAAGCTTCAGCTAATCCATAAGGTTACAGTGTAGCTTGCATTCATTTTATAAATAATGTTTAGTTCAGATATACTCCACAGTTAGGTTTGCTCAGACATTTAAAAAACTATAGCACTCTAAAACAACAATCCTGAGCTGATAAAAGGATTTATTCTCAGGGATCGCAACTACTTCGCATCCAATAACCAAAATCCTCCCTCAGCAACCTAACCGAGGATCACACGTACGGTTTGGTTGCTAAGTAAAATCGTTATACTTACAAACATCAAGTTCCATGTTGTTTCGAATCTTCAAATAGATCGAACTATTATGCTTCATTTGCTCGGAAATAATTTTTCAACTAAACAAATAAAGTAGAAATTAATGATTCAGAAGTTTAAACTCCCATTCTTGGGATGTATACATTTTCTCAGCAACCAAATGGAGCATTAGAGCTTGGAATCTCAACAGATCGAACTGCAAATAGTGTAAATAACCAATTCGACAACCAATTCAACATATCAACGCACAGTCAACGATTACAAAACTACAAGCAAACCAATCATTTTAAAAAATCTAAGATCTAACCTTAACCCTACCTATAACAGCAAAAGAATCGATGCATACCTCTTTTGATACAGCTAATCGATTGTGAAGAAGAAGTTGAGAGAGAGAGAGAGAGAGAGAGAGAGAGAGAGAGAGTTGCAGGAGTCTTAAAATGGAATAAATGGTTGTGTGGGGGCGGAGATTGCTATATGAGCTGGCGCTGACCGTCAAAGCCCTCTTTTATCAATTAGCGTTCAGTGTGGTGCGGCGCGGCTGCTGTCACGGCTGGGATATCAGGCTGGCCAGACGAGATGCGGGTAGGACTGGGTGGGACTTTGACGGTCAGCGATTTTGCTATTCCATTAACGACGTAGTTTCGTCAACCTTTGGGCGGTAAAATTCAACACCTATCAATATATATTATGATTATTTACACTGAAATTCCATAAAATGTAGAGTTTGTCTCATAAACAATACAAACTCAAAAATACTTACCGTTATAAATTTATTAGACTGCGTAGAATTACACTCATTTATACGAATTAGGTTTAGTTACATTAGAGGTCTCTAAAGTATGAGATTTATCTCATTTTAATCTCTAATATTTCAATTGCATCATTTTAGTCCTTAAACTATTAATTCTATTTCTATGTGGTATCTCAAACAAACAACATCTAAATTACTAACGATTTTGTATCATAAATTTATTACGTAATACCTAAATATGAACAAAAATTAATTTAGGTAGCTCTTAACCAAAATTTGGGTAACTCTTAACAAAAAAATAAGTAATATGGGTGGTTGTTAACTAAAATTTGAATAGCTCATAATTAAAACTATGTAATTTTGATAGTTTTTTGACCAAAATTTGGGTAAAAATTTAGTTAAGAGTAATCTAAATTTTTTTTTCCTATATTTAAGTATTATGTAATAAGTTTATAATAAAATAAAGGGGAACTCCTCTCATTTTTCCTCCATTTTTACATTTCTTGAGTCCTTCATTATCCTTCAAGCCTCCATAATTCGTTTGTTCCCCTTCTTTTCTCTATATTTACCATTCTCCTTGTTTTTTCTATCATGGCCCATCCAAACAAGGACAAAATCTTTGTTTTCTAGGCCAAACATAGGATCCCCAATGACATGTTCATTGTGGTTGTTTAGGAAGATGAACCTCTCATAGGATCTGGAGAGTCCATTCTCATCCCTACACAAGTTATAATCGAGTTTGGAGTTAGGTTTCATCTCCACCATCTTCTTCTTAGAGTTTTTGCCTCTCTAAAACTCTATCCCATCCAATGTTATCCTAACTTCTTTAGGATAGTGATGGGCATCGTTGCCCTCAATGATCTTCTTGGTGTCATTCTTGGCCTTTGGGAGATTCTTTACTCTTATATGATAAAGTTCACTGATAAGAAACTATTACTTCGAAGTAAGGAAGGCACTTTATCTTGTTACCCACCTCCCCAATTCCAACAAGTGATAGGAAAATAATATCTTGTTCATGTTTGGGAATTGGGAGCACAAAGAGGTTGAAGAGCCTCGCTATAGATGCCCCTATGGAGAGGGTGGCCTACGTGATCTCAAAGGCCCTTCTTTTTTGCTAAATTCCTTTATTTTTTACTTCTTCTCTAATTCCCTTCTACCTTGTGCAGGTGAAACCATCAAAGTAAAATTTTCAAAGGAGTTGGTGGATTTAGAAGATTTGTGAAAAATATGGTCTTTAAATACCAACCACTTTTGTCAACCAACTCATGTGCTCGATTATCAAACTACCTACCATTCTTTTATAGTATTTCCTGAGTCCTTTACAACACAACTTGTCGAGCATAGAGAAGATGCTAGGGCCAAAATTGCTTTCATCTCTAGGCCTCAAAAGAAGTTCAAAAAGTAAGAGATGTGTAGAGAGATTAATTAAGAACTACATCAACTTGGTGTTGAACCCTATTCCCTCCATTCCTTTTGAAACTAGACCCTCTACCAAACCTGCTCCTATCCCCATACCAGACGATGATCTGATTGTCCAATTTTTGCAAATTCCTCCATCTCCTCCACTGAACATAATAGTCACCCATGTTCTTACACAGCAACCTGGAGGCAAAACTTCTTCCCCTGATGTCCAAGGGTTGTGATGAAAGTAGGCAATAAAGAGAAATTTTGAAAAAGTCAGATCTTCTTTTGAGGCTGATGATAAGCTTGGAGAAACACTAGGCCCCATCTAACACCTGTAAAATCCAGAAAAATTAAAACTTAATTAAAAAGGGGTAAAAACAGTAATTAGTCATTAAAGCACAAGTCGAAAACTCGAATTTTTGTATAACTTGGATGACGAAATGGTCATCACCATTGGATTTGTCTCACGAAATTTAGTTACACAGTCAATTTTCATTGAATTTCAAAATAGTCAGATTGTTTGCTCATTATGAAGCGATTAGGTATCGCGATCAAATTTTATTTGTGAGACCCAAGAAATAATTTAAATTTAGTTGAATAAAAATATACTAAACTTAACAAGGGTAAGATTTAATTGATTTGAAATAAAATTGGACATGTTAAAATGAGACGTGTGGCGCAATGTGGGCCAAGTATATAAAGGGGCTTGAAATGGGAGAAAGTCTTCCACTCCACTCATTTTTCATCCAAGTTTAAGTAGAGAGAGAGAGAGAGGGCAGAACTTCATTTTCTACATCTTCTTTTTACCTTCTCTATTCGATTTAGCAAGATTCGAGCAAACGACTTGGCTCAGAGTAAGAACTAAAGTTACTCACAACGGCAAGGGCTACGCGTGGGTACCATCCACGGTCAATTACGACACACGGAAAAAATTTGAGTTTTGGCTAGGGGTCGAACAAAGCATCGTTGGGTATCATGAGGAGTTGTTCTACCTTGTACACACACTGCAAGAGGTAGGGTTCCTTCCTATCTAGATTTTCTTTCAACCTAGGGTTTTTATATGAAATCGGTAGGGCTATGGGTGTGTATATCACATGTTTTAACTCTTAAATAGTGTGTGTATATGAGTTGGGTTAAATGAATGATTTATAGTTAATTCTTTAATTTGTGAAATCCTATTATGATTAATTTGTTATGTGTTAGAGTTAATGACTTAAAACATGTTAATTGTAAATTAGCATGGCCGACATATCAAGTTTAATTGATTTGTTAGCGTGTGATATGGGTATGAGTCCATATGTATGTTAAATGGATTATTGGGTTTATTATATGTTTACATTGTATGTACCCTATGTGTTTGATGAAATGTTTTAATGAAATCAAACATGTTAATTAAGCTAATCAATGTATTCAACATGTGTAGGGTGGTATGCTAGAATGTTGTTATATGCTTCAATGATATAATTAACATTATGATGAAGTTTATGTGGCTTTGTTGTGAGTATGCTATATGTTTACATTTCATATCATCTAAGTGTTTTGATAAAATGTTTAGGTTAGTTCTAGTATGTTTATTGGATTGTAATCATATATGACATGTTTGGTAATATTTATAGTAATGGACATGTTCATTATATGTTTTTATGATATGATGAACATGAAGATATGAATTGCATATGCATGAGTTGCACTACATTCATGGGAATTGACAAGAATGTGAATGTCTGTGTATGGTTTTAGGTCAATCATCAACTAGGTGAGTGGATGGGTGGGTTCGAAAAGGTTGGACTTAGGTGCAGCTGAGTTGCACTAGGTTTTGCATAAATAAATGAGTCATAGTGTAGCAAGAAGGGCTAGATTCTCGATGATGCTCTTAAAATCGAGTGTCATTTCTCAATGCGTTAATCACCCATTAACCCGTGGAAGTGCCCATGAATTCCACATAACCCGACACCAAGTCATCATATCCCTTTCACCGGGATTGTAGCCAACACATATCAATCACTTGACTATTCCAACGTCTAATCGCCATCAATTTACACTTAATATTGAACCAATTACATCCTTTAACCAAGAAGGTTCAAGGCTTGACAAGTTATATTTATATTTCACAATTAAAATTCGATCACGTTTATTTTAGTCACGCGACGCCCAATTGCATCAAAAAACATGAAAAATTCGGTTGTCTCGGAATTCAACGAAAATTGGTTAGGTAACTAGATTTCTCAAGATGAATTCAATGCTGAGATTTGTTTCATCATCTGAGTTCTATAAAAATTTGGATTTTCAACTCGTATCGCAATGACTAATTACCATTTTGTCCTTCATAATAAAATTTTAAATTTTCACGAGTTTTACATTCTTCCTCAAGTGCAAGACCCGATTAGTTGGTTTTTACATTTTCTAGCGGTGAAATTCTAGAAAATTGTAATGGCGAAAATGGAGTCATAAGTGGGATGTCCTGAAGATCCGTTAACGGTGTAGTGTCCTTTTGGTGAAAGAACATAAATCTCCGTCACAAAAAGACACAAAATTAATTAAATTGTCATTGGATGTTTAATATTAATGGCATGAGTTTGAAATGTCCGAATTCATATGCATGACATTGCATGTGTTGTGGTGGCTTGGGATGGGGCTTAGTGTTGGCATTGCATGCATGAGTTCTCACTTTATGGCATGGCACAGTGTGCAACTTTATTCATGTTGTATATATGTGAATGAATGTTTGAAAGAGTTTATAATTGTAGGACATTTCATATGCATATAAGTTGGGAGGTGATCTCCACAGGAGGTACCCTATTGAGTGTCGACTCACCCTCAATGGGAACATTTTTCAAGTATCACACATGTTTCCGCTGCAGGCCCTCCTACAGGCCCCCTTTGAAGATGGAGCCAAAGTGTGGGTCACATTTTGGAATTGTAGTCCCATTGTATTTATTTTTTGGCATTGTAATTATTTATACAAAGATTTGTATATTTTGGATTAAAGGCATGTATGTTGGGGCTATGTATCAATTCTTTTCAAAAATAAATGTGTTTTACATGAATGGTTGTTAGTTAATATTTAATACATTGGATGTTGATCTTTGACTTGGTGTGGTCATTGGAGTTACTTAGGTTCAGGTTGTGTTTTGGATAAACTCCCCATACAATAGAGACTCTGCCCGAATTTTGTTAAAGTTATAGACCCCGATGAATGGAGTATCACTACGTGTTATCGCATTAAGCGGAATCACAGGTTATTTCACGGGTTGATGGGTGATCAACAAGTCAATTCCGGACCCCCAGATTTTGGGACGTCACAACTTGGTACCAGAGCTTAGGCTTTAGATCTTACATAAGTCTTATGAGAAGTGAGTTCATCATTTTTCGTTACGGGAATATTTGGGTTAGGACATGGAATTCACCTGCATTGAATTTTCTTTGTTTTGTGCTATGTGTATGAATACATGTTTGCTTAAACATAGAAAAAAATGATTTACATTAATGGATGTATATGCTAGCTATCTACAATGCCGTTATGGGATATTTTAGAAAATGGATATTATTTCATTTTTGGTTAGTAAGGTATGCTAGGCATGAACCTTTTAAGGCATTGACTTTGGGTTGAATTGAATCTTGGCTGACCTTTGTACCTGACTGAAAGAAAAGGTACGTAGTTTATGAGGCAAAGAAAGTAATGACATGTTACATGGTGAAGATGCATATGCAAAGAAAGAAGTAACATGGCTTAAAATCGCATATTCAAGAAAATAGTAACATGCCTCCATAAAAGTAGTAATATGCCTTCATAAAAGTAGTAACATGCCTCCGTAAAAGTAGTAACATTTCTTAAAATTGCATATTCGAGAAAATAATAACACGCCCTCCATAAAAGTAGTAACATGGTACAATTTACAAATTGGGGGCCAAACCTGTAGCACACAAAGCATTTTTAAGCAACATGGGTAGCTAAGATTACATATGCAACAAAATAGTAACATGATACATGTCACATATTTGGGGCCCAAATGAGACTGAATTTTTCCTCCAACTTAGAATGACTATAACTTTTGCTACTGAAGTCGGAATTAAACAAATAAACTATCGAAGTCAGAACGACCCTTCCTACCCTTTCTCATTTCTCTCATTCAGTATTTCTCTCTCTCACGACTCCAAAGCACCACCGCCACAACATCACAATCACCACCACACAGTTCTCAAGGTGTCTCTGAGGTATTTCTCTCTCCCCTTGTCTCTCCATCCTATGCTTTAAATACTCACACATACAAAAACCCCTTCCCCTTGTCCTCTCAGTTCCCCTATTGTCTTCCCTTTCTTTTTGGCTTCTTTGGAACACAACACACACCCACACCCACGCACGTCACACAACACACACACCCATATTGCACAAACACATCCCCACCACATACACAGAAAACACAAACCTACACCGCACACACCCCCCCCATAGCACAGCATAGAACGCACCTGCATTTTCATCTCCACCTACACAAAACAACATGCAACCCCTCCCCTCTCTATGCACAACCCCCCTAAACACACAACATAAAACTTTGTTTTATTTTACAAACAACACATGTAGAACACATGCTTTTGTTATGAACAATTCAGATTCGGTTTGATTTGATTGGAATTTTAGATAGGTCAAATTTGATTTTAATTTTGTTGTTCTAATTTGCTTTGATTTGATTCAACAATAATTGAAATTGAAGCCACTGGCCACCAACCACAGTCACCACATGTTTGATGAAATTTATCAAAGAGCCACGAACAAAATAACACTACCACTAACTCCCCTACTTCCCTGGAGTGTTTTGCATTTTTTTAACCACTATGTATTTGCTGTTTATTTAATTTCTTTTTGAAGCATTATGAATAAAGATGTGCTTAGTTATCAGAGATGTTTTTGAACCGCACTTGTTGCTAAATATGCCATTGTTGATGTGATTCACTCTAGTTAATTAAAGGGTTTTTTTTTCGCTCCCATTGTAACACCCTGTTTCGGCTTTTGTATTAAAAATATAATTTAGGTATAACACACTTTGTCTTGCAAACCTGCTATTAATATTTAAAAACCAACCCTAGCAAAATGTATAACATAATCCACTTTTAAATATAAAAAGTCACACAAGTGCAAGCACACCGGCCGCTACCGTACAAAATGTTCATAACTGGAAAAACATTTTTCAAGTGTGAAAAGGAAAAAGAAAAAAAAACTGACACGGGCCCCTCCCCCAACAACTCTCAACTATACCTCTAATTTCGGCAGTGGACTTCAAGCTAGGCCACAAATGCTTACTTTGTCCTTTAGATTATCTTCGTTCCACCACAATATTATAACACTCAATTATTGAAAGGATAATCAGCTGTGATTACCTTTTTTAAAAACTTATTTGGCTCTAAGTACCACCTCCAAAGTTATACTCCATTAAGTCATCTTTTTCATCAAAGAGTTGTCAATAAGTACCCATTTTAAAATATTTCAGATTCTTTTTGAAATGTATTTCATAATTACCTTTACCATAAATATTGTCTATCATTGTTAGTTTCAGTGTTTTTAAATATAACACTCCTAACTTGAAAATTGTATTAGCATTAAAATTATTTTTCTATCATATCTAATATATATGTGTGTGTGTGTGTGTGTATACATAGTAACATTAAATAGTAATACGCTTAACAAAAAAATAGTAACATAAAACAGTAACATGCTCAATAAAAACTTGAATTAAAAATTTAATCATTGCAATAGAGTGACATCATATGTGAATATTTATTCTATTGTGGGGGAATCACTCTATTGCAGTGATACCATGAGGATTTATTCTATTGTGGGGGTGTCACTCTATTACAATGATTAAACTTTTATTGAGTATGTTACTGTTTGATGTTACTATTTTTTTGTTGAACGTGTTACTGTTTGATGTTACTATTTTTTTGTTGAGCGTGTTACTATTTGATGTTACTATATTATATATATATATATATATATATATATATATATATATATATATATATATATATATATATATATATATATATATATAATAGAAACATAATTTTAATGCTAGCACAATTTTCAAGTTATGAGTTGTTAATACTAATACAATTCCCAATTTAGGAGTTGTTAGTTTTTTCAAACAAATTTTGATTCAATATAACTATTGAGGGTATTTTGGATAATGAAGATCAAAATGGACTTATCCCAAACAAGTTTTTGAGTGTTCTTAAGTCTAAATAAGTTTACAAAAAGAGACCGGCCTCCAAAGGCCCCTTATTGAATCTCAACAGAACACATAAAATAAGCAGTCAAACAAAACTTAATTATTTATGCATAAAGATAATGTAAGTCAGCGCACGTACCTTGCGTAAAGTTTATATCTCGTAGACGACCCCTCCGCCGGAGTTTTAGTGTGGCATTATTTGTGGTGCTCATCTCCAAACCTGGCATATCCAAATTAAACCTTTCTCATAAAATTATAAAAATAACAAAAGTATACTTGAATTTGCATAATTTCCTATGAAATCATAAAATTGCATACTTTCTTGTAATTAACTCATACCCATGGCTTTATGAAAATTCAAGAACAATTCCACAAAATTTCTAAGCTACACGCCAAGCTACTATCTCTCTTGGTCAAAATTCAACTCACATACAAGAATTCCATTCTTTTTATTTTTCATGCAACAACACTAATTATGCTCACGCACCCACACAAACAGTATATTAATTTTTCATGCAACACCCATGGTACTTCACATTCACAACAAGCATCACATTTAGCCCATATGCAACACCCAAATACATACACTAGAATTGCATCAATGCATTCCAGAGGAGAGGAAATAGGTTACATAAGTTACCTCTTGCACCCACTTCCTACACCACCAAACACCACCACTAATCTTCCACCCTTTTCTTCCTAGCCTTAGCCAAAAATTTTCCTCAAGTGTAGAGATCCTTGCCTTGCTTCTTCCCTTGGCCGAAATTGTAGTGTGGAGAGCCACTTTTTTTTTTTTTTTTCATTTCTTCCTTTCCTTTAGTCGAAACTTCAAGAGAGTCCCCTTTTTTCATCCCTTTTTTATATTTTCCCTGCATGCACTAGTGGAATGCTCACTTCTTCCCCCTCCTTTGTCGTAACCCCCCTCCCTCCTAATGCCAACCACAAGCTCTCCTTAGTGGAGAGCCTTCCTCATCATTACATGTATGGTGTGTGTGTATATATATATATTGATGGGACTTTTCTGAAATACCCTATGATGAAGACACGTGTCCTCGGTTTATTAAAACACTGTTGCTAAGATCAAACACCATCGGCGCACGAACGTCCTCGCCCCCGAGGAACAGTCATATAGGATCATGCATTCAGTATATTTTACATCCGACACATGGCCTCGGTCTGACATGGTACCACGGTCGGCATACATCCCTCGGTATCAAGATGGCCTTTCCTCGGTGCCGAGAGGTACCCCGTCCTGGACGCTTCCTCTACTCCAGGATAAGCTATTGACGTACAGGTCATTAGCCTAGGCTAGTCTAGGCTATTCATCATGACCTCGTCTTACACAATTAGTGTCAGAACGTACTGGAATGTAGGGGTCACAGCCATTAAGAGATGGACGCATGGCAAATGATATCACATCAAAACAGAGAAGACGCATGTCGTTTCTGACACGCGACTTGGGAAAGCAAACTATTAATTACACCATTCCTTTGATGAGACCGCATTCAATGCGGTAAGGCTCAGAAATAAAAGGCAATAAATGCTCCTAATACAGAGCATTTATTGCATCCTCCCCGAGAGGAGCACATTGTACCGTCGGCATCCCGATGACCCAGCATTGATTGCTCGGGACCCCGAGCAGTTAATTCGAGAAGACATTCTCATCAGAATCAGTGCACACACCGCCTGTACCTAATGATCATTTACTGACCACACTGACAGCAATCATGAGCTTTTAAGGTATAAATACTCCTTGCAAAAGGCAAGACGGGTATGCAACAACAAACTCTTTACTACAATATTTTCTTAGTATTTTCTCCTTCCTCTCTCTTTCTAAAAGACTGACTAGATCGTCGGAGGGGATACGCCGAAAAACACTCCGGCGCCCTTCTAACTTGTTCTTCTTTGTTCCAGGAACCTCTTTCAGCCTTACTGGATCGTTCTTCCGTTCCTAGGGTCTCCCATTGCCATTCCAGGTTACCACCGAACCTCGCAGGCCGTTCCAAGCAGCGTGTTTGGTCACTCAACCGACTCACTCGAGTTCACCAAGGGAGAGATCTGTTCTCGTTTTTTATATTGTGCAGGATCTTGCACGCACAATCTGGCGCCGTCTGTGGGAAACAACTAATTTTCCTAGTCCTTTCTCTCTAAAGAACAGTGACCATGGTGAACACTCGACAGAAAGGGAAAGGGCCCCACCAAAGGAGTCTCGAGTTACAAGCTTCCTGTCATCACGGAGGGAGGGATCACCCCAACACGAATAAAAGTGCCTCTACTCGGTCAAGAGGGGTTACCCCTCAAACAAGTATGGGGATCAGGTCAGGGGGATCAGCCCCCTTGGCTCGTCAGCTGGCGAAGGTGATTGAAGAAAAATTTGGCGATAGATTACATCAGCTGGACAAGGACAATGTAAACGTCCTTAGCCGGCTCGACGAGTTTGCCGCCTCAGGCGGAGGGTCGAGAGATTCATTCCTTTCCCGTGGACTTCCCGTCCGGGAGGCGGAAACAAAGGATCTAAGAAACCACCTAGACCACAAAGCAGAAAGCTCTAGGGCCCCAAAACGACCCAGAGCCAGCGAACATCATTATGACAACCATT
Organism: Ilex paraguariensis; assembly: GCA_963454935.2. NCBI lineage: Eukaryota > Viridiplantae > Streptophyta > Magnoliopsida > Aquifoliales > Aquifoliaceae > Ilex > Ilex paraguariensis. The sequence continues at coordinate 34,290 of CAUOFW020001972.1, forward strand.
CCAGGAAAGCAAGGCCATTGGCCCTGGACGACCTCCGGCGAGGTTTGTCTAGACGGAGGAAGGGAGATGAATCTGAGGAGGACTCAACCCAATCCACACGACGCCCAGGAAATGAGGGGCTTACCAATGAACTCAGGGACTTCAGAAGGCATCCCGTCAGGGAAAAAGTTGATCTCAGAGCCCGATTAGACTCCAGGAGAAAGGGTAAGACTGTCCAGGATGAGGCCGAGGACGAAGTCATACAAACACCCTTTACGAGGGAAATCAGTGAGATGGAGGTCTCAAGAAAGTTCGTCGTGCCGTGGTTCAAAACCTATGACGGGCGGTCCGACCCCGAAGCCCATATCAGGCAATACAAGCAGATGATGTCCCTCTATCATTCGAACCAACGGTTTCTCTGCTGAGTGTTCCCTATGAGCTTGGGGGACTCTGCGATGAAATGGTTCGAGACGCTTCCCCCAAACAGTATTGGGTCCTGGAAGGAATTGACTAGGCAGTTCCTGGCTCGATTCATTACGGGGAGTAAGCGCCCCAAAGACATTGGATCATTGTTGACCCTCAGACGGAGGGAATCCCCAGTACGCTATCCGATACTGGGAAGAGGTCAATGAGGTAGAAGGCTGCTCGGAGGTCGTGGCAGCGGCATCTTTTCGGCTCGGCTTAGCGAGGGACACGGACCTGTACCGATCCTTGACCAAGAAGACTCCCTCGGATATGGGGGAACTGATGGCCCGGATCAACAAGTACTCGAGGGTTGAGGACGAGATGGGAAGCAGCAAAGGCCGAGTCCTCCAATCTAAGAGAAAGGAGAAGGAGCGCGAAGATATTCCTCGAAAGGGATTGCTACCCCATCCAGGGGGTTCGTCCAGAGGAGTTCACACTGTTTTCAAGGAACCCATCTTCAAGTTGCTCCATAAAATCAAGAACGAGCCGTTCTTCAAATGGCCGCCCAGGATGTAGGGCTACCCCTCCACCCGTGATCAAAGGGTTAGGTGTTCCTATAACCGAGATTTCGGGCATCGCACCGAAAGCTGTAGGGTGTTCAAATCGTTCTTGGAAGGCTTGGTCCGAGACAGACATTTGAAAGAGTACATAGAGCTCAAGCCAGAAGAGAAACGAGCCCCTGCCCCGACCGAGGAACCGGACAACATCATAGATGTCATTCATATATCCCCACGTCCAAGGAGCTCGAGTCCGACCTCAAGAGAGTAGCTTTTACAAGGAAGGTAGCCGAGGGTGATGTCAGGTCATCAAGTAAAAGGGCCAGGACGGGTGACCTTGACATTACATTCTCCGACGCGGATTTGACAGGCGTGGTGACACCTCATAACGACGCCCTCGTCTTGACCCTGAGGATAGGGAGATTCGATGTCAAGAGGATTTTGATAGACTCAGGAAGCTCCTCGGAGGTGATGTACTTTGAAACTTTGAAACGGATGGGTCTTGGCCCCAAAGACCTCACCAAAATCAGGACACCCCTCATCGGGTTCAACGGTTCATTCGCCTTGCCCGTGGGGAAAATCACATTGCCAGTTGCCACTGGTCCCTTTATCATCGACACCGAGTTTGTTGTGATCGATACGGACTCTCCCTACAACGTGATTATGGGGCGAACATGGCTGCATGCGTTGGGAGCGGTGCACTCCACTTTCCACCAGAAGTTAAAATTCGCCACGCCATGCCTTGTTCAGATCTGTAAAGTCTACGCAGACACACCATTTCCCCCATTTCTTCTTTGCGCACACCGTATTAGATAGCCATTCTGGGAATTGTATCTCTCGAATTGCGTCGGCCTTCAGGAGTTTGTCGATTTTCTCGTTGACCGCGCGGGTGTGATGCGGGGCCATGCGTTGTGGCCTCTATTTGACTGGCTTGTGCAACGGGTCAACATGCAGCCTGTGAGTGATTATCTCGGGGTCTATCCCTGTCATTTCCATTTCGTTCCAGGCGAACACGTCTGTATTTCCCCTTAGGAACTCGATCATCTCCTCCTGTTCGGCTGTAGGCATCGTGGTCCCCACTAAGAAATACCTCTCTTCTTCTCCCTCTACCAAGGGCACCTTCCGGAGGTCTTCAACCGACCGTTCAGTTGGGTCTATCCGGTGGTCATCCATTCCTAGACGCCCGGACTGTAATTGCTATTTTTCCATAATCTCTTTCGGTGCTCGCCCCTTCTCCTGGCTGGACGCCCCGGCTCGAACGACTGAATAAAAACAGTTCTTCGCGGACGCTTGGTCCCCCCAGATCTCCATGATACCCAAGGATGACTACCCCCTGCCAAAGGTGGACCAGCTGGTAGATGCCACAGCCGGATATGAACAAATGGACTTCCTGGATGCCCGAGCAGGATATCATCAGATCCCTCTCTATGCCCCGGATCAGGAAAAGACGGCATTTATCACTCCGAAGGGAGTTTATTGTTACAAAGTGATGCCGTTTGGACTGAAGAACGCCGGGGCAACATACCAAAGGCTGATGAATCGGATGTTCAAAAAGCAGATCGGCAACACCATGGAGGTCTACATAGACGATATGCTGGTGAAAAGCAAACGGAGTTGTGATCATCTGACAGATTTGGCGGATACCTTCTCCACCCTCAGGGAATATGGGCTGAAGCTGAATGCGGCGAAGTGCATTTTCGGAGTGGAGTTCGGTAAATTTCTCGGATATCTGGTTAGTCAACGAGGAATCGAAGCCAACCCGGATCAGATTAAAGCAATCCTAGACATCCGAAGCCCTCGCACTGTCCGAGAAGTCCAGAAACTCACAGGGATGTTGGCTGCACTTAACCGTTTCGTCTCACGCTCCTCGGATAAATGCAAACCCTTCTTTGGAGCAATCAAGAGTGCTGGGAAGAATATGTGGAGCCAGGGGTGCGAGGACGCCCTGGCTGGGATCAAAGAATACCTAAGGACTCTTCCAACCCTGTCCGTCCCCATCCAGGGGGAGATGCTGTTCCTGTACCTGGCAGTTTCTGAGTTTGCGGTAAGCGGGGTACTTATCCGTGAGCATGAGCACCGCCAGAAGCCAATTTACTATATAAGCAAGGCACTCCTGGATGCCGAGACAAGATATCTACCCCTGGAGAAACTGGCTCTGTCCTTGGTCACCACTGCAAGAAAACTGCGGCATTATTTCCAGGCGCACCCAATCACTGTCCTGACCGATCAGCCCTTGAAAGCAATCTTGAGAAAGGCGGAACTCTCCGGAAGGATTTCCAAGTGGGCAGTGGAGTTGGGGGAGCACGACATTCATTTCAAACCCCGAACTGCGATAAAAGGTCAGATATTGGCAGACTTCATAGCTGAGTTTTTAGGGGAGCATCCCGTTCTAGAAGGACCGCCTCCTCCCGACTTAGCGTCTCCAACGAATTATGAAGGATCGCCATGGCTTTTGTGTGTGGACGGTTCGTCAAATAGTAAGGGGTCCGGAATCGGTGTCTTGCTGACCTCTCCAGATGGGATTATTGCGGAGCAGGCCGTTCGGCTGGGATTCAAGGCTTCGAATAATGAAGCTGAGTACGAGGCACTCATCTCAGGACTTCGGTTAGCTGAGGCGACTGGAGTTACCGATTTGATCGTGCATTGCGATTCTATGCTGGTGGTCAATCAAGTCAACGGAGAGTTCGAAACGAGGGACCCTAGGATGAAGGCGTACCATCACCAGGCGACGACCGTAATCCAAAGGTTCAGCCGGATTGAAATCAAACAAGTGCCCCGAGACAAGAACACACATGCCGACGCCCTGGCTTGTCTAGCCTCGGCAGTGGACTCCTCCCAGTCGCGCAGGATCACCATTGAATACCTTCCCACATCCTGCATAGACCATGCTCCCGAGGCGATGGTCATCCAGGACGCACACAAGCCGCCCAGTTGGATTGATCCCTTTGTCAGGTTCCTAACAACAGGAGATCTCCCGGAGTGTTCAAAGGAAGCAAGGAAGATAAAACTCAAAGCCCCAAGATTTTGGGTCTCTCCGGATCAGAAGCTGTATCGGAGGTCTTTCTCAGGGCCTTACTTGCTATGCGTCCAAGAAGACCAAGTACAAGACCTTCTCTATGAGGTACATGAAGGAATATGCGGGGGGCACTCTGGGGGGCGATCGATGGCACACCGCATCATGTCTCAGGGATATTGGTGGCCGCAAATGCAAAGGGATGCGCGCGCATACGTCCAAAAATGCGACCAGTGTCAGAAGTTCTCCCCTGCAATCAGGCAACCCGCAGGGGACTTACACCCCCTGACCAGCCCTTGGCCATTCGCCCAGTGGGGGCTCGATTTGGTTGGACCCCTGCCTAAGGCTCCGGGAAATAGGAAATTCCTCATTGTGGCCACGGATTACTTCACCAAGTGGGTAGAGGCGGAGCCGTTGACTCATATCCGCGACATAGATGCCAAAAAGTTCGTCTGGGAGAACATAATCATCAGGTTTGGGATTCCCCGGGCACTGGTGTCGGATAATGGGACTCAATTCACCGGCGGGCGTTTCAAGTCTTTCTGTGAGCAACTCGGGATCCGTAACTTCTACTCCACCCCTGCCTATCCACAAGCCAACGGCCAGGCAGAGGCCTCCAACAAGACAATTATCAATGGGATCAAGAAGAGGTTGGAGAAAGCCAAGGGAAAATGGGCCGAAGAGCTATTAAACATTTTGTGGGTATACAGGACCACCCCTCGGTCCTCGACAGGGGAAACTCCGTACTCCCTGGCATACGGAATGGAGGCAATCATACCCCTCGAAGTAGGGCTCCCGACCATAAGGACCCAAGCTTTCGACGAAGGGGGGAATGACCGTCAACTGGGATTGGATTTGGATCTGGTGGAAGAAAGAAGGGAGGCAGCCGCCTTGAGGATAACTAAGTATCAGGAGAAGATTTCCCAACTATACAACAGAAAGGTCAAGGCGCGAGAATTCCAAATAGGCGATCTGGTCCTCAGAAGGGTGACGGCCAATACCCGTGATCCAACAGAGGGAAAAATGGGACCTAACTGGGAAGGCCCTTACAAAGTGATATCAATCGGGGGCGCCGGGTCGTACAGATTAGAAGGCATGGATGGGAAACTTGTAATGCGACCATGGAATGTTATGAATCTAAAGAAATATTACTTTTGAAGTATTCTCTCCCTCAAGTGCTTGCCAACGACAAAGATAAAGGGCAAGGCCCTGGGGACAGAGTTCAAGGACTCCTGTCCCCGAAGCAAACACAGGAGCAAGCCTCCTGCAAGGGTAAGGCCCTGGGGACAGAGTTCAAGGACTCCTGTCCCCGAAGCAAATACAGGAGCAAGCCTCCTGGAAGGGCAAGGCCCTGGGGACAGAGTTCAAGGACTCCTGTCCCCGAAGCAAACACAAGAGCAAGCCTCTTGAATGGGCAAGCAGCCCCGAAGACAGTTCAAAAAAAAAAAAAAAACACTACTGCGCGCAAAAAGGAAAAAAAATACTCATTCATTTCAAGAAGAAGGGGCTTTGCGTCCCCAAAGGCTACAAAAGAAAATAAAAGGGGTACAATCAAAAAAGCAAAAAGGGGCTATCATCTGGCTCCAGGCATCTCCAGAACATCGACCGAAGGCGAGTCAGCAAAAAATGGTTGAGAAGCTTCTGGGGCAGGCAGGAGAGGTACTTCGGCAACAGGGAGAACTTGGGCAACTTGAGGATCAGGAGCATGGTCCGACGGGGCGTCCTCGGACAAATCCACTATCACTGCCTCGGGAGGATCCGCCGAAACTTGCACCGGCGTTGGACCTCATCCTCGGCAGCAATCTCTGCTTCGGCCCGTGCCATCTCCGCCGAGGGCACATACTTATGCATTTGGAAGAGCGGGGAGTCTGAGGGGATTCCAGCAGACTGGAGCGCCTCGTCCCACCCTTTCTTGAAGAACTCCTTGCTGTTTTCTTCAAGAGCAGGGAGCACGTCATCGGCAAACTCTTCCCGAAGTTGCTCCTCTGATTTTCTGTTCAGTGCCTCGGCTCTGATCCGGTCCAGCTCCTGGGTAAGAGCCAGACAGCTTTCCTCTGAGCCTACCGCCCTCTCCTCCGCAGCAGAAAGCCGCCGCGTCTGCTCGGTTATCCTCCCCTCAGCATCGGCAAGGGCAGCACTTAGCTTTTCAGCGCCAACCTTAGCCGACTCGGCGTCCTTGAGGAGTTGCTCGATTTGAGCAGCCTGCCCCGCCAGGGTAGAGTCCCTGGCAGCTACATCCTCCATTGCTCGGGCGAGGGCCCCCTCCGCCTCTTCTTTCTGCTCTCGGGCCCTCTGGAGGTCCATCCTAGACCCATGGTACCGAGCAGCTATTATGGATATCTGCTGGGTAGCCTGCAAAGGAGGGAAGAAAGTGTTATCACAAAAATGGAAAGCAAGAGAGAAGGAACCAAAGCAAAAATGAACTCACCACCAGGGAATTTTGGATGATGGAGCGGAACAACACGTTGGTTGAGCGCCCCCTATGAGCCGCCATGTCAGCCTCAAAATGCAGTGTCTCACTCACTGCATTGGCGACATGAGGATCCAGCAAAATGGAATCATCGATCCTGATCACTCGGTTCATGTGATCAGTGGCTCGGGGATTCCACTCCGCGGCCCCCACTGTAGGCGAAATGGAAGGAGAAGTCTGCTGCTGCTGTTGTTGCTGTTGTCGTGGCTGTTGCTGCTGCTGCTGTTGTGGAGGAGCAGGGGTAATCCACGGCCTCTCCCGTTTTGTTGTTGAGCGGAAGGTGCCTTAGATCCCCGGCCGAGGCCATCGTGCCGATGTTTGACCCTTCTTTCCTCCTCTACCTGAGGATCCCGGTCACGCACTTGGCCCCGGCTGAGAACTCTTGAGGATGGCATGGAACTGGTCCCTGCAGAGGAGGTGCCGCCGGTCGATCCTCGACCCCTCCTGGCTGCAAGGGCTTGCCTCTACCTCAGGAACCCCAAATCAATGCGAGGGGTGCTGGACATCGTTACCTCGAGGGCGTCCTCGGCGTCTAAGGATTGAAGAACTTGGAAGTCTGGCCACAAGTCTCCTCCCGAAGTCCCCACCTCAGCGTCCGAAGGAACAACGTCCTCTCTGACCCCGAGCTCTTCAGCAACACCCTCTACCTCTGCCTCCGAAGCCCGATCCGGGTCTTCCTCCAAGTTTTCCTCAACCTCTAACCTCGTCGCCTGATCGAAGAGTTCAGACCACCGCGAAGGCTCAAAAGGCTGAGGAAGCTGTGAAAATTTCTTATACCCGGGGGTATAATTCAGCAAGATGTGAGCAGCACGGCCAAACCCGTTGTCACCCGTGAACCTCCAAACCGTGATTAGGTCGGCAAAGTTCACCAGCGACCGAGGGGGAGGAGCTGTTTCCCGAGCAGGAATATCTGCACAAACAAAAAGGTAATCATGGACATGGGAAACCTGGATAAAGGAATAATAAACCCAAAGGAACCGACGTACTTGTCGTTCTCCATTCCAGAGGGCATAACAAGTCATTATACTCGGCACCAACACCCTCTGCCAAGATCCCTTGAAGATAAGAATATCATCCTTATACCCCTTGTCCGAGTCAGGAAGATGAGTTACAAGGTACATGGAGGGGTCCCTGGCTTTGAGATAGAAGTGTTGGTGGGGCATGACTCTCAGGAGGGAATAACAAAAAAGGAGATCGTTGAGCCCAATATTTACCCCGAAGTGCCTATTGAGCTCCAAGACCCCCATAATTATTCGGAAAATATTAAGGCAACATTGCCCGGGGAAGAGGCGAAAGTGAGAAAGGAACTGAAGAAGTAAGGGGGGTAAAGGAAACCTAATTCCTCCCTCTATTATGCCCTTGGTATAAAAGGGCATGGCATCCTCGGCCCCGAGGGTAGAAGAGTGCAACACAGGGTCATAATCCTCTACGTCTACGCACGGGGGAATGCCGTACTTGACCTTAAACCTATCAATCTGCTCATCACCCTTTACTTTGTATTTCCCCGACCCCGAAGGACCAGCCTGAGGATTCTCGGGAACAGGGCGACGACGAGGCATCTCTAAAAAAGTAAGAAAGAAGAGGGTATTTGTTCCTGAAATCCCTGAGGAAGTTTCCCGAGGGTTAAATCGCTATGTATCAACCGGATGACACCTCCAGTCAATCAGAAAACAAAAGGCTAGGAGGAAGAAAAGAAAGAGGATTCTGAAACTCACCCGAATGTCAAAACGGAGTTTTTTCTGGAAAACCTTAAAGCAACTCCCTCCAGAAAGTTCAGAATCAACGATGGGTCTGCTGGCTTTAAGATTTTAAGGAAGAATGGGCAGTCGACGATGGAAGAAGAAACAAAACTCCGGTGAAGATTCAAGAAGAGGCTCTCTTGAGGAAGTTCGAAATGGCAAAACGAGAAAAACGGAAGAGAAACCCCCTTTATATAGAGGCAATTTTCATCATTGGGCACGAAAAACGAAACGACGCATTTAATGCGCACGACATCCCAAGCCGGGGAAAGCGGCTCGAGGCAATGATGAAGTACTGGTGGTAGTTGGAAAACCCTTCATCTCCTTACAACGCGTGTCCTCGGTGTCAGAAGATCGAAGGCTGGGGGGGCAGTTGATGGGACTTTTCTGAAATACCCTATGATGAAGACACGTGTCCTCGGTTTATTAAAACACTGTTGCTAAGATCAAGCACCATCGGCGCACGAACGTCCTCACCCCCGAGGAACAGTCATATAGGATCATGCATTCAGTATATTTTACATCCGACACGTGGCCTCGGTCTGACATGGTACCACGGTCGGCATACATCCCTCGGTATCAAGATGGCCTTTCCTCGGTGCCGAGAGGTACCCCGTCCTGGACGCTTCCTCTACTCCAGGATAAGCTATTGACGTACAGGTCATTAGCCTAGGCTAGTCTAGGCTATTCATCATGACCTCGTCTTACACAATTAGTGTCAGAACGTACTGGAATGCAGGGGTCACAGCCATTAAGAGATGGACGCGTGGCAAATGATATCACATCAAAACAGAGAAGACGCATGTCGTTTCTGACACGCGACTTGGGAAAGCAAACTATTAATTACATCATTCCTTTGATGAGACCGCATTCAATGCGGTAAGGCTCGGAAATGAAAGGCAATAAATGCTCCTAATACAGAGCATTTATTGCATCCTCCCCGAGAGGAGCACATTGTACCGTCGGCATCCCGATGACCCAACATTGATTGCTCGGGACCCCGAGCAGTTAATTCGAGAAGACATTCTCATCAGAATCAGTGCACACACTGCCTGTACCTAATGATCATCTACTGACCACACTGACAGCAATCATGAGCTTTTAAGGTATAAATACTCCTTGCAAAAGGCAAGACGGGTATGCAACAACAAACTCTTTACTACAATATTTTCTCAGTGTTTTCTCCTTCCTCTCTCTTTCTAAAAGACTGACTAGATCGTCGGAGGGGATACGCCGAAAAACACTCCGGCGCCCTTCTAACTTGTTCTTCTTTGTTCTAGGAACCTCTTTCAGTCTTACTGGATCGTTCTTCCGTTCCTAGGGTCTCCCATTGCCGTTCCAGGTTACCACCAGACCTCGCAGGCCGTTCTAAGCAGCGTGTTTGGTCACTCAATCGGCTCACTCGAGTTCACCAAGGGAGAGATCTGTTCTCGTTTTTTATATTGTGCAGGATCTTGCCCGCACATATATATATATATCCAAATTGGTAATGACCCTATAATTTATGTTGCTAACCTTTACTTCACTAACATGTATATTTGTAAATAATATATTGATATCATATGCTTGCCACCCACTTAATCCCATGTGTACTAGCATACATCAAATAATTAAGTTATGTCACATGCAAGCATACCCATTTAACTTTTGACACCTCATCAACATTTTTTTTAAATTAATATTTACCTATCATGCATATTCATAGCACATGCGAACATAATCGTAATAAACATTTATATGATCGTCATACGTATTTGAGTCTTACACCTATTGTTGGTATTCTTCTAGTTTTGGTTTTAGAGTTAAAACACATTGCTATTATGACATTGAAGTCTTGAAGTTTTTGATTTATTCTGACATTGTTCTTATGATAATTTCCATACAAATAATTATTGGAAGTAGATGTGTTCTAGGGATATGTAACATGTGTTCGTTGATTATTTAGCTAGAAGTTAACAACTCATGCATTTATGAGGAAATTAGGAAAAAAAATCGGATAGATTTTGGAACAAATTCCATGTCGAGAACATAATGCATTCGTAAAAAATTTATAATTTTGACACTTTGGATCTGATTACCTAAGTGTCTTTGCACTTTAATAAGACCAAAGTTTGGAAAAGAACATGGTGCTCCGCAGAGATTATTAAGAATTTGGGTATGGAAATTTTATGCGTGAATTGAAATGGAGATTGCTATTCTTATTGAATTTGCGGTTTCTCATAATCTATTGTTGTTGTTTTGCGTTGAGCAACTTGAGTAAATACTCGAATTCTCGTTGGTAAATTACCAAAATGCACCTTTTAATCTTGGCATTGGTTTTGTTCAAGTATTTACCAATATGCTTGTCCTAATGAAATTTTTGGAAGCTGAGAATGGGAACTAGGCTCAACTTCGGAGTTGGAGCCTATGGTACAGAGGAATTCCAAACGTATGGCACAGACATTTGTGTGTTACATAGTACATTCAGGCAAGTACATTTGTGTTTTTAACCACTAGGCTTAAGTATATAGTTCCAACATTATAGGTCAAAACTCACCTATATCCTTGTGGAAAACTCAAATATTTAAGGTATGTTTTCAAATATATGAAGGGATTTGTTAGAGAAATTTGGCTATGTATTGATTGATAATTGTTTGATTGAAATTGAAGTTGAATTACACATCATGATTAATTTAAGTTATAACTGGGTGGAGCTTTTATTCTATCTTCATACTTTTGTGATTAAAGGGCCTTTGAGTTCAGCACAATCACTTTGTTTGGTACTATTGAATTCTTTATTTACGGTTTATAATTTTTCCTTATGTACTTTTTATTGCCGCATTGATATATTGGTGAAATACTTGCTAGTTTCTTTCTCAAGCCACAAATTTCATGTTAATCGATTGGGCAAATCCTCTTTATTTAGGCTACTATTTTGAAATTTGGTCATTTTTTTGTTTTGCTAATTATTTATTTTATTTTTAGTTTGGGTTGTTTGATGATTCTTTTCTATATGAATCTTTGATGTTCTTTTTATTGCTTCATTGGATGATGTCACTTATATTCTAGCCACTCCAGTGGGGTGGAAATTCTAGAAATATATCGAGGAACCTGAATTAGGGCTAGGATTTCCTACTTAGAGGTTTCATTGAATAAATATTACTTAATATTCCCATAATTGGTTGAATCCCTAGTGATGAAGATTCCAATGCTAAATATGTAAAACCTGAGAAAATTAAAACTTAATTAAAAATGGGCAAAAAGGTAATTAGTTGTTATGGTTGAAAACCAATTTTTTTCTAGAACTTGGATGATGAAATGACCTCATCGTTGGATTCGTACCGTGAAATCTAGTTACCCAGTCAATTTTTGTTGAATTTCAAAATAGTCGAATTTTTTGCGTTTTATAAGGCGATCAGGCATCGCACGACTGAAATAAAAGCGACTAGATTTTATTGGTAGGACGTAAAAAATAATTTAAAGTTATTTTAATAAAAATATACTAAACTTAACACGGGGTAAGATGTAATTGATTCCAAATAAAATTGGACTAATTAAAGAAGGACGTGTGGCGCAACAAGAGTAATGCATTTAAGAAGTATTTAAAGGCTGAAAATCATATTTTTCCCTCATTCTTTAGCAAGCCATTTCTGAGAAATAGAGAGAGAGAGAGAGAGAGAGAGAGTAAAGATTCGCCAAGTTCTCCCACATTTCTTCTCCGATCTATGAAGATCCAACTATTTGATTGCTTCAGCCCAAGAGTTAAAGTTGCTCTACACGGGCTTACACTACAAGTGGAAGATTTCCCTCCTATCTAGTTTTATGTTCAACCTAGGGTTGTAATATGAAGTGGATAGGGTGATAGAGATGAATTCCCATGTATTACCTTGCCCTAGTGTAGCTAGAATATGGAAAATGTGTATGAGAATATGTTAAAATCATTTCTTGTTTGATTTTGGTTTGATGAAATTGCTCGAATTGGATTTGATAAAATGTGTTGTTTAGGTCATGCTATGTGTTGACATAATTTTTTTTACTATGTGTTTGATAAAATGCTTAGAAATTCAAGTAGGTTATTCGGATTGAATTCACCTGTGACATACTTGAGAATACGTGTCAGGTATAGCAAGAAGAGATAAATTCTCCCTTGGGGTGCAAGGTCCAGTTACTATGTTCACTCACTTGACCAACGGTGAAATTCCAAATAAGTGTGTTGGTGTACCCGGAACAGGAGGTGTGATGCCCTCAAATGTTGTGCCGGTTTGGTAGATCGTTGATGAGATGTCCATAAATTACCTACCCAAGAAAGACAAAATATTTTATAAAAATAGTTATTGGATATTTAACATTAATGGCGGGGGCTTGGAATACCCAGATGCATACACATAACTTAACATGTGTTATGGGAGCCAATGGAGCTTGACTTTGCATTGCATGCGTGACATTACATGAAATTGTAGCATTCATTTATAAAAAACATATGTTTGAATGGATGCTTGATATGATGACTTGCATGTGACATTTCATATATATCTAGGTTGGGGAGTGGTCTCCTTAAGAGATACCGTATTGAGCGTGACTCACTCTTTATGGGGATACATTTTAGGTGTTGGACAACCTCTAGTGAATGGCCCTCACTTGGGTCCGTGTTGATGACAGAGTCGAGTTGTGGCTCTTGAATTATATTTTGAAATCTTTTGTTTATTTATATATTGGTCTTGTATAAATTATGTACGGAACTTATGCTTTGACAAATGCATATAATGAGACTTCCTTATACAACATTCTTTTTGTAAATAAATGAATGTAATAGATGTTGTATGAGTTGTATGGTTAAAAGTGAAATAATTGGGCCCTAGGTACCAGTACCTCACAGGTATCTAGCTTCTGGTGGGCTCAGGTACTAGTGCCTATACTCACTGGTACCGGTACCCCGATGGCAGTGAGCCCAGGTATTGATATCAAGTCTTACAGTTACCGATACTTGGCATTCAGATGGCTTAGGTACCGGTACTCCTTATCATAGTTACCGGTACCTTTTCCCAAAAATTAGTTTTTGAACTTCAACGCTTCCGCATCTTCATATCTTGAGCTCTTTTATTTGGATGATATAAATAGTTAAATTTTAAGTCCTAGATTTGGGATGTGGACCTTGGAATGGTCGTCTAATTAATGTATGCACAGGTTAGGTATTGGGTAAAGCTCCCGTACAAAGAGACTTTGCCTGAATTTTGTTTTTGTTATGATCCTAGTGAATAGGATGTAACGCAGGTTTAGGGTGATCATCGGGTTGAAAAAGGACCCCCAAATTTTGGGGCATCACAAAATATACTGACTTTTCGAAAGATTTGGTCTTCATTATGGATAAATCTGGGACTAGAACTCCATGTAATCTAACAATCTCACGAATATAAAGCTTTCTCAAGGTCTCTAAAGTGTCAATGGTCTTTATGCTCAAGAAATGAGTGGACTTGGTAAGTCTATCTACAATAAACCATACGACATTATGCCACCATGAAGTCCGTGAAAAACCAAACACGAAATCTATGGTGATGTGATCTCACTTCCACTCTAGGATAGGTAAGAACTGTAGTAATCCTCCGGGTTTATGATGCTCCACCTTCACCTGCTGACACACCACGCACTTTGTAATGTACTTAACCATGTCTTGTTTCTTTCCTTTCCACCAATATTGACGCTCCATGTCTCTATACATCTTAGTACTACTCGAATGTATGGAGAATTTTGAACGATGACACTCACCCAACACTTCTTCCCTTACTTGGTCATTGTTTGGTACACATAGTCTTCCATGAAACTGTAACTCATCATTATGTATTGACCAATTCTCAATCATCTGATTCCTCTCCAATCGACCTCGGATAGTGATCAACTCTGTATCTAATCATTGCAACTCCACAATCCTTTGTCGGAGAATTGGTTGAGCCACAAGATTAAATAAGCATGGTCGGTCCTCCTGTCTATCCACTAATAGATTAAATTCCTCCAAAGCATCCATCATCTTCCACCTATTAATAGCAAGAACATTGATTTCACCCCAAGACTTTCTGCTAAGTTCATATGCTACTACATTAGCCTTCCCCGGATGGTAGTTGAGTGTGAAGTAGTAATCTTCTGGATATTCAATCCACCTTCTTTGCCAAAGATTCAAGTCTTTATGTGTGAATATATACTTGAGGATCTTATGATTAGAAAATAGTTGAAACTTTTCTTCATACAGGTAACACTTCCACAATTGAAGAGCAAAGACCACAACAACAAGCTCCAAGTCGTGAGTGAAATAGTTTTGCTCATGAATCTTTAGTTGTCTCGAACCATAAGCAACTACCTTACCTCCCTGCATTAGCACACATCCCAAGCCTCATAACGAAGCATCTGTGTAAACATCATATCCTTTCCCATTGCTTGGAATAATGAGGATAAAAGTTGTTGTCAACCTCCTTCAAGGTGCAAAAGGTTAGTTCACACTCTTGAGTCCACAAGAATCTCTCCCCCTTCTTCATAAGGCGAGTCATTGGCATCGCTAGTTTTGAGAACCCTTCCACAAACCTCTGGCAGTAGCCTACTAATCCCAAAAAACTACGTACTTCAGTCACATTCCTCAGTGGTTTCCATTTCATCACAGCTTTAATCTTTGCGGGGTCAACAACTACACCTTGTTCCGACACGACTTGACTAAGAAATTTCACTTCTTTCATCCAAAACTCACATTTACTCATCTTAACATATAACTTGTGCTCTCTCAATATCTGTAGCACTACCAAAAGATGGTGTTCATGTTCCCCTTGTGTCCGTGAATAGATCAATATGTCATCAATAAACACAATAACAAACTGATCTACATATGGTCGGAATACTCTGTGCATCAAATTCATAAAGGCTGCAAGAGCATTAGTCAGTCCGAATAGCATTACAGTATATTCAAAATGACCCATACTTGGTATGAAAAGTTGTATTAGGAATATCCTCCTCCTTGATCCTCAATTGATGGTACCTTGTGCGAAGATCAATCTTAAAGTAATATTTAGAACCCCTCAGCTGATTGAAAAAATTATCAATTTGTGCCAATGGATAATTATTCTTCATTGTCACTCGATTCAACCTTCGGTAATCCGTGCATAACCGAAGTGTTTCATCATGCTTCTTCATAAAGAGGATCAAGGCTACCAAAGGTGAAGTGCTTAAACGGATAAACCCAATAGCCAATAGTTGGTCCAACTACTTCCTTAGCTCCTTCAACTCCAAAGGTGTCATTCTATAGGGAGCAATGGATATGGGTTTGGTTCCCAGATATAGATCAATCGTAAACTTAATTTTCCTCTATGGGGGTAACCGGGGTAGTTCATTTGGGAAGTCATCCAAAAAATCCAACACTATCAGTACCATGACAGATTGGGATTTATCTCAATCATCTCCCATTAAGCTGGCTAAGAAACTCAAATTGCTCTCCACTTTAGCTTTCAAGAATCTATTGCCCGTAGTGGAATGAATTCTGATCATTAATAAAACTAAAAACTACCCCTCCTGGTAATTGAAATAAGACCCATTTACGAAAATAATCCATTACCGCATGAAAAGTGGATAACAAGTTCATCCCAATTATTATGTCATAACCCTTCATGTCAAATGCAACCAAGTCTACAATTAATTCTTACTCCCCAATTTGTAGCACACAACCTCTACACACCCTTTTAGTATCCAATCATTCTCCCGTAGGCATGTCAATACTCAAAGCATGTTCTAGATCCTCAAATTCTAATCCCAATTTAATAGCATATGTAGTACGTATGAAGGAATAAGTAGCACCGAGATCAAATAAAATTTGGGCCCAAGAATTATAGAGAAGCACAATACTTTCCACGACTACATTGGAAACATCTTCCTCCGGTTGGATCAAAGCAAAAAATTTTCCTTGATTGGTACTGCCTGGGGATATAGCTCCTAACAGTTTCTATTGTAGTGGCTTCTGTACTGATGACTTATTTGCATTTACCTGTCCTATCGTCTGGGTATTCTTCTAGGGTGGAAAGATCGGACAATGATTTGAATATGCCCCAGACCTTCACACACAAAGCAAGCTCATGGGTCTACTCTTACCCTCTTCGATAAGCCTCTAACTCTTTAAGCTATCTGAAATCTCTGTCCAACCACCTGGTTTGGGCGACGGTATGGTGCCGCCCTCTGAACTCCACTACTACTAGCACCGGTCTTGATCAAACCTCCCCTCGCAAATTTTATCATCTATGGTTGTCCTATTTGTCTCTCTCCACGAGTACAACTTTGTTGACAAGATTCTCATAGTCCCAGATCTTATGAGTAACAAGCTTCTCCCTGATGGCCGGCCTCAAGCCTTGCTCAAATAGTTTAGCCTTTTATGCCTCAGTAGAGATGAACTCCATGGCATAGCGAGATAGCTCATCAAACTTTCTCTCATAATTCGCCACCATCATGTTATCTTGTCTTAGAGTCAGGAAATTCGCACTTATTTTGTCCCTGACCAATTTAGAAAAATACTTGTCTTGGAGAATCTAATCAAACTCCTCCCAAATAAAAGCATCAATGTTCCTCCTTCTTTTCACTGAATCCCACTAATGATCTGTCTTCCCTTCCAGTAGATATGTAGCTAGATCGACCCGTAGATCCTCGACAACTCCCATGCTATCACAAATTTTCTTCACCCTACGAATCCACTTATCTGCATCCAAAGGGTGAGGGCTTCCTTGGAAAGTAGATAGGCGTTGCCTCAAAAATTCTCTAAGAACTATCATCCTTCTATTCTCGTCCTTGTTACCTAGTACATGACCTAATGGTTGAAACCCCCCCATTGAGGTTGTTGTTTCCATTATGCTATTGTACCAGAGTGGTTAGCTCCCTTAGGCATTGATAAATGTCATTCATGGCATTAGGAGGTGGTGGGGGGGGGGGGTTTGCTTGACCTCTACGCTCATGCCCACATCCATGTTCACCGTCCATCCTGCATATCAATTTATTATTTAGTTTTCATAATGTACTAGACACCCTAACTATCACTTTAATCCAAAGCATAAGGATTTTATAGGCTTTAAGCCAACAATTCATTCAACCTAGTCCTACCTTTATAGTGGTAATCCATAACCTACAGCTCCTATGTAAGACCTAATTCCTAGGCTCTAATACCAAACCTGTAACACCCAAAAATCCACCATGGATGACATTATTATCTAAAATCATTCACATCATGAGAGCAACTAATAAAATTTATAAATAAAGAACATTTCATTCATCATACATAATATCTATAGCATCATCCAAAATAATATGCCAAACTGTGGCCATTACATTCAAAAGAATATGTCATACTATGGCAATTACACTCCAAAAATAAACTTTTATCTTGCAGCGGAATAAATAAAATATCATCTATACAATGTCTCAAAATACATCCCTAGTCTAGAACATAACGAAATTAACTCTAGACATTCCCCCCTCCGGAGATTCACGCTTCCATCCAATTGAGATTTCCAAGCTACCTGCTCATCAACTCCAAACTCTTCCTCTAAAACGAAATCATAAAATAAATATTGTTTGTAAGGGGTGAGCACCAAGATTTGTAGGAAAATTCTCTCAAACTCGAACAAGGTTTTGAAAACATATAAATCTGTCGATCTCATTTTACAAATATCACATATGAATTTTGAAAGAAAACAGTTACAGTTCATCATATCTCAAGTTTACGCAATATCAATACATAGAATGAAGAAGTAAAACTAATTTCCAAACCACAAACCATTTCAATATCAACCATTTCTAACAATTTCTTGTATCATTCTCCACAATGTACCATTACCCACATTATGTATCTGTATCTAACAATTTTGTATAATTATCCCCAATTGTATGTCAGGTAGGAAGTAAGACTTTGCATGAATACACACATTGAGAATATCCTGACCCAAACACACACTCAATACTTGCAAGGATACATAATTTTAGGAAGGGCGTATACCGATGCATCGATAGCGATGAATTCAATCCAAGAATAGTATAATAACCCTCAGCCTCGATACCACGTGAGTAAATAGTGGTTTGGTCCTTGCAAGGCACCAACCCCACTACAAGTGGTAAAGAACCTTTAAACCCACACGGAGTAAGAAACGCATCTATCCACTCTACGATATCCAATCAACGACCACCCATATTCATCCAAACAACTACACAAGAGATACAATATCAAACTAATTTCTCAAATTACAAGTAAATTAAGAACCCCCAATTCCCATGTATTTTTCTAATGGAACAATTTAAGAAAATATGCAAGAGATCATCAAATATATATTTTTAGTGTTCAAACAAAGCACTAGAATTTTTAAATCAAGAACAAAGGAATATCAAGAGAACAATCTCTATTTCTTGAAAAACAAGGGTTTTGAGATCAAAAACAAGAATTTTATGGCTATCAAACCATAACTTCATTCAAATCATGGTAAAGTTTGCAAGAACATCAAGAAACAAGGATTCTATAACATATATCTAAGATTTAGTGTCAAAACATACATATATATAATCATAGCCTCAATGGACAAGAGTGAGAAGAAACCCCTACCTTTCTTCCTTAATGTTGTGTCAAAAACTAGAATATTTGATCCACTTCAATGTGAAAATTTCCCTTGATCTTGTGTTTTTCCCCATTTTCTTCCTCTCTAAGACTCTCTAGGGTTAGAAATGGTGAAATGAAGCAAAGAGAGGTGTCCTTAAGTATTTATAGGGTGAGAAACAGACCACTTATCGTGAATTTGATACTTAGGATTTTGACCTCACATTCAAACTTCATTTGGCGTCCGAATGTTAGTAGTGCAAATTACTACTTCACGTTCGAATGTTAGTTGCTCCCAGTACTTTTACTTTTTCCATCAGAGCTCTACAAGCACCAATGTACTGGGACTCACTGTCGTTCAAAAGTAGATTCACATTCGTATGGACTCCCAATTTTTGTTAAACTTCCAGTGAAGTTTTGACCTATTTAGAGGTCAATTTGAAAATTTTTGTGAACAAACTTTTGTAGCCCTGGAAGTCTAGTGTCTACTGTAAAAATTTTAGATCAAAAGAAAATTAGGGTAAAAATTTATGGTCCAAATACTAAGGTAGTGTCAAAATTCTTTCTACCCAAGTTCTATCAAAACATGTGTTTTAACTCTGGAACACTTGTTGACTTTTACTTTTACAACCTATATAGTTCATGCTTCCCTCACTACATATATGGGCATTTCAAAATCATTACGTTATTATATAAAGACAATAATGTGGAGGTTTACATGTTGACTTTCTTCGTTAGGGAAAGAAAGTGTTGCAATGGTGTAGAGGCTAAGCTAATGCAGATTACTTGGTTAAGTATACGAAGCAGTGGGATGGAAAATTATGGGAAATACACTTTGCGAAGCTGCAACTGCAATTGTAGAAAATTATGGCATATGGAAGTGAGTTTTTCTTTGTTTTCATTATCAGCATCATTTGGTTCATGATCAAGTTAGGGAGATCAATCGTGTGTCCCATCCCAAAAGCATATAGGAAGAAGGGTCTCTTAATATATATCTGATTTTTCTAGGACTTGGGTAACAAACTATTCACAATAATTAAGTTCAATATATTGTATTTTTCTGTCAAATCCCCTTGCTTTATGTATTTATTCAGCCGCCCCCATACATAGTACGCATTCTCTGTCAATTCTATCCCTGTATCAATCAAATTAGGCAATTGAGTATAAGAGTATTGTGGGTTTGGATGTCTCGGGATAGGATGGAAAAAATGTTCAATAGTGACTGGTGTAACTTGGAAGGCCACTCCCCTAACAAACACACGAAATTCCCTAGGCTTTCTTTCTTGCGCATTACTATAAAATTCATAGACTAGGCACTCATAAGCAGGAGCTACGAACTTAACGTAATTTAACCACCCATGTGTAGCAAGATTCTATCTAACAACAATATGCTCAAAATCTTCGTAAATAACAGGACGTTCAACAATAATAGTTTTAGAGAGAAAGTGAGTGCCATACCAGACTTCTTGTTCAATGGTTTTGAACATCATAGTGTTGAAGATATTTTGTGCTTAGGGTTGCTGTATAGGTGCTTCGGGTTGCGAAGATTGGCCTCTCAATGCCTGTCTCAAAGATCCTCTTATTCTAAGTCTTGGATCCATATTTTCTTTATTTCTCTCTTGATTGTTGCTTTTAACGGATTCTGATTAGTATGAACCTAGAAAATAGCATGGGTAAGTGTTTAATCATAAGAAATTTGAAAGAAAATGGATATGTGTAGCAGATTTGAGGATAAAAGGTGCCGGGAGACCGCCGATTTTTCGTATTCTGCTACAAGGGAAACTGAAAAAATGATGAACTTCACGCCTATGTGGTTTTATAGGGGCATTACCGTTCGGACGTCACCACCACTGTCTGAACGATGCTGATGCACTGTTTTTTTCCTGGCTTCCTGCAGGCTGCAGACTACTAGTCTTCTTGTTGATTTCTACTTCAGTTATTTTCTTGTAGTTTCAATTATCAAATTAACTCCACAATTATACTACTAATACATTAACATTCCTACAATTAACTACCATCATAACATAATTAAACATAACAATTATCTTAACAGTCAAATCTTCTAAATCAACAACGCCAATGACTCAATTAATTTCACGTCTCACGTATCTTGACAACATGGGAGTGGAATAAGATGGTGTCTTAGGGTATTCTTTACTCTACCCATACTTAATCCAATCAAGATGATCTTACGCTCAACCTGAAATCAGTTCTGCACAGTGATTATATTCGGAGTCTTCAATTATATAACAAGACTTTCTGAGATGGCTCAAAAGACTTTCACACTATATTATTATCACGGAAATTTCTCATTCTAGACTTAGCAATCTTAGCATTCTTATATGCTTCATTTCTCAATTCTTTTAATTCATTAATCTGAAGTTTGCGGGGATGCAATTGCTTTGTCAATATCAAATTTCATCATTTTGATTGACTAGTATGCTCGATGTTCCAATTCCACAGGCAAATGACATGGTTTACTATAAACTAACCAATAATAAGACATTCCCAAAATAATTTTGTATGTAGTACGGTAAGCCCAAAGCGCATCAGTCAGTCTTAAAGACCAATTCTTGCGGTCCAAATTCACTATTTTTTCTAAAATGTATTTTATCTCTCTATTGGTCAATTCAGCTTGTCCACTCGTCTGGGGATGATAAACGACTAATATTTTGTGAGAAATCAAATATTTTTTTCATAAGGTTTTCAAAACTTTATTGCAAAAATGTGTTCCCTCCTCACTAATAATGACTCTGGGAATCCCAAATCTTGACAAAATATGTTCTTTTAAAAAATTAAAGAAACATAATCAACGCCCTCTACAAGCTTTGGAATGACAAAATGAGATGACTTGACCGATTTCATGATTAGGTACATAACGTTTTATTATTTGGTCTTTACAGTACTTAAACACATAGGGATCATCCCAGAAGAAATTGCATACCTCTCTCAAAAATTTCTTTTTGTCGGTTTAGGTAAAATGAAAAGGAATAGTACATGTGACTAAGTAATTAACTATACCTGCTTACCATGGTACTTCTGTTATTGCAAACAACCACTCATCTGAAAAATTTTCTCTAGTTGGAATGGGTTCCTCATTTGTATCATACATCAGTCTTGACAAATTGTCAGCTACCTTCAACTCCCTTCTTGTCTTTAATAATCATATCAAATTATTGAAGTAACAGTATCCAACATAGGAGACGTCGTTTAGCATCCTTCTTGGTGACCAAATATTTTAAAGCTACATGATTAATAAAAACAACGATTGAGGATCTAATCAAATACGAACGAAATTTGTCTAATGCAAATACAACAACAAACAATTCTTTCTCTGTGGTAGAATAATTCATTTGTGCATTATTCAAAGACTTGCTTGCATAATAAATCACATATGATTTCTTTTCTATTTTCTAGCCTAACATAGCTCCTACTGCATAATTACTGACATCACACATTAGTTCAAAAGGTAAAGACTAGTCAAGAGGTTACATAATTGGTGCAGAAATAACATGTTTTTTAGTTTATCAAATGCTAATTGACATGCATCATTCCAATCAAATGGTACATCCTAACATAAGAGATTACACATGGGCCGAGATGTTGAACTAAAAATTCTTATAAATCTTTTGTAGAATCCTACATGGCCTAGAAATGATCAGACATCTTTTACAGTTTTGAGTGGAGGGAGATTGGCTGTCAAATCAATTTTAGACTTATCAACTTCAAATCCCTCTGTAGAAATTACATAACCTAAAATAATATCTTATGTGACCATGAAAAGACATTTTTTCCAATTCAACACGAGATTTGTTTCTTCACATCGAGTAAAAAAAAATTTCAAGATTTTCTAAACATAATTCAAACGAATTACAATACACAAAAAAATTGTAAAATCCGGGTAAATTTGAAATTTTTTCTAAAAAAGGGAAAAAAAAAGTAATTTGTCACTATAATGCGGATTTAAAATACATATTTCTATAGATCTCGGATGACGTAACGGACTTCACCATTGGATTTGTATCGAAAAATCTAGTTATCTTGTCAATTTTCAGCAAATTTTGAGATAGTCAGATTTTTTATGTTTTACGAGATAATTGGGTGTCGGGTGATCTCACAAACGTCCCCAAAAATAAAATTTATTAAATTTATTTATAATTGAAAGAAAGTTTAAATAAAAATAATTTTAATTTAAACCGGGATAAAATTAATCATTTTGGGGCGAAAACGGACCCGAATAAGGGGCCATGTGGCACGACGTGCACCAAGCATCAAGGGCTATAAATATTGGTAAAAATCTAATTTTTTAGAAGAATTATCTTCTGAAATCAGTGTGTAAGCATGTGAGGAAGAGAGGAGAGGGAAAGGAGAAGAAAAACATAAATTTCAAGGCTTTTCTCTACGATTCAAGGAGTTTCGTCAGTCGAAACTCTTCGGGTCAAGAGTTAAAATCGATCATATCGACGAGGGCTACACAACCATTCCAAGAACGAAGGATTTCACCAAAGATACAAAGAAGAGATTTGAAAAATCAAGAGTTTAGAGTTGTGGTTGGTGTTCTTGAAGATTCTACCCTTCATTTTACGCTTCAAGAGGTAGGATTCCCTCCTACTTTGGTTTATTTCTAACCTATGATGTCTATATGGAATGGGTAAGTTTATAGCTATATATGTCACTTGCCTATTGTTATGGAAATGAGAAAATGGGTATGGAAATGACTTAAACCAATTTCTAGTTTGAATTTGGTATAGGGAAGTTACTTGTGTAAATTCTTAGAACTTTTTATTATGTGGGCAATTTTGAGTGATAACATGATTTGGTGCCTTGAAGGTGTTTTGATAAATGCCTATGTGAGAATTAAATTGTTATGGCATGGATTATGTATGAAATGCTTGAGAATATAGTAATTGAATAAATGAATTGATATATGTTGTTAATATATTAGCATCATGATGGTTTGTGGTAATTATATGTTTGAGATATAAATTACAATGCGATATGTTGATATGTGGTTTAAATTGCTCATTTGACATACATTGCATATTGGGCATGAAGTTGGCATCGCATTCATGGACATTAAGCATGAGTGTGGGTGGGTGTACATGGTTTAATCAAACACTACTCTTAGTGCTTGATAAGTGGACTCAGAAAGGTTAGATCGCAGATCCGACCAAGTTGCATGTTGCAGGAAAAACTTGTGTCGAGTATAGCAAGAACGGCTAGACAAGTCCTCAGGTGCAAGACCCGGCCACTTGGTTCATACACTCCTTTGAGGTGAAATTCTAAAAAAGTGTAACGATGTGCGAAACCAGCGGTAAGACTCCGAGAATTCGAATACCCAAATAAAGACACATGAATTTGTTTACAAAATAGTCATTCGGTGTGAAACATCAATAACGGGGGCTTGGAATGCCCTAGATTTTTATACATGTAGCATTGCATGGTTTAAAGGGAGCCGATGAAGGCTCAGGGTATATTGCATAAGTCTCATCTCATTTCATGGAATGACATAGTAAAATTCTAACATAGAATTGTATATTCTTATATGGAATAAATGATGCTTGTTGATTGTTGCATATGCACATTTCATATGCACTTAGGTTGTGGAGTAGCCTCTGTAGGAGATACTCTATTCAACATGGCTCACCCTATATAAAAAAATATTTCAAGTACGGGATATACGCCAATGTGCGGCTCTCATCTGGGGCCTAGAGGATGAAGAGAGGCCGACTTGTGGCTTTACTCCATATTTTGTAAAACATTGGAAAAAATTATGTTTTGGAGATGTAATCTTTTAAAAATGATTGTAATAGAACTTGTATTAACTCGGTTTGATGTACAAATATATGTTATATGAGTTTGGGTGGGTTTTGGAATGAATTGAAAATGAAAAACAGGTGCAAGAGGCAAATTTGGGCAAAACCTACCGGTAGGATCTTGTACAGGTAGAACTTTGATCATCAGGAAAAACCTATCGGTAGGACTTTTCCAGTGGACAAAACCTACCAGTAAGTTCTACAAAAAAAATCTGAAACTTTAGGACTTTTTTTCCATACTTTTGGACTTTGGGTTCTTTGGCTCCAAGGATACAAATGGGCATAAAATAAGGATAAACTGTGGTATATTGGACCTTGGTTGGTCAAATGATATAATACACACGAGTTATACGTGTAAGTAACAATCTCGGTTAAAGGGATTCTATTGACGTGATGTCAGATTGGGCGACAATCACGGATTTTTTTGCGGGTTGACGGATGGTCAATGGTTGACAAAGGACCCCCGGTTCTAGGGGCGTCACAGTTTTGTATCAGTGCCTAGGTATACGATTTGCCTAGGGCATGGGTCTAGACCATTGCATTCATTATTCATTTCATGTAATGCGCTTAAATTGTTACATGTTATGTGCTATGTGTTATGTGCATTATATACATGGTGAAATGTATATGGAAAGGAGAAGCACTAGGGTTATAAAACATAACTTTGAGGTTCGAAAAAAGAGATGAACGGGATAGTTCAAGGTGTAAATTTCTACTAGTAATGGCATACGCTCTACTAGTGAGACAAGGAGAGAAATCTCAAAGTTTATAATTGATTCCTATCTTGGGATACTATGTGAGGCTCTATTGCTATCTTACATGTGTGTAGATGGCAAATCGAGGAAGAGGACGTCGAGGCGATGGGTGGAACAACAACCAACCACCACCAACCTTTGACCATCAAGCCTTCGTGGAGGCTATTGGTGTTGCAATTGCTACCATTACACGGGCTAGTGCAAGTGTGGGTCAATGAGGCTCAAGTGACCTCTAGAAGTATAATGCACACAAGCCTCCTCCAACTTTTTGTGGGAGGGGCGGATCCGATGGTGGCTGACCATTAGTTCCTGCAAGTTGACAAAATTTTAGAGGCTATGGAGATCACCTCTGATGCCACTAAAATAAGGCTAGCTACATTCCAGCTAGAAGGAGAAGCCCATCGATGGTGGGATTGGGCTAAAGCATCGAAGAACTTGGAAGCAACTAAATGGGGAGAATTTCGAGAGCTCTTCATGTGCAAATATTTTCCTGCGCCTGTCCAACAAGCTAAGGCTCTGGAGTTCATAGACTTGAGATACGGGACTATAATGGTATTAGAATACGTGGCTAAGTTAACAGAATTAGCCCATTTTGCTGACGATTATGTGGCCACAGACATGGCCAAGGTGAGGAAGTTTGAGGATGGTCTGAAATTGTCTATTCAGGGCAAAATTGTGAGCCTCTGCCTGTAAGACTTAGACTCGATGGTCAAGACATCTATGGTTATTGAGAGAGAGGTAGATGATGCATAGAACATCCGGGAAGCGAGTGTTAAAGACAAGAAGAAGAAGGGCCAATCTTTTTCTTCAAGTTCGGGGATGAGGCAAAGGACTTCGACTCCACAAGGCTACGACTATCAAGGCCAAGTTTAGGGTCAATCCTCCCAATGCGGGAGAAATCAAAGGCCTTCCTACCATGCAGGTCAGAGAACTTGCTATCATTGCCACCAGCTGGGTCACATGAAGCGGGATTGCTCTCAGAGGCAGTGATTCCTGAGTTATGGGAGAGGGATCCCAAGTTTATAGCTCATTTTTGGGAGTATGAAGATGTTTTTTTGGACGAACTACTGGGATTACCTCCACATAGGGATATAGATTTCACCATTGAGTTGCACCCTGGTACATCGCTCATTTCTATGACTCCACATAGGATGGCGTCTGCTGAGTTACAAGAACTCAAGGTCCAATTACAAGAATTGTTGGACAGGGGCTTTATTAGACCGAACACTTCACTTTGGGGCGCTTCGGTGTAGTTTGCCAAGAAAAATGATATGACCCTTTGACTATTCATAGACTACCGACAGTTAAAAAGGGTTACTATCAAGAATAGGTACCCTTTGCTAAGGATTGATGATTTGTTTAATTAACTGAGAGGTGCGCGGGTCTACTCTAAGATAGATCTTCAGACTGGTTACCATCAGTTGAGGGTTTGGGAGGTGGATATCCCTAAGACGGCGTTTAGGACGCGATATGGACATTTCGAGTTCACAATGATGCCATTCGAGTTGACGAATACCCCGGCAACATTCATGGATCTCATGCATAGGGTGTTACAACCTTACCTAGATCAGTTCATCGTGATTTTTGTTGACGACATCTTGATCTATTCTAAGTCTGAGGAGGAGCATAAGGTTCACTTAAGGGTTGTTCTCCAGACCTTGAGAGACCATCAGTTGTGCGCCAAATTCAGCAAGTGTGAATTTTGGCTTACAGAGATAAAATTTTTAGGACACGTGGTGTCGGCTTCGGGTGTATCCGTAGACCTCGAGAAGGTTGAGGCAGTCATGAATTGGGAGACACCAAAGTCAGTCTTCGAGATACGTAGTTTTTTGGGATTGGTAGGGTACTACAGGAGGTTCATTGAGGAATTCTCTCGATTAGCTACACCTATGACCAAGTTGACCTGAAAAGAGGTCAAGTTTGAGTGGAATGATTTGTGTGAGAAGGTATTCCAAGAGTTGAAGAAGACGCTTACTTTCGCCCCTATTTTGATAGTCCCGGAAAGAAGACAGAGGTACATAGTATATTGTGATGCCTCAAAGAATTGACTTGGTTGTGTTTTGATGCAATCGAGAAAGGTGGTTGCTTATGGTTCTCGACAGTTAAAGAATCACGAGCAGAAGTATCCTACGCACGACATGGAGTTGGCAGCCATAGTCTTTGTCTTGAAGGCTTGGCGCCAATATCTATACGGTGAGTAGTTCGAGGTGTTTTTAGACCACAAAAGTCTGAAGTACATCTTTACACCGCGGGATCTCAACATGAGGTAACACAGGTGGATGGAGTATGTGGAGGACTATGACTTCACTTTGCATTACCATCCCGCTAAGGCAAATGTGATGGTGGATGCACTCAGTCAAAAGTCATGGAAATTCTTGACTAGTGTGGCTTCCCATGAGTGGTAGATGCTCGAGACTATGGGATAATTTGGGCTACGCTATATGGGCCAGGCTCAGGACATTTTTGGGGATTTTGGTGGCTACGTCTTCCCTACTGAGTAGAGTGATTGAGTCTCAAAGACAGGATATAAAGATTTTATCCATTAGGGGACCGAGTATAGTCAGGTATAGGTGATGAGGGCTGGACCATTCATATGGATGATAGTCTTCGGTTTAGGGGAAGGACTGTGGTTCCCTAGTCTGCAGAGCTGAGAAAGGAGATCCTTAGAGAGTTCCATTGCTCCCATTTTGCTG